>BKCP01005960.1:938736-1000484 GCA_008636005.1 Striga asiatica | reverse complement strand
AGAGCGAGAGAGATCAAAAAATAGCTTGGGTATGAATGATAAGAACTGACCTTCTCTGGCCGAGATATAAGTGATGGATGAAAGGAGTAAGCGAACGTGTGGAGAAAAATCTCATACAAATTGCAACAGATTTTATTCAAATTGCTGGAGAAGACTTGGTCGCGTATGGAGAAGAAAAGGGCCGCTCTTAAAATTCTTCTTGCGCCAAGATTAAAGAAAATGGGCTAAGAATGAAGGGAAATTACATAAATATTTGGGCCAAGACTAAATAAACCAATTGGGCCATAATTAATAACTGAAGAGCTGGAAAAAAAATAAATCCATTTAGGCCGAACAATAATTAACAACGCGATTCCAAGTATTTCCGATCGATTCGATTGACGACGAATAAAAAAGATTATACGAGTTATAATATTAATTAGACAACGATATCTAATTAAATAACAATAAGTCTAAACGAAAAAGATGTCGAGCAATAATACAATATAGACAATTAATTCAAATAATAATAATAATGCCAATAATTAATATTCGAAAAATCCAATATTCGAACAGGGCATTACAGTCTACCCACCTTAAAAAAATTCCGTCCTCGGGATTCGAAAACAAAAGAAACTAAAAAGCAAGGGAGTACAAGGGAAAACTCAAAACATGAAGTTCGGGTATCTCCTTCTAATATCTGCCTCAGTCTCCCAAGTCGCCTCAGACTCGTCATGTCGACTCCCTGCACCTTCATGAGATTCATTGTCCGGTTCCTCAGCTGATGGACCTTCCGGTCCAGTACGGCCACCGGTACCTCCTCATAGGTAAGGTCTCGCTCGTCCCGCAACTCGCCGAAGTCCACCATGTGGTCGGGGTCATGCACGTACTTACGCAACATCAAGACGTGAAACACATCGTGCACTCCCGACAGGTCTGGAGGTAAAGCTAGCCGATAAGCCAAGTCCCCGACTCGTGCGAAGATCTGAAAGGGCCCAATATAGCGAGGCCGAAGCTTCCCCTTCTTTCCGAAGCGAACCACACTCTTCATGGGTGCGACTTTCAGAAAGACATAATCGCCAACAGCATATTCATGCTCCTGCCTCTTCCTGTCTGCGTAGACATTTTACCTCTCCTAGGCAGCCTTGATCTTCTTCCGGATCTCCTCAACCTGTTCCGAAGTCCTACGAATGAACTCTGGACCCATAATCTTCCTCTCTCCGACCTCATCCCAATATAAGGGAGTCCGAACCTTCCGTCCATACAAAGCCTCGAATGGTACTATCTTGATCGAGGCCTGATAACTATTATTATACACCAGCTCGACCAACGACAGAGAACTCTCCCAAGTTAGGCTCCGGTCCAAGACCACAACCTTCAATATATCCTCCAAAGTCTGGATCGTCCGCTCCAACTGACCATCTATCTCGGGGTGAAAGGTTGTACTAAACTTCAACCTCGTCCCCATGGCTCGGTGCAAACTCTTCCAGAATTGACTAGTGAACTTTGGTTCTCGATCGAATACAATCTCCACGGGCACCCCGTGGAGTCGAACAATCTCATCGACGAACAACTCGGCGTAATCACTAGCCTTCATAGTCGTCCTGACGGGCAAAAAGTGGGCAGACTTCGTGAGTCGATCCACAATCACCCAAATAGAGTCGTGTCTTGCTCTCAATCTCGGCAATCCCACCACGAAGTCCATGGTGAGGCGCTCTCATTTCCACTTGGGAATCTCAAGTGGCTTCAATAGCCCTCTCGGTTTCTGGTGTTCAGCCTTCACTTGCTGACGCACCAGACACTGGTTCACAAACCTCGATACCTGCCTTTTCATTCCTTGCCACCAAAATGTCTTTTTCAGGTCCTGGTACATCTTCGTGCTACCAGGATGGACGGTATATGGCGCACTGTGCGCCTCACGAAGAATCTCACGTCGCAGTTCCCACATATTCGGAACACATAGTCTACCCTCGAAGACCAAATTGGATGCTACTGCGAATCCGCCAACCTTGCCAGCCTCCGTCAACTCCTTCATCCGACATAAGAATCGATCATTCGGTTGCTCAGCGACTATTCTCTCGCGAAGAGTCGATCCCACAACTACTAAAACACCACTGGCTGTCGAGGTTGACTTCACCGCCTCTAGCTGTAGCCGCTCAAACTCCCAAACTAACACTTCCTGCCTTGTGAATAGGCAAGACAACTGGCCATGACTTCTCCGACTAAGGGCGTCGGCGACTACATTAGCCTTCCCTGGATGGTAGCTAATCTTGCAGTCGCAGTCTTTGACCAACTTCAATCATCTCCTCTGTCGCATGTTCAACTCCTTCTGAGTGAAGATATACTTCAAGCTCTTATGGTCCGTGAAAATCTCGCACTTCCCTCCGTAAAGGTAATGCCTCCAGATCTTCAATGCGTGGACCACCGCGGCTAACTCCAGATCATGAGTGGGGTAATTTTGCTCGTGAGGCTTCAGCTGCCTCGACGCATAAGCCACTACATTCCCTTGTTGCATCAGCACGCAGCCTAAACCCATCTTCGAAGCGTCACTATAGATCGTGAACTCCAAGGTCGGGTCGGGAATAGACAATATGGGTGCGGTAATCAGTCTCCCCTTCAATTCTTGGAAATTGGCCTCGCACTGGGGGCTCCATACAAATCTCGCTGCCTTCTTCGTCAGATTGGTTAGGGGTTGGGCCACCTTCGAGAAGCCTTCGATGAAACGCCGGTAGTATCCTGCTAGCCCTAGGAAACTACGGATATCACTCGCATTCTTTGGAGTCTCCCACTTGCCCACAGCTTCTATCTTGCCGGGATCTACCTCAATGCCTCTAGCCGTCACGATATTGCCAAGGAATGCCACACGATCAAGCCAGAACTCGCACTTCGAGAACTTAGCATAAAGTTTCTCGCGACGAAGGGTCTCTTACACAATCCTCAAATGCTCCTTGTGCTGGTCAATGTCCCAAGAGTACACCAGAATGTCGTCAATGAACACTATGACAAACTGGTCCAGATACGGATGGAAGACCCTATTCATAAAGTCCATGAACACCGCCGGAGTATTGCTTAATCCGAACGGCATCACCATAAACTCATAGTGTCCGTACCTGGTTCAGAACGCGGTTTTGGAAATGTCGGACTCTCTGATCTTTAACTGATAGTAGTCAGACCTCAAATCGATCTTAGAGAACACGTTGGCTCCCCTCAGCTGGTCAAAGAGATCCTCGATGTGGGGAAATGGGTACTTGTTCTTAACGGTGATGTAGTTAGTTCACGGTAGTCAATGCACATTCGCATCGACCTATCTTTCTTCTTGAGAAAAAGGACGGGTGCTCCCCACGGGGATACACTCGGTCGGATGAAACCAAGATTAAGTAATTCCTGGATCTGGGACTTGAGCTCTTGCAGCTCCTTGGGAACCATAAGGTAGGGTGCCTTTGACACGGGACAAGCTCTGGGTACTAAGTCGATAGTAAACTCGACCTGGCGATCCGGCGGTCCTCTTGGAAACTGCTTCGAAAATACATCAAGGTACTCGCAAACAATCGAGACCCTCTCCAGATTCCACTCAGTATCCTCATTCACCATGCTCACTAGGTAACCATGACAGCTACCCTTCGACAGACTCTTCATAGCTTTGAGAGAAGAGATGACTCGAGGCACAGTCCTCGACTTCACCTAATAGAATAAGATAGGCTGATCGTCGTCGGAATAGAGAGTAACTTCACGCTCCTGGAATCGAATATCAGCTCGATAACGAGTGAGCCAATCCATGCCAAGGATGACATCGAAGTCGCGCATATCAATTACATAGGTATCGGCCTCCAAGATTTGCCCTCCAATGTCCACTCGCAGACCACGGATCATAGAATCAAAGATAAGAGTTTTTCCCGAGGCTAAGCTCACCTCGAGAGGATCGACTTTACATGCAACACTAATTGATAAGGCCTCCAAGCAATGAGAAGAAATAAAAGTATGGGTGGCTCCAATGTCACACAATGCAAATATGGGCACATTGGATATAGAAAGCATGCCAGACATGGTACATGTGTTGTTGTTCGCCTCATCATGAGTAATGGGGTAAACACGGGCCTGGCCTCCTGTCCTCAACTAGTTCGGAGGTGGATGTTTGAATGGCTGCTGGTGCGGCTGCTGCTAGAGTAGTGGTTGCTGCTGTGGGAAGGGTCCCTGCTGTTGCCTCTTCGGCTCAGGGCACATGTTGGCAAATTGGCCAGTTCGCTGGCAGTTATAACAAGTCCTCTGGGTAGCTAGACACTCCCCACTATGGTATCTTCCACAGTTGTTGCAGGTTCGATTGCCAGAGGGGTGGTTGTTGCGTCTGTCGGAGCCTCCACGTTTGCTATTTCGGTTGTCCCGACGGGGGTCGGCCTTTCTTTTGTTCGAGCTATAGCCAGGCTGAACTGTGGTGATAGGCTGCACTAGCTGTGCATGAGGGTGAGAGGGTGCAGAGGCAAAAAGAGATTGGCAGCTTTCCAGCTGCTAAGCACGGATCACGGTTTCTCTATAGGGAAGATTCCCATGGCTGGTAATGTGCATGCTAAGATCGGGGCGGAGTCAATCACAAAACTGAGTAGCCTTTTCACCTCTGTGTCCACCAAGTGTGGGGCGAAGACACTCATGCGGGTGAAATCCCGCTCATACTCCTCGACTGTCCGGGTCCCTTGGAGGAGATACCAGAATTCACGCTCTATCTGCTTTTGGTAACTTCGGGGGTAGTACTTCTCGAGCACCACCTCCTTCATTCTGTCCCAGGTAAGATTAGCCAACTCACCCGGCCTAAGTCTCCAGTGGTCGGACCACCAGATAGCAGCATCCTCGTCTAACTGATATTGGCCACAGACAACTTTCTGCGTATCGGTGTAGAGCAGGAGATTAAAGATTCGCTATAGATTGCGAATCCATTCAGACACAGCCGTGGGCCCTTCGACTCTCGTGAAAGCCGGTGGGGTCAGTCGCCGGAATTTGATAATGGTGTCACGGTGATCGTCAGCCGGGGGCTGCTGAGGGGGAACTTGCTGGTTGCGAGTTTGACGTGCCATAATTCTACATTGAATAGGCCGAAAAAGTTTAGCACAAGACATAATACTAAAGTTCGTCATTGGTGGATAAACGTTTTCCTAAGCCCCAATTAACAACATGATACAGCAAATCACATCATAAGTAATTTCATTACTATTTATGTAAAACATACCTTTAGCAATGCAGCATGACGAAGACGAGTGGTCGAACATATGCTTACAAAATCACATAAGTCACATAAATCACATAAAGCAGTCTACAGAAACGTAAACTTGCTCTGATACCACACTATAACGCCCCACTTTTGATTTTAAAGAAATTCCAGACTTTCAGAAAAATCAAGATAACATTTTAGAAATTCATTTTTTTCGAAATCGACTTTAACATGGGCATTATCGTGTTTCAAGTCATATTTGAAACCTCATGGGGATTCATTACTCGATTTTCTCATGGACTTCATTGTCCCAAAACATAAAACTTCACATGATATTCAAATAACACATCCATCATGAATATCCAAACATAGTTCAATAATACGAACCAAATCGCAAATCCAAAAATCCAACATTTTCAAACGACATAGTTTGAAAGCAATCAACATGTTCAAAAGACCAAAACATCAGGTTCACATGACCCAAGTAACATGTTCATAGAACTGAAAGCGGAAGCAAAATAAACGTTAAACATGAGACTAGCCACTCGTCTTTTCACTGTCATGCATGCCCCTGCTCAACCTGTGAAATAAAAGTGGGGATGAGCACAAATGGAATCCGTGGTGCTCACCACTATGCAATAAATCATATATAAAGACAGATAGGCATGGTCGCAGCATGAACACGAATCATTCAAATATCACATCTCCTAATCATATACTTTTACTCATGTGCACATCTATAAAAGTCACTGAAGGTCGAAACCGCACACAACAATGGGAGTAAATACCGAAGGACATACAACTCACATCGGCCTTGCATATCATTAGACTAAGGGAGACTGCCTATCATTAGGCACCGTCGAAGGTCGAAACCGCACACGACGACGGGAATAACCGTTTCGAAGGTCGATACCGCACACATCGAAGGTTACATGGTTCACATGCATACAGTGATCAAACCATCCAACATTTATACAGAATTTAAGTCATAGCAATTTTAAATAACCCACCTGAAAATCGGGGTAGAAAAGCACACAAATAGATCGGTAGGTCGGTGAGGCTCAACTCCTCAACACCTACATTTAAGCAAGATAATAATCTATAATTTATCTCCCTACTCGGAATTAACATAAAAATCACACTTAATAAAAAATCGATGATTAAAGAATTTTATCGGGTTATCATGGACTTGGAACTCTCAAATTTTAAACGAAAAGACTCGGGGAACAAAAATGGAGTCTCGGGACTTCAAATAATTTTTCTCAAATTTTTCTCATTATTGAAAATATTTTTAAAATTGAAATCGGTATTAAAAACAGGCTTCCGGAACACAAAAAGGTAAAAAAGAATCAAATTGGGCCGCTTGATGGCCGAAGCTGCCACAGATTTGGGCCTCACACATGCAAACTGGGCCGAAATTTGAAGAAGGATTGTGCCGCAAGGGCCTGCTATGCGGCTAGACAGCGCGGGCTGGGAGCGGGCACGCGGGCTGGGAATTGCTGTCAGGAACGGGCCGCGTGTGGGATAAATGTGGGCTGGAAAGCCCGCGTGCCCTCCTGCTGGGTGAAAATAAATAAAATGGCTATTGGGGGTGGGTTTCGAACACAGGACCTCGCGCACGAAAGTGAACATAGAACATCACTGCACCATCTGTCCGGTTGCAAATTTAAAACAAATCATGGCTACTAAAATTAAACAAAAGGCCTGCGACTTAACCAATAAAGTCTGAATAAAAATTGGAACAGAGGATGGGAATAAGCAACCAGGGCCGGGAACTTTTACCGAGCTGTGACAAAATTCGACCGAACTCGAAGACGATATATCTAACGGCAACCGGGTTTCGAGAAGTAAATAAGTATACAAAAATTAACACGTTTTCGGAGATCGAACATAAATAAAAATCGGGTTTCGGGTTTTGAAAAACAACTCGACAACACACAGTTTTCGAAAATAAACGACTGTCAACATGACGACGGCAAGGCTCGAAACATTTAAACGAGACTCCGAATCTTATACAAAAATACACATTAATTAAAAGGATTCGATTTATACGAATGAGAGTTCAATAATTCCACGATGTATCACCAATCATAATCCGAAGAATAAAACGACAATACGAGCCGATTAATGAACCGAACAATCAACAAGAAATCGATTCAAATAGTACGGATATAATCAAACGAGTAAACACAAGCACGATTATATCGAGAAGGTTCGTCGAATACCTTTCTTTGGGAAGTTCGGTTGAGAACGAAGGGACGACGGGAATGAACAGAAGGACGGACCAACACCTCGAAAGCTCGACGAACGGCTCGACGGTGGCTGCTCGCGAACGGAAAGCAACGTTGACCTCGACGAAGGACGACTGCCGTTGAGGAGGACGATCGCCGGAATCAATGGTGGAACTGAGCTTCTGAGACGGGCTCGTCAGCGAAGGGTCCCGACTTCTGGTAAACCGTCGACGGTGGACGACTGCTCGGAACAAGGAACGCCGGCGAACAGGGTCGATGAACTCGCCGGAAAACGGCGACAGGAATTTCACGAGAAGATATTTTTTTCTCTTTTCTTTCTTTATTTTTTTTTTTCCAGAGCGAGAGAGATTAGAGAACAACTTGGGTATGAATGATAAGAACTGACCTTCTCTAGCCGAGATATAAGTGACAAGTGAAAGGAGTAAGCGAACGTGCGGAGAAAAATCTCATACAAATCGCAACAGATTTTATTCAAACTGCTGGAGAAAACTTGGTCGCGCGTGAAGAAGAAAAGGGCCGCTCTTAAAATTCTTCTTGGGCCAAGATTAAAGAAAATGGTCCAAGAATGAAAGGAAATTACATAAATATTTGGGCCAAGACTAAATAAAACAATTGGGCCATAATTAATAATTGAAGAGCTGAAAAAAAAAATAAATCTATTTGGGCCGAACAATAATTAATAGCGCAATTCCAAGAATTTCCGATCGATTCGATTGACAATGAATAAAAAAGATTATACGAGTTATAATATTAATTAGACAACGATATCTAATTAAATAACAATAAGTCTAAACGAAAAAGATGTCGAGCAATAATATAATATAGACAATTAATTCAAATAATAATAATAATGCCAATAAATAATATTCAAAAAATCCAATATTCAAACAGGACATTACATGTGTACTCATTTTTTAAACATAAACACCACCAGTGAGATTACAAGTAATAGTACTAAAATGTTATTCTTCTTTTTGAGTTGGACATTGTCTTTCTTAGTTTTTTCATCTTCTTCCTTTTTTTCTCACTTTGAAGAGTAGTAAGTAGTTGCACTTTCAATATGTAACCATTGGTTTCATCTTCTAGACAATTTATTTTACACAACAAACCATGTATTATTTTCTTTGATCTTGCACACATTGGAGGGTCAAGTCACTTCTAAAAACTGCAAGCAAGCACTGCAAGTACCTCCTTCCAGGATTGGCTGACATGCATGAAGTTTTCTTCGAGCAACGAAAAAACAAAATACCCTGACTTCTCCACGAACTTGAAGAACTCATTTTTTTTTTTTTTTTCGAAATATTAATGCTGATACGAAATATGTGTGGCCATTGTTTGATATTTATAACGCAATAGTTGTGTTTGCAATTTTCCCTCCATTTTGGAGAAGGAACCTAATTTTCCCCCCATTTCTAGCTGCGGTCATTGACTAACGACCAACTAACGGTTGAGAATCCATTTCTTCAATGAAAGAATAAGGACCAAAACAACTTTTGGGACCAAATTTGCAACGGTCCCAATCGTATGGGACCATTTTGCAATTTCCTCCTTTGTTTAATATATTGTGGAAAATCTCTATTGAACATTATATTTCCAAAACTTATTATGCCCATAGGTCATCTCAACAACCAACCACACCATAAGTCCGTAACGAACTAATAGTTGAAAATTCTTGAGCACCTCAAGTCCAAAACCTACAATCTCATTTCAACAGAACTCATTGACCATAAGTAATTTATTGAAACAGCGGTGATGCATAAAGCCACTAAATGCAACAAAACATTTCTCTTGAGAATCCTACAAAATCAACATTGTAAAATGATAGTGTAGGTGTGTAATGGCCAGATTCCAGCATTTGCTCCACAAGACATCTCAATATCGAGCAAAATATCTCTACAAACAACAAAATCACTCGATGATAACAAACTACATTTTCCCCTTCTAAAACAATGCACAAATTACCTGCCTGGGGTCCAATCACCATTTGGAACAAGTTCTTCTGGCATCAGCTCCCAATCGACTTTATCAAATGCTTCTAAAGTTCCAAGTAGCTAACCCAGTTGTATACAAAGGTAGTGGTGGATTTGCACTAGATTAAAAGTCCCCTCGATGCTAAATTTTGTAGAAACCAACCCAAAAAACATATGTAACTGAAGCAGGCCTAGGCTTAAAACTTGCGGAAANATTTCATTTTGCTAAGATCTTTTTAACCTTAGCAACAAAACTTTTGGTAGAAATGCAAGTTATGATTGAATATCATCAATTTCAAATATGTGAAGCAATATGTTTGTTGAAATAGAAAACTTTTTAACTTAGTATATTGCAACTGAGATGCAGTTTTTGGATTGATGGATAACAAACATTTAAAGCAAAGAAGTGGCAGCGACTCTGATGTGTTAAGAGCTATCGTGCACTATGCGTTCCTGCAAAGAGCTGGTACAACATCAAACTATGACGTAAGTTAGTCAACAATCAACTGAGAAATCTTATCTGCCCAGCCCAATTCAACACACTTGGGGCAAAAGGAAAAAAAAAAGAAAGAAAATAAAGAAAAATGTAAGGCTTCAAAGTTCAACCCCTAGAATAAGTTGCATACATATAAGGGGTTATTCAAACGATGGATTATTCAAATCACTATAACATGAGTATAACATTAAGTTAAAGGCTACATTTTAATATAAGCAAAGAGATGAAAAACATCAATTCAATACTTAGAAAAGTTGCACAAAAGAAAGATAATTGGCATTGTTTCACATCCTTAAGAAAGACAAGAAGTAGCATGAACCAAGAATCAACCCCTCAAAAAGTTGTTACTGGCCCAAAATACGACATCATTTTGGAAATTGTTCAACAGGAAATTAAATAGAAAAGTCATACATTTTTTCATAAATTCTAGTCTTTATGGAAATCATAAGTTTGCTACATGGGAACACAGACTTCATTTGCAAGTTTGCCCGACTTCAGAAGAATCAGCAGAGTCCAATCTAAAAGTTTTGAAGCATTTTTGAAGAATCTGCACAATGGATACATAAATCATAAAAGACGAATAATTTGAAAAGCAAAAATAGTTCTTACTCCTTGATACAGAACAAACAAATACACTGTAACAAAAAATCATTAATTAATTTAAACAGAAAAATAGCAATGATCCGTTTACAAAAGCTAAGAACTTCAACTATATCAAAGAAACACGGGTAATTCGTGAGAGGAAAAATATAATAGCATAAACATGAAATATGGGAAACTGATGGGCCATAAGAAGCATAACTATTAATTTGAGATAAGAGATGAAACCACTTAGAAAAAATTTAAAAAGTAATTGCAAAAATCTGGGTTGGTTAGCATAATCCCTTCAATTCCCTTTCTCCATACAACTAATCTGCAGCTGTCCTCCATCTTCAACTATTGTTTGTCTGACTGATAGAGAGCAACCAAATCGTCATTCCACTTCTTCTCAGTAGCATCTCACCAGAACAAAATAAAAATAATAATAGATAAAAAAAACCCAATAGTGCAAGAGTATATTTAGGTTTTCCTCCTTGATGAAGAAGTTCTGAAGCAAAAGCAATCACCCTAAACATATATTGAACCACAGCAGCAACCAAAGGAATATAAGTTTAAACAGTTATCTTCCACTTGCTCAGGCATTACTTTGGAGTTGTCACTTTAAACTGTCAAGTAACATCAGGAGGGTGAATTACCAGGGTTATATTAGAAACTAGCCATTTAACACATCCAACTATATACTTCTTTACAACAAAATTGGCTCATGTATGAGGTCCAACAATGTGATTGCCGAGACAAGAATCATAGAATACTAATGAAAGCAGAATATCAAATCTCCACAACATAATAGAAGTGATATCCAAGAAAAACTATTCCTTTCACAGTTTACAAACAACGACCCACATTTTTAAATACTTATTTATGACAAAATGCCTTCATGTAAACATGCATTCCAAAAAAAGGATACCAGCAAAATGTGAATGTTAGGCATCCAACTATTATACTTTGCACGGGTAATTAAAATTTATCTTAGGACTTAAATCTACCAGCTCACACAACAGTCACACACAATTTTAACTGCTTTAAACTCAGTAACAACAACTCCAAAACAAGCAATGGGCCAGGGTTACTTGAACTGCAATCAACATTAACAACAAGAACTGAAATTTAGTAAGAACATTCACATACCTCAGCCTGCCTAGTGACCGTGGCCCATGTAGGGTGCTCCACCCTGATGTGGCCTATAACCACCTTGACCCATCTGCTGCTGGCCACCATAACCTCCCTGAATACCAGGCTGACCTCCATAGCCACCAGCACTAGCCTGACCTCCGTAACCCACATTGTTCATCATAGGTGGTGGGGCCCCCTGTGGATTGACCCCAGCTCCAATCCCTCCAAGCAAGTTTCCAATACCTAAGCCTGCTCCCTGAGTGGCCAACAAAGCTGCTACAGCCTGTCCAATAGCCTCAGGGGCAACCACTTGATTAAAGCCAGCGGCTGGAACACCAGGTCCTCCACTGGGCGCCATCAAGTGTCCCCCCGTATGGCTCATACCACTGCCCCCACCATATTTCCCCTTCTTCGCCTGATGACCATAATACCCCTGATGGTGGCCTTGGTGATGTTGCTGCTGCTTATAAGGCTGACCAAACTGCTGGTTGACGTTACCCTTACTGTGCTTGGGGCCATCCACCGCTCTCTGGCAGTGAAGAGTCTGCCCCTCAAAAGTCTTGTGTGGCTCCTCCAGAGCCTTTCGTGCGCTCTCCAGGTTCTTATACACAAAAAGGCAGAAACCTCTGGGTTTCCCTGTGTGTTTATCCAAACCCAGAGGCCCTTCTTCAATCTCCCCAAATTTGGAGAAGAATTCCAGAAGCTTATTGGGATCAAGCTCGGCTGACACGTTACTCACGTAGATCTTCCGCTGAGTGTACTCAGAGGCAGGCGGACCCGAGGCAGCAGCCACAGCAGCTGGACCAGGAACGGCCCCAGCTGACGCCAGCTGGCATGAAGTCAGCCGACCATCAATCACCTTCTGAGGCTGCTTCAGGGCGCGGCGGGCCCCATGACGGTGCTTGAACAGGATGAAGCCATAGCCCTTTGATTTCCCGGAGATTTTGTCCTTGACCACCTTACAGTCCTCGATCTCGCCATACTGGGCAAAGGCAGAGGTGATGGTCTCAGCACTGGCCTCCCAGCCGAGCCCGTGAACAAATATCTTGCAGTGGGAGGGGTCTGCGTCGGCCAATCTGTTCACGCTCTCAATTACATCCGGGTGTTTGGCCACCGCCTCTTTGATCAGAAGAGTCAGTTGGTCCTTTGAGAAAGGTTCGAGAAGCTTCTCGAGCGGCTCTTCCTCCAATTCATCCTCCTCCTCCTTCTCTTCTTCCTTCTGTCCCTGGCCATTCTCCGAGACATCAGAAGGCTTCTCAGTAATTTCAGTCGCTTGCTCATCACTCGCCTGGTCGGCGATGGCTTCGTTTTCATTCTTCTGGATGTTGTCCGGCTGTTCCTCTTTGCCGTCTCTCTCTTCTTCCGGCTCTTCTTCTTCTGCTTCTTCCGGCTCTTCTTCTGCTTCTTCCTCCTCCTTCACGGCTTCGTCTCCCGCTCCCTGGTCTTCGACTTCCATGGTTTCGTCTGCTTGGCGCTGTTCGGGCTCAGGCTCGGTTTGCGGCACGACTTCGGGCTCCTCGAGAGCTTCGGTGGCGCGGGTTTTTCGTTTCCTGGGCATGGTAATTGAGCGAGGAAGAGGTTTTGCTTCGTTGAGGGTGGGAACTAGGGTTTGAGGAGATCAACAAAGTGAAGATATTTTTTGGGAGGATTGGGAAAGAGGGTGACGGAGACAGAAAAGTACTGTGCATGTGTGGGCTATGAAAGCACGAGACTGCTTTTCATTTCGATCCAATTATAATTGGCTAACGTAGTTGAGTATATACCCATTCTTCTATCCATATTCTCTTTCTAGTAAAAATGGGCCGACACAGTCGAGTTTCCAGCCCATTGAGTCATTTCCTCCATTTTTCATTTTGTAGGTTCCGCAAGACAGTTGCTCTCTCAATTTGCTCTCTTATTCTACCAACAACATTTCCCAAACGATAGTATCTCAAAATAACTTAGGGTGTGCTTGCATATAAACTTAACTAAAAACTTAATCAAAACTCAAACTTAACTCAATCTTAATCCAACTTTATTATTTTTAATATTACAATATAATTAAATAATATTAACTAATTATTCTTACACATTACATCAACTTTAATTCACTATTCACCACTCACATAGTTTTAACTAACCATCACTTTCAATCATTTTTCTCCTACGTTTACACCATATCAACTTTAGCTATTTTATTTTATATATTATTTCAATTTAAACTTAAATTCTCACTAATTGACTATACCACATTTTTTAAAATTAATTATAGTTAACAAAAAAATCAATAAAAAACTAATCAAATCCATATCCAATCACACCCTTACAAACTAATGTCTAATTTATTTATCTTTTAAGAAAAAGTAATTTTGTACCTTCTTAAGGTTCCATTTTTTGGAAGTGGACGACTTATAAAATTTCCAAAACCATTTTAAAGTGAATGAGAAATTAATTCTAAGTTGTATATTTTGGAAAATGTAACATTTTTTTTTCCCGAAACGATAGAGGAACTATTATAAATCAAAACGCACAAAGTGCGAATAAAAGTACAAAGCTCCCAATAGGAGAATAAAAATGGGAGGACAAGTCTGACGACCGCCTAGAAACCCGAAACTAGCAACGCTAGAAACCGAAAGACAAGACGCACAACACAAAACGACAAACACTAAGAAAAACTACAAGGCTCTCAACAGGAGAATAGAGACGGAAGCAGATCCCAACAGGATAATAAGTTTGCTCCCGCTCAGATACAGAGGCCAACTGCCCAGACCAAAAACACAAACACAACGATCACAAAGCCTAAAAAACTAACTAAACCACTAAACGACAAAACAAAACAATTAACGAAACTAAACGAGCCCTTCCAAAGTGTCGACACCTAACCGAACCAGCGAAAACAAGGCGACTGTGAATCCCGCAGCCAGACGTATCGACCTCGAAACTGCCCAAACCACTCGGTTGCCTAACGGTGTCGAAACCCTAGCCCCGGAACAACACAAGCCACCCCGCAACACGGCCCAAACACCAGATCGTCCCGAACAGACAAGCGAGTGCCCCGGCCCCATCCCCAACCCCATCACGCCTGGAAGCTGCCCGAAGCCACCGCACCGCCGCCTCGCCCCTCCTACCATCACCACTAGCAGAAGAAGAAGAAGAAACAGACGCAGGCTTCAAACAGCGGCAACTCCCCAATCGCCCAAACAACATGGTCGTCGAGCAATTGGGTCGCGTCCCACCCCCAGAACGGCACCACGGCTCCACCACACCGCTCAGCAGAGAAGCCGCCACCCGAAAGTCACGAATCGGAGTCGGAAAGACGACTACTTTCCGCAACAGACGAGCCCATCACCATGGAAGACGAATAGCGGAGCAGAGAAAAAAAAAGGCAGGATCCAGGCAGCCAAGGGCCGGCGACCGCCGGCGAAGCTCGACGGACACTTGGGAAGGCCGACGGCTGAGAATCAGAGGGAACTCGACGGGCACTTGGTGGAAGGGTTTTCTTCAGAGACGGATTTGGGGGAATTTTTAAAAAATATGACTTTACTCTCTAAAAAATACTGGAAAATGTAACATTGAAATCTTTGAATTTAAGTAACTCAAATATTATTGGATTCGCAAATCGTTTGAATTTTGATGAATGTCTGGACAACTCAAAAGAGCCATAATCATTCAATATGCATCTAGAACCCTAGAAGAGTTCGTTGGGGATGAGTATGAAAAAAGAAACTTGATTATGAGTTTGAATGAGCTCGTACGAGCCTCGGGCGCACGTGCGCGCAGCTGGCCGTGGCCAACGGAGGGTCGCGACCCCTGGTGACCATAAGGTGTCTTTTGCCTTTCAAATGCGACAGTTCTTGTTTGGGCACGTCCTAAAAGGTGTTTGTTGATACTTAAACCTCTTGAAGGTGTTTTTCTACATCTTTAAGTACCTACAAACATGAAATCATACATAACTTGAAAATTAAGAGCTCTTCCATTATATTTTCAAAGTTCATAAAGCAAACTGTGTTCTTTGATTTTTTTATTTGATTTTTTTTCGTTGTGTCTTGAGAGTTCGAAACAATAGTATTGCTCGCAGAAGACTTGTATATTTGAAATACCACTATATACAAGTTGTTGTGCATAAATTATTACACATCCCCTGGGCCGGCCCATTAATCAAAGAGTTACACCACTCTCGAAGAAAATTGGACCTGCATCAACTTTGGTCCAAATTTTGGAAGGAAAAGCCCAAAGACCTGCACAACCCATCTTGCGCCGATCTCGCATCAAGTTTATACGTTGATCCATCAAATAACACATTCCAAAAGCTTTTGTTGATAGCTCTGTAGTATGACAAGAAACCAATAAAGTAAACTAGTACATCGATCGCCTAGCCTGTCCCATCATCAAAAGTCACAATTTTGCATTGGGACACCTCACCCTAAAAGGATGTGTTGATGTTCATGGTGATTAAAAGCAGAAGAAAAGAAAAGCTTGAAAGAGAACACAATAAATGCTATATCAATGGTGATACAATTTCTTCATACTCGGTTTAGGGCCTCTATGTCTCCATATATAGGCTATCACAAGATTAATCTTAACCATCTATTCTAGGTCTAAAGCTAGATGAATGACACCTAGCAAATGTAGGACACAAGCCATCTAGTACACAGTACAATTATCAAAATTGATTTTGTCTTTTGCATGATCCTGCATGGCACTGCTCACGTGTTCTTCCTTGAGCTGATGTGGAGATGGTGATGAATTCGTGTTGACTGTGTTGACCTTTCTTCCAATACCCCCTCTCAGATCAAGCAAGGGTCTAGGTAACACAGAAAGCTTATTTCTGAACCTTGTGAAGAGCTGCCCAGTTAATGGTTTTGTAAACAAATCTGCTATTTGGTCCAGTGTTGGTATGTGTCTCACTGACATGATCTTCTTTGCAACCTTTTCTCTTATGAAATGAAGGTCTATTTCAAAATGATTGGTCCTTGAATGATAAACTGGATTCCCAGCTAAACTCACTGCACCTTGATTGTCCATCCATATTGTTGCTGGTTGGGATGTATTGATTTTAAGTTCTGAAAGCAATGACTGCAGCCAAACCACATCACAAGTAGCATGAGGCAATGATCTATACTCTGCCTCTGTACTTGATCTTGACACTATATGCTGTTTTTTAGAACTCCAAGAGATTAAATTTGGGCCCAAAAAAGTACAAAATCCACTTGTTGACCTTCTGTCATCTATATCTGATCCCCAGTCTGCATCTGCATATCCAGTTATTTGCATCTCCTTTGGTGTATAAAAGTGCATCCCATAGTCAAGAGTTCCAGCTAGGTATCTCGGGATTCTTTTAACAGCTCTCCAATGAGTGTTCAAGGGAGTTTGCATATATTGAGAAACCTTGTTTACACTGTAGGAGAGTTCTGGCCTTGTTATGGTTGCATACTGAAGTCCACCAACCACTAATCTGAAGAGTTTTGGATCTTCCATAGGTTGTCCATTGAATTTGGAGAGCAAAGGTGATCCAACCATGGGAGTTGCCAATCCTTTTGATTTCATCATTCCTGTTCTTGCAAGTAAATCCATGATATATTTTCTTTGGTTGAGAAAAAGTCCTGATTCTGTTTTGACAATTTCAATCCCTAGAAAATAATTTAGGCCCCCCAAATCCTTCAATGAGAACTCTTTACCAGGTTGACCAATCAGTTAGCAATTTCAGAAGTGCTACTCCCAATTATGATCATATCATCAACATAAACTAATATGAGAGGGCAATGCCCATTTGAATGTCTGTAGTATAGAGAATTATCAGCTTGACTGGTTTGGAAGCCCAATGAATGAAGACTAGAACCTAGCTTATCAAACCAAACCCTTGATGCTTGCTTTAATCCATAAATGGATTTATGCAACTCACAAACCAGATGTTCTTTTCCAGGCACAATAAAACCAGTTGGTTGCTCCATGTAAAGGTTAGTGTCTAAATTCCCATAGAGGAATGCATTATCAATATCAATCTGTCTAATGTGCCAATTCATGGCCAAAGAGCGATGGGAAGACTCTATTCTAATTCTATTCTGGGGAAGTGGTGGAAGAGTTAGCTTCTCCTACTGTCGAAAGAGTCATGGACGAAAGACCTACCCCTAACCAAGCTAATTCCCTTGAGCCCCATTGTTGCTAAACGCCCCTGAGTCCTTTACCAGTGAATTGTAGCTGGACATGGGATATGAAACCTCCAAGTATGGTTACGCTCCGAGCAGAGGTAAGGCACCCTTTGAGATCGACTTCAAGATGCGCAATTGATAGAACAGTTCTTATTGTTGCCAGCTTAGCCACAGGTCTGAAAGTCTCTCCATAATCAAAACCAGGAAATCGGGTGTATCCCTTTGCAACTAACCTTGCTTTGTGTCTTGCCACAATTCCATCAGCATTATGTTTTACTTTGTAGACCCATTTTCTCTCAATCACAGTTTTATCTGTTGGCAAGGAGGTCAATGTCCAAGTCTTGTTCTTCAGAAGAGCATCATACTCCTTCTGCATTGCCACTCTCCATTTAGGATTAGATAAGGCCTCATCATCACTTTTTAGTTCTTTCTCCTCAGAATATAAAGCAGCATAGACCTTAGGTCTGTGTATTCCTGTTTTGGCTCTTGTCACCATGGGATGTCCACCTGTATTCTTGCTAGAAGGATCAATAGAAGAGTTAGCAATATCAGCAGGTAACAGAACATTCTCTATTGGTAAATTCACATAGATATGTCCATGAAGATTGGGTGAGCTCTGAGGTGAAGGACTTGGACTATTTTGAGAAGGTGTTTGTGTCAATTGGGGTGAAGGACTGTGAGTGGATTGAGTTAGTGTGAGAGGTGGACTTTCAATTCTAACAATGTTTAGGGGTGCATTCTCAGTGCAAGGAGTGGTGACTTCATGTGTTTGCTGTTTCTTTTCAAAAGGAAATTGTGACTCATCAAACACCACATATCTTGTTAGGATCACTTTTTTATCTTGAAGAAGCACTCTATATCCCTTATGCTTACTACTATATCCAAGAAATATGCCAGGTTGACTTTTGTATTGCAGCTTGTGTTGATTATAAGGTTTTATCAGAGGGTAACACAAGCATCCAAAGGATTTTAAGTATGAATAGTTTGGTTTGTTTTGGTTCAGAATTTCAAAGGGAGTTTTATAGCTCAAGACTTTTGTGGGGGTTCTGTTTATCATAAATGCAGCACTGCAAACTGCATCATCCCAATGATAAGCAGGTAAGTTTGATTGTGCAAGGAGAGATAAGGCTACTTGGATCAGGTGTTTGTGCTTTCTCTCGGCCAATCCATTTTGCTCAAGTGTGTATGGGCAAGAAATTTGATGTTTTATCCCATTTTCAGACAAGAGCTTGCTCAAGCCTACAAACTCTCCCCCTCCATCACTCTGAAAAACCTTTATTTTTTTAGAGTAGAGGTTCTCAACAAAGTTCTTGAAATGAATGAAGGCTTGTGAAGTTTCTGATTTTTGTTTTAGCAAAAGTAAACCCAAGTATTCCTAGATGCATAATCAATAAATGAGACATAGTAATTATACCCTTGGAATGATTTTATAGGGGCTGGCCCCCAAAGGTCAGAATGGATGAATTCAATAGGAGAAAAGTTCTTATTTTCAGAATCCTGAAAAGGAAGCTTGTGCATTTTGGCTTTCATGCAAGCTGAGCATAAACTTTGATTTTCATTATCAACAAAGGAGATATTACAGTCACTCAAGGCTCTCCTTACAATATCAAAACTAGCATGACCAAATCTAGTGTGCCAAACATCTAGACTAAATTTATTTTTCAATTCAGCAGAAAGTAAGGTAGGATTCTTGTTCACTGGTTGAGTGGCTTGTTTCTTAGGTTCAGTGGAATTGGTTTGAAGGTAAAAGTTGTAGAGACCATCTCTAGCTACTCCCCTGAGAAGCACTTCCTTTGTATCCTGATCCTTGACAAGACAAAATGAGGGATGAAATTCAAAAAACACACTATTATCCCTTGCAAACTGAGACACACTCACCAAATTCTTTGTGATATTTGGAACATGTAAAAGTTTTTTTAGGAGGAACTTTTGGTTTTCATTAAACATAACTATGGACTCACCAAAATGAGAAATGTTCATACCTGATCCATTGCCAAGATGGACCTTTTCTTCTCCAGTGTACTCAGATGCAAGGTTGAGATTTGCTAGGTCATGTGTGACATTGTTTGTGGCACCTGAATCAAGGTACCATACCTCTGATTGAACTCCAAAAGATCCATTCATGCCTGTCAAGTTAACTGAGGTTCCTCCTGAATATTGATTTCCACCAACCTGTGTTTGGAAGTTGGAGTTTGAACCTTGTCTTAGAACAAAGTTTAGGTCACACCTATAGTAGCATTTGTTTGCGGTGTGGCTGTTGTAGTGACAGATCTGACACCTTGGTCTTCCATTGTTTCTGCCCCCTCTTCCTCTAAAAGGACCACTTCTGTTTGATCTTCCTCCTGGTTGGTTGTTCATCCCTCCCCTATCAAAGTGAGATGTGCCACCTCCTCTCTTGAAGCCACCTCTCTTGTAGTTCACTGAGTACTGACCATTGTCCTCAAAATAGCTCCCTTCAGTGACTTCAAGTCTATTCTCAAAACTGAGAAGGAGAGAATGAACTTACCTTAGCTTGCTAGGTTCAGATCTGGAGAGAATAGAGACTATCGCTGGGTTGTATTCATTTCCCAATCCTGCAAGAACATGTGAGATCTGATCTTCCTCACTGATCCTTTGGCCTGCAGCTGTGATGAGATCACAATAGGATTTGATGCTGTTGAGATAATCCTTCATTGAACTGGTTCCCTTCTTGGTAGTTTGCAATTTCAACTTATATTGCATAACCTTTGCTGAATTTTGACTTGCAAAGGCTGTTTCCAGGGATTCCCAGATTTCCCTCGAGGTTGTTAGGCCAACAGTGGATATGAGAAGAGATTCAGTGAGGGATGAAAGCAGCCAAGAGGCTAAGAGCTGATCTTGTTTCATCCAAAGGATGTAAGCAGGATTGGATCTGGGAGTATCAGCATTTGGATCTGTGATGCTTTATTCTGGGACTTGAATGCTTCCATTGAGGTATCCTTCTAGACCATAACCTCTGGTAGCAGCTAGAACTTGTTGTTTCCATATCAAATAATTTGAATCTGAAAGCTTAATGTTGATTAGTTGACCCTGTGGTTGAATGATGTGTTTTGAAGTTTGTGTCTATTTTAATGGCAGATAAAGGAAGGTAACGACAGAGAAATTAAATGGCTTTGATAGAGACTTGTTTGGCTAACCAGCTCTGATACCATAAAAGGATATGTTGATGCTCATGGTGATTAAAAGCAGAAGAAAAGAAAAGCTTGAAAGAGAACACAATAAATGCTATATCATAAATGGTGATACAATTTCTTCATACTCGGTTAAGGGCCTCTATGTCTCCATATATAGGCTATCACAAGATTAATCTTAACCATTTATTCTAGGTCTAAAGCTAGATGAATGACACCTAGCAAATGTAGGACAAAAGCCACCTAGTACACAGTACAATTATCAAAACTGATTTTGTCTTTTTCATGATCCTGCATGGCACTGCTCACGTGTTCTTCCTTGAGCTGATGTGGAGATGGTGATGAATTCATGTTGACTGTGTTGACCTTTCTTCCAATACACCCTTAGTTGGCATATGGCCATTATAGTATTTATGCTTTTTACATATATAAATAGCACCGTCCCTCACTTGTGAGTCTTTAATAAGAAAGTCCAAGCCCATATACGGAGCTGAGTGCCGAAGCCCTACCAGAAACAGACTCCCATAAACGGGCACGTGGGGAAAACGGGTATGTCATCGCACGGTAGAACCGTCTCTGATACCATGTAAGAAACGGGGGAAAAACGAGTGCGGTCCCTCGCGCACCACAAGCAGGGAAAACCCATATGAAGCCCAAGTGGGTTCCATCCCAAAACCAATTTGTGGAAGCAGCAATAATTTAGGTCTATTTTCCCTATATTAACGACTCACAAGTGATATTCTAACAAATACAGCTCTTCAGGCATCAGAATGATTATCATAAATTCAATAATATAACACTACTATGTTTTTCTCTCTAAATCTATTGCATTTAATTATTGTGGTGATCTCCCTTTGTTAGTCGGTGATCTCTCTCTTGTAATATATTCTCTAATTTCTGCACCCAACCTATATTTTTCAAATCCATTTAATTTTTTATGGACGGTATGAATCATTACTATTCATCCCCTTAAAATTTGCCTTGTAACCGTCTCTTTTTATAGTGATTGATATCTAACGTCAACAAAATGGCGTTAGATTGAGAGCGACCATCAAGGTATACCAGAGAATCTCCCTCTGTATATACTCACAACCTACATAGCACTCTCCATAAACAAAATATCAACCTAAAGCATCTTCAAATGACCTCTCTTATTCAATTATTCCAATTGAAAAGAGCGGTATGGCCGACCCTCTGAGAAATCTTTTCTACCTCGTTAACATGTCAATAAAAATTCTCCAAATATCTTCATTTTGCATCTCCTCACCATATAAAATTTTGAACTTTGTTATCGCTATATTAGATCGCCTTCGATAAGAATATAGATCGATTAGCTCACCCTCGACAATAACGTTGAGAGGCTTGAATAATCGCTCCTAGAGTAACAATGACTTCAAAATAGTCAGACGATCTAAGGAGAGGTCTAGCAAGGTTCTTCATTTGCGACACCTTCATGGCCTCCCCCTAGATGGGGGGTCACTGTTTTGTCCTTGATCATGACCGTCTGGAGTTCAGATCGTCAAGCTGGGCCACGACAAAAAATTGGGGGGCCAACAAAGGAGATCTCAATGAGTAACCTCAACCTTTTGAGTCGGGGTCAACCATCGAGGTCAAACGATACCTCAAGACATCCCCATTATTAACAAAGGTATTCATAAAAAAAGCCATGTTTGACCCTCCCCCAGATCTGCAAAAATAGGATCTAACTAGGCAAAATAATCTAAAGAAGATAAATCGTGAGGAAACTTAACCTTGAACAAAATGGATAGGTCAAGGAATGGTTTGCCAAACGTACACAGGACGCGGCGATCGGACTGGTAAACAAAAGGCATAAGTCTCCGACTAGAAACACACAAAAGATATTTTCTAGAAATACTTGACGAATGAGTAGTAAGTAAAATGAAAATATAGATGATGTGCTCCTTTGTATACTCATGTATCCGCTGGAACAAAATATTTATGAGCTTTTGTGGGTATCTTACGATGAAACTGTATTCCTAGTATGTTTGGTTAAATTATTTTGTACAAAAAAAGATCAAAATAAAGTCCCAAAAAAATTGAGGCGATCCTAAATTTGGCGCTTCTCATATCAAGAGATCCAACCTTATCTAACACCTTGTCATTTCAAAAGAAGAGCAGCTGCCAAGTCCTACGACCGTTATTATCCATCCTAGGAAACAATCAAGAAGTTGTTTTAGTGTCGATCGAAAGAATGATTGCCAACACCCAAAACATTTAAAGCAGACGTTTCATAATCGACAGATCCAAGATGCACTCCTACAAGTAAAAGGGGTTCGAATAGCTATTGGTTGTGCCCGAAAGGTTATGAATCGATTTACAAGTTATTTTATTAGTTTCTGGTCCCGTATCTATCCAAGAAATGATTTCGAGGAATCTTCAGGTCGGACTTTTGCAATTTATTTATCCCCAGTCTTCAGGATCCTGTTTCTCTGCCCGACGTCCATAGAGGTCGGCCTCGCCATTGAACAGTCGGGGTGCTGATCTCGGGGATAACGCCGTTCATCACCCTCATCGACTTAGTTTCCCGGTCAGCTTGGCACTTTGTAACTGCTCATAGACAGGTTTGAGTTCTTGAGGTCGTTGTTGTGCCAAGAATTCCTGAACCGCTTGCTCCTTCTCGAACCGGGTTGATCTCTTTTGACCGCCGGTACCTGCAAAAAACGCCGGGGGTGGTCCCGGCGTGGACACTCCGACGCTCAATTCAGTAGGGCTTCAGAAACAAATCAGACGACCTCTGATACCAAGAAGCGTACCGCGACCGAGCAGACCCTCACGCCTCTGCCGAAGTCGTCTAAGCGCAAAAGCGTGAAGGCCGGTGGTAAACCCAACAATAAGGCCAAGTCGGAAGGTCTGGAGGGGGCATGTCCTAAAAACGTCTTGAAGATGCCGCAATCCTTTGCGCATAATCCTGACTTTAGCACTTCTGCCGCATACCTGCTCTCAATCTTCCCAGAAGGGGAAACCACCCGCTAGGAAGACAACCAAACCCGAGCCTCCATCACTTGCTACGACCTGGTGAAGGTAACGTCAGCCACATATCATATGTTCATTCTCCCTTGTATTATTTCTAACACAAACCTTAACAAGCTCTGGCTGGTCTCGCCCATATTCTGCACGAGCAGATTGAGGGCACATCCGAGGTTGAGGCCCTTCAGGATGACCACAACAGCACCTGGGCCGAGCTAGCCAGCATGACAGAGGCGTTCAACCGCCAGAAGGAAGAGCTGGACCAGCTAACCGCCCAGCTCCGCTCCAAAGAGACTGAGCTCAAATAGAAGCTCATGGCAAAAGATGCTGAGCTGGGGTCTCTCAAGCTAGCGGTGGACCAGCGCGTCATTAAGGCATGCGAGGACGGCGAGGTCTCCTTCCTTTCCTCGCTTAATGGGGCCCGTTTCCTAGAGCACTATCGGGTCGAGCTGCTGAAGTACTATGACCACACCATTTACTATCTTAGCAAGCTAATCCCGGCCTGCCTCCAGTATTTCAACAAGGGGGTAGACCGTTGCCTTGCCCAGGTCAAGGCCCAAGGCTTTGCGGGCTCTGTTGACAAAGCGGCTACGGTCCATGGCCTCCCGGACCCAGTTGGTTGGAACGGGGCAAGTCACAGCCCGTCGACGCTCCTTAGTGGGAGCCGGTGCTGGATGTGGCCAAAGAAAAGGCCGGCCTGGATGGCGACGAGGAGGGGTCGTCGTCCTCTCAAGCTTAAGTGATGTTTTGCTTTTGTTTTTCTATGTACTTGGCGTGTCCGGCCTAGAGGCCTTTTATTAATGAAATTTCAATTTTCTTTTCATATAACGTCACATTATTAATTCTGTCCTGTACGTCGTCTTTAACCACCATGCATGATCGCACGGGACAATTTAAGAGATCCTAAATAACCCAACCAAGTAGGTTGCAACCATCAAACCATCCAAGTAGTTTTTTACAAACTTGCGTTGTAGCAGACTTTCACCCTTAGCAAACATTAATCGTCGGGCTTTAAATACGCGTTTCAACAGGCTTTTGCCTTTCATAATGAATGTCGAGCTCGTGTTAACAGGCACCTGCACTTGACAATTATTAACGCCAAGCTCTTGAAGCTCGCGTTTTAACAGGCACTTGCCTTTAACAATTATTAACGCCGAGATCTTGAAGCTCACGTTTTAACAGGCACTTGCCTTTAACAGTTATTAATGCCGAGTTCTTGAAGCTCGCGTTTTAACAGGCACTTGCCTTTAACAATTATTAACGTCGAGTTCTTGAAGCTTGCGTTTTAACAAAGCCCATAACAATTATTAACACCGAGCTCTTGAAGCTCGCGTTTTAACAGACTCTCGCCCTAACATAACTACACGGAGCTCCGAAAGCTCGCGTTTCAACAGACACTTGCCCTAACCGTATGTTTGACCTCCGACGAGCCTCATTCTATGCCGAGCGTGACCACCAGCCGCGCCCAGCTTTGTGCACAGCAGTGACCCTTTCGTGGCGAACAACAACACTCTGACTGGTGACCTATTATCTCTTCGGTGACCATCTTTCAAGAAGCGAGCCGCGGACTGCAACCCTTGATTTATGGCGACTTCGAGCCTCGACTTCCATCGGGCCGCGACCAGTCGCAAACCCCGACCATTGTCCGGCGATTTCGAGCTCTTAGCGACCAAGCTCTGTTCAGCCCTACCCTTCGGCAGCGGCCGAGACCTCCGATTTCTGGCCACGTCTTCGAGCTCCAACCACAACCTCCGACCCTAATTTTGCGATAACCGAGCCACTTATTTCTTCAGACGATTTCATCCTTTTTTCATCTAACACAATGCTAACCCCGACTCTTGAGTTTTGATCGGTGATTGAATTGGAGTTTGAGGATTTTATGTTCGGCTTAGTGATTTGTGTGTTGCTCGGAGGGGATTGAATTCTTGAATTGGTTGGTTTATTGATTTGAGATAGTTGAAGTGGTTTTTTCGGGTTGTTCTGGTGGCAATTGGAAATTGAATTATTTTTTGTGGCATTTCGGTTAATTGAGGTTTTGCTTGGAGGTGCTTGCAATTTTTATTCATGAATCGTTTGGTTTGAAATGGAATTGATTGGTTTTTGAAAGGTAGATTGAGGATTTTTTGTTCGGATTAATTGAGGTGTTGCTCGGAGGTGCTTGCATTTTCTATTACTGAATTGTTGGGTTGTTGAATGGAGGAGTTGAAGTGGTCGGTTCAAATGGTTTGAGTTTTCGTTGGACATTGAAATCGTTGACGTTCGGGTATTCTACTCGTGAAATGCAAAAATGTACCCAAGTGAAAAGTTCCGGCAAGCAAGGACTAAGGCAAAGAGAAGGTCATTCCCGGTGATGATAGGGCATCCGTTGATTGGGTCGAACATGTATTGAAGATATACTCGGTGCCCTTCAAGATAGTTGGCTATGGATAATCGCGTGGTTGTATTGGACGACAAAGTGAACAAGCTTGTGGACTCTCGGGGCAAAGACTGGCTATTTGTCTCTACCGGATGCACTGGCGGACACACGGTGATTTATCACCGTGTAGAGTTATGCATTTTCTTTTCTTTATTTCCTCTTTCTTTTTGTTCTTTTTGTGTGCCGTTGTGTTCTTCTCTGTAGTTTTGTCTCTTTTGTTTAGTTGTTTCCTTCGCATGATTTGTGTGTGATCATTTGCTCTTCTCATGCGCTTTTTGGGCATGCAATAAGGACATTGCTTTGTTTGAAGTGTGGAGGAGAATTTTTTGCTAATTATGCATTGATTATGTGGTGAAACGCTCTTGTCTTATGTTTTTCTGTTCTTAGTTTTAGTTGTGTTGTGGACCGATTTTTGATTTAGGTTTTTTTGTTCGTGTCAACTCTCCCGTATGAAGTTTTGAGTGTTGGTCAATATTGCTAACTCTTTGATTGGATAAACATGTTTATTTCATTTTGAAATGTCTTACTTTATGCCTTACAATGATTTAAACCCCAGTTATTCTAAGTTGATTGAAGATTTGTTGATGTGGAACACATGATTGAGAGTCACGGTTTTGTTTTGTCCATTGTAAATCCCGTTTTGTTATACTTTGAACTTGTCTTCTTTGAGGTTTCATGTGTAAAAGCTCTGTTTGTCCCATTTTTGTTGTATTTTTACTTGTTATTTTATCTTTATTTTTTCCCCGTTTTAGGTCTTTTCGTTGATTTTTAGTTTGTTTTGTAGTTTATTGTGTGTTTTCCTTCATTTTGGTTACCTTCGTGTTTTTTTGTGTTTTTCCGGTTTTTCTTTATTTTTTTGGTGTGCAGGTCGAAAGCCCCGTGAGGATTTGATTTAGCCCGAACATCGACCGAGAAATCATGGTTGCGTAGAAGGGTTCGTTGGCGACATATAGGAAGAAGCGGAGCTCAATTTAGAGCTTGGACGAGTTCGAACGGGCCCAAAACGCGAAGTCGCACGAAACACGTCTTTGGTGTGCTGGTCATAAGCTTTGGGAGAATTGGATTTCAATAATAATTTGGCCATGCAAGCATCATTGAATAGAGAGATTCGTTAGCGACGCGTAGGAAAAAACGGATCTCAATTCCGAGTTCGGACGAGCTCAAACAAGCCCAAAACGCAAAGTCGTGCAGCCCAGTCTTTCTTAGCGGCGCTAATCAATCTTAACTAGGGCAGAGACTTACAACTGAACTGCCTTAGCAGCCGCTAAGGAGGGTTAGCGGCCGCTAACCCTGCCTGGCAGACAATGTGTTTTTCTTTCCTCAAATTCAGGCCTATTGGAGGGTGTGCTCAGTAGTGAGAAGGCTTGGACCAACTTTGCACCCTGATTTCGATTTTTGGTGTGGGGGAACATACTCCACTCACTCTCTTCCATCTCTCCATATAATCTATCATCTTCACCTATCATCTCCATCATCTTCTTCACCATCATTTCTTCTTCTTTCTTTCTTAAGTTTTTATTTTGTTTTTCTTGGAGAACTTATTGAAGACATTGTTGTATTGTGGATTAAGTTTGCATTTGCTCTTGTCTTGCAGATTTCACATTAATAGTAAGTTATCTCTTTCATTTTATTTATGTTAAGAATGGCTTATTTTAATGTGAATGTTTGTGTTAAAATTGCTATGAGGAACTAATCCTCTAGCTAGGGTTAGGGGATAATCGTTTCGGTTCGTTCTCGTTTATGTGTATGTCAATTGCTCAATCTTTACGAGTTTTATTAATCATATGATTGAATGCTTGATCACCATTTTAATCTATATAATCGATTTCAAAACCGAGAGGGGAGAAATTGGTAGAACTCGACTCGTTTAGAGTAGACATGTTCGGAGACGTATTGTCTATGTGTTAATTGTTTCGTTAATTTGCTCGGTTATGTTTATCCGCATGTTACGAAGAGTTATTGAGGTTACACCGCTAAATGAGTTAGTTAGTCGAGTCTTTTAACCGAGTTGTTGATTGCCGATAAATGTGTGTAGAACCGGAAGTGATTGTCCCCGATACCCTAGCCCGTTTATATCTCTTTGAATTGTCTTTATAAGTTGCGACATTTAAATTGCTTTATTTTAGAATCATTAGTTAATAATCAAACCAACAACTTGAATTAGAGTGTGTAGGATTATTTTTCATTTTTGTGATTGAATCCACGTACAAAATAGTCCGGCTAACCTTCCTCGAGAGACACGACCCGGTGTTCGAATCTTTTGATTCTACTCTGGTAAAATAAACTACAACAAGCTCGTGTGCGTAGTTTATTCTAGTTACTTGCACACCGTGATGTTTGAGTTGATTGTATATTGTTGATATTCATGTGGTTGTGTTGTTTAGCTTGCCCCCTCATATATATATTTGAAAATAAAAGGTGTGGTTCGTGAGGTAAGTACGGACTAGGCTCCTCTTGTCCCGATTCATATAGTGGAATGGGATAATGAGCACGAAAAACCGGTCTATGAGGCCTGAGAAAACCCCTTGAGAGCACACCTAGATAATAATCTTTCAGAACCCTAGTTTGGAAAAAGTGGCTTACGAGAAGAAAGAACAAAAGAAAAAAAAAAGAAGAAAAAGAAGGAAAAAAAAAATAAAAAAATGAATAGAGGGGGAAACTTGCTTTTGTGCCTTTGATCTTATGGCTTATTTGGTTAGTTGGCATGACATTCCATTAGTCTTATTGCATATGTGTATTTAGGGACCGCAAAAATAATATGTGGCATGGGTAGTTTTGTAAAAAGATGACTTATGACGAGTTGATCATGTGTGGATGAGCTTTGGAAGTGTGTTTATTTTGTATGATTCGAGATCGTGGGGTACATATTTTCAAATTGAATGTTGACTATAAGGATACTGGGGTTAAATGAGTTTGACATGTTTTGAGATGTGATAAACGAATGGACAAATTTATTTTTTCAAAAGGTTAGCGAGATTGTTTGCTTGAGGACAAGCAATGTGTTTTTTGTGTTTAGTTAGCTCGTTTCTAGGCTCTTTTTCTCTTTAACCGGTCCTCTCTAGGTTATTTCGTGTAATTTTCTCTCATTGTGTTTTTGTGTGTTGGCGTATTTTTTTCGTGTCTTTTGGTGCATTTTCAGGTCCATTTTGGAGGTTGAAGGAGAATAGTACAGCCGAGTCTCGAGAACATGAGCAAAGGCCTAGCACGTGTCACGATAGAGCTATTCCGAGCCAATCCGAGCTATTGTCGAGTCATGAGGAGGCATTACCGACGATGTACGTGAGAGTAGCCTGTTCACCTAGCGAGTTCAAGCACCAGTCCGCCAAGCGAACACTTTCGCCGGCTAGCGAGTTCAAGTACACCAATTCACCTAGCGGACCAGTTCACCACCGACAGAGTGTCTCTCATTAAATGTGTGTGTTTCTAGTGTGTTTTAGTGGTGTAACTATAAATTGACTTCTTGTTTTGTATTTTGAACACACTCCCTCTTTTTTCAACTTTTTAATTGGAAAATTAGTTCTTTCTCTCTCTTTTCTCTCTCTAGTTCATGTTTGGAGCTCCAAGACTTGAGTTTTTCGGCGACGTCCTTTTTTTCTTTAAGGTTTTGAGCTTTTCACTCCGATTCTCTTCGAGCATGCAATAGGAGAGTGAGTACTTAGTTTTAAGATTCATTACTCCGTATTTGATCTATTTTCACTTATGAAGCTTTTCAAGGTAATTAAAATTGGTGTCTTGCATGAGAATTTGGGTAAAGTTTGGATCTTTTCATTTTTCTTGCTTGTCTAAGGTACTTAGGAGTAAATTACGTGTATATCTTGTGTTAAAGGTTGAAACATTGTTGAAAGTTTAATAATTTAGGTTAGAAGGCTCGTTTTAGCTACCTAGGATCTTATTACTCGCATGTTCTCTTTGTCTTATTTTTGTTTTTCTCGAGTTTTGAAGACTCAGTGTTAGAAAAATTCCAATTTTTTGTCAAAGTTTGCATCTTTCGGTAATTGCTTTCAATTGCTTAGATTAAATTAGTTTCAATCCCTCTCAATCATCTTGTTAGCATGTCTAGGACTTTGTTTTCGTTTTCGTGCTTTTGATGACTAGTAAGTGAACGAAGCTCCGAACAACCTTCCTCGAGAGACACGATCCGAGGACGGGATTTCTCCCATACTCGGCTAAAAAACTATAAAACACCTTTCGGCAAAAGACCAAAAACTGGGGGTTTTCAGTGCCCACCCTCTTCCTCCTTTGTTGGTCTGTTATTTGCGATTTGCCCATTCCCCTAACCACTGGCTGTTTGCACCTTATCTTCACCGATCTGGGTTTGGGTGGGGACCTGCGATGGCGGCTTCCTCTACCTCGACTTCCCCTTCCTAGACCACGGGTTGGGGTCTTTAATGACAACTCCCCCGACTTCTCTCTGTTGGCAAAAAGACTACAAAAGGACCACCCTCCTCCTTTGTTGGTTAAAAAACTACAAACCACCTTTATGCAAAAAGAGCAAAAACTGGGGGTTTTCAGTGCCCACCCCGCTCTTCCTTTGTTGGTCTGTTATTTTCGATTTTTCCATTCCCCTAACCATTGGCTAAGCCGGAGGCGGCTGTCTGCACCTTCTCTTCACCGATCTGAGTTTGCGTGGGGACCTGCGATGGCGGCTTCCTCTACATCGACTTCCCTTCATGGACCGCAGGTTCGAGTCTTTAATTACAACTCCTCCGGCTTCTCTCTATCGGCTTGAATACTTTTGGAGTCCAGATCTTGACTAAGACTCGTCTCCTCACTAGATCTGACTAGGCGATTAACTAAGTTCATAGTATTAAGTTCTGGGGCCTCAGACCTGCTGCTTTCTTTTTAGGTTTTTTGCTGTTGTGGGGACTGGCTCGTGTGCATGTTCAGGTGGCCGTAGAAATGCGCCCGCGATAAGTAGGGCATATTATATTATGTTGTTTGTAATTGTGTAATGTTAACTATTTATTTCCTTTATTGGGTTTGTTAATCACTTTTGTGGAGTTTCTTAGTCTCATTTATGGAGTTTGTTTAATCTCCTTTATGGGTTTTTTTGTTTCATTTCCTAGATGTTCGTACCCCCTTGGTTGCCAGTGTAATTTCAATTAGGGTGTTGATACCTAATTTGGCTCCAATTAAATAAATGATAAATTAAAGGATAAAATACGGTCTAATAATCGAGGAGCCGAAAATACGCGATAAATAATATACAAACACGTTCCCGAGACTGATCACCCAAAAACCGCATCTGGTCGACGCAATAATTGCATACAAGATAGGCGTCAATCAAAGCCGTCGCAAGTTATAGGCGGGTCCCCCAATTTTGACCCCGCATTAATGCTATTGTACTATTCTTTCTATTTTACCTACTTTGGCCCACATATATATATGTGGAGGATAGGAGAGAGAGGGGGATCCTTTTTTTATTTTCTCTTCCTACATAACACTAGAGAGGGAGAGTAGGGGTGGTTGGATGACTCTCTCCTCAAAACACCATTCTCATCGGTTTCGTTCTTCATTTTTTTCCATACATAGATTCAATTTGCATTTGACGGTTGATCGTCCGATTTTCGACATCAACAGTTTGGCGCTAGAAGGAGGGCCCCGTAATTTGCTCGGAGTCAACTTTTACTGAAAATGGCTACATTTACACCAGAAGAGACTTTGGTATTCCCTTTTCTTTTCTGCTTGAATAAAAAATAGACACTTGCATCACTTTCTCGGTTACTGTAAAGCCACGTGAATGTACTGTTACTGGCGCTATTCCCATCACATCATTTCAGACAAATAACAATAGTAAATAAAGTAAAATAAAATAAAAAGCTCATGGAAGCGGGAGGTTACGACCACGCAACTCGCAAGCAGACTTCGTCATCGGTACCGACCTTGCAACAGTCAAGTCGGCACACCAGCCGGATCCGATCTCGTCCTCCCCGAACTCGGTCACCGGGGAGTCGATCGACACATAACCGGCACCCCACGACCGATGGCCGACCTCGACTGGTCACCCCGCCGTCTCATCCCCGATCACAAATGCAAGTGCCGAGCTCGCACGGCCCCACAACCGAGTCTCCGGTCACACCCACGAGTGCCGAGCTCGCACAACTCCACAACCGAGTCTCCGGTCACGCCCACGAGTGCCGAGCTCGCACAACTCCACAACCGGGTCTCCAACCTCAAAACACGGGCTGAACTCAAACCTTTGAGCCACAGCCCGACACCGGCACCGACCTCCACCGATGCCGACCTCACGACTGAGACCTCCACTTAGTCGGGGCGACCTCGCATCCGTCGACCTCGCGAGCTGGACGCCGACCTCAGACCGGGGTCAATATCGGACCGCCGGATTGACTCCATGCGAAATCCCCGACCCGACAAACCGTAGGTGCCGGGCTGACGTATTCCTCGGCAACGCCGGACCCTCGGCCGGATGATCTCACGCCTCAGGTGCCGACTTCACCCTGAAGTCCGGGCCGACATTTCTGGGCCGATCTCGCCGGGCCCGGCCTAGCCGCTAACGCTAATAACCACGGTTCCCAAAATCACAAGCCGGGTTCGCCACCACCCTTGACCCGACCAAGCAGCCGCCGCCGCCGGCTTCACCATCGCGGAGCTACGCCTTCACGCCACAATGGGTCAACAACCGCAGTTGTCGCCGACTTCGAGAATCGTCACTTCAATCCGAATCCGCACCACAAACCCACAGCCCGGATCCGTCAAATTGCAGCCGCAGCAGACCACCTCCAAGCCACAACCCAACTTTGCCGGCGACGGCGTCGCAATCGACAGGTGCCGTCCTCAGACCAAACGTCGAACAAGCCCGGGTGCTGACTTGTTGAGCCACCGATTCCGTGGATGCCGACCCAACACCACAGCCCCGCCGCTAACTCCGCGGATGTCCGTCGTCGGGCACTGAGACCAGATCCAGATACCGAACCGCCCCCGTCACCGGAAAGCGGGTTGCACCCTCAGGCGCCGGACTCGCACACCGCTGCTAACCTCGATCTCTACCGCCGGCAATCACTCGGCGATTCGACTCTCGTATCCGGCCGATTTAAAAAAAAAAAAAAAAAAGTTTTACGAAGTCGGCGATTTGGGAGAAAACGATCAGATTTGGAATCAGCTATTTGGGAGAAGTCAGGCTTTATCGTGTTCTCAAATAGAAAAAAGTTATGTCTTCTCCTGGGCCTTAGTAGTGGAGATAGAGTTAATTTAGATTAGGGCCCTATCATAAATGAAATTAGAGTAAAATGAATTGGGCCCTAAAATGGTAATAAATAGAATAAGATAGAATTAGGCCCGGTTGAATAATTTTGTAATAGATATGATGAGATAGTATCGGGCCCCAAAATTTTTTGTAAATAAATAGAATAAGATAGAATTAGGCCCGGTTGAATAATTTTGTAATAGATATGATGAGATAGTATCGGGCCCCAAAATTTTTTGTAAATAGGTAGGATAGATGGAATCAGGCCGAGGCATACAGCAAAAATCTTGAAGTCGAGCTCGGCAAGGACTCGAATAATGAAGGCGAAAGAAGAGTCGACCTCCCCACATGGTAATCTTCGTAGGCCTACACTCTGCACCGACCCGAGGTAATCCTACTCACGATTTCGTTTTAAATACATATATATACATACATATATATATATATATATATAAATATATATATATATATATATATATATGTACACACTAATAGTAATAATAATAATCATATCATAATAATAATAATAAAGTAATATATACATATAGTCGTACTGCACAATATATATATATGTGTACTGCATGTGTATTATGCGTTTAATTAATAAGTAAATAATTATTACTAGTCTCATTAACTATATACATATAATAAATCACACATATAAACGTGTGTATAGATATATTGTGATAATAATCACATATGTACACATGTAACGCACAAATGCGTGTATATATATGTATATATATATGCATGAATAAAAATATATACCCTTCTATATATATATATACATGAATAAAAATATATGTCGAACCTCATTCGTGAAAGTTGAGTCGAGACGGGAAGGATCGAGGGAAGAAGGTCTGCTGCAAGCCTTCGGGATAGGCACGGCCGCTCCCCTAACACTTCTCAGTCTCAGAAGGTCACGAAGCCTTCGAGCCGTGACAACATTATTTCACCCGCCGGTGAGCCCTTGCTCCGACGAGGTTGATGTCATTATCCAGTCCGGCGACGAGCCCCTGCTCTGCCGGGCTGACGTCGTTACATCGCCCGTCGTAGAGCCCTTGCTCCGGTCGATGTCATTATCCAGTCCGGCGACGAGCCCCTGCTCTGCCGGGCTGACGTCGTTACATCGCCCGTCGTAGAGCCCTTGCTCCGGCGGATGTCATCATCCAGTCCGGCGACGAGCCCCTACTCTCCCTGGCTGACGTCGTTACATCGCCCGTCGTAGAGCCCTTGCTCCGGCCGATATCATCATCGCCGCACGTGACAGACGAAACGTGAGATACGCCAAATTCCAAGTCAAACCACTCTCATATCAAATCAACGACGTCCCCCCTACACGGGGCCTACCGACTTGAACACCTGGACGGCACGTGTCCATCAATACCCATAAAACTCGGCATTTCTGCAGAAGTCCTACCAATAGGTCTAGGCTGTCCTCACTCAATGAGTGACGTTATTATATAGATTATTCGATGAGCTAGGTCAAGAATGTAAGTTACCTTTTGCTTTTACAGGCTAGGTCGTCTTAGGCTTAGATCGAGTCGAAGCGGCGTAATTAACGTAAGGAACGAAGTGTTGGCTAGGATCAGCACGATGACCTAGTCGGCACTAGCCGGGCTCAACTAGGAAGCCCGGTCAGGCCAATAATACCACCGAGTCCGAACGCGAGACCGGCCAGGTAAGCTGCCACGTAATTATGTGCAGGTCGGGTCAGTACGATGGCCTGGCCGGCACGAGCCGGACTCGGCAAAGTAGCCCGGTAAGGCCAAAGTCGCCAACGTAAGAAATGAATAACGAGCTCAAACGCGAAGCTCAGCAAGGCCAGACCGTCGCCCGATTCAACGAGCAAGTCGGACAGGTAACGCGCCAAAGTAATTAATAAATGCCGAGCCCGATCACGAGGCTCGACCAAGTAATAAATTCACGCAGGTCGGGTTCAGTGCGATGGCCCGGCCGGCATAAGCCAGGCTCAATCACGTAGCCCGATTAGACCGAAATGCCGTAAAACTAAAGACTACGCGCCATAAGGCCGAAATGCCGTAAAACTAAAGGCTACGCGCCATGAGGCCGAAATGCCGTAAAACTAAAGGCCTACGAGCCATTAGGCCGAAATGCCGTAAAACTAAAGGCCTATGAGCCATTAGGCCGAAATGCCATAAAACTAAAGGCCTACGAGCCGTAAGGCCGAAGTGCCTGAAACTAAAAATCGAACTGCAAAAACAGTTCGACCCAACTAAACATGCGACATGATGCTCTCATTCATCATACATTCATGACATACATTCATAAGCAAACATTCATCATACATTCACGCATTCTCATATGATCGCATTATGCATACAATCTCGTAAGAAACAAAGAGTTCAAAGCTCAATCGAACAACAAGCTCTAAGCTCACTCATGTCGGCAATTCAAAATGCATTCCTGCATAAAAACGGGTATCAAGTTACCCGACCAGGCCGCAAAGGCCCATTCAATAGCAAATTCGCGAAATTGCCCATTATCTCAAACTGACTCAATACATCAAAGATCATAAGCATGATTATCATAAATACGTCAAGTCAACACCTAAAGTGATCAGCAAAACACGCAAGGGTCCCAAAGTGCCCAAAAATGACAAAGCAACGATCCAAGTAACCAAAGTTACTCGATAAAGATTAAATGAGTCCTCGAGACGCATAAAGTAAAAGCCGACAAGACAAATGTGATCTCTTGAGTCACGTGAAAGTTATCCGTCACGCGCATTTATCGGCATATTTGCGATTTCACCAATATCTCTCATTACACATATATCCTTCCACAATATAAAGAGCTCGAAGCTCAAAAGATCATGAGGCGAAAACAGTGCCAAATTGTAAAGAATAAACGCGACTTCAGAACAGTTCAATCAGAACATGTCCTAAACTCGGGGGCCTCCTGTTGATACCTAATTTGGCTCCAATTAAATAAATGATAAATTAAAGGATAAAATACGGTCTAATAATCGAGGAGCCGAAAATACGCGATAAATAATATACAAACACGTTCCCGAGACTGATCACCCAAAAACCGCATCTGGTCGACGCAATAATTGCATACAAGATAGGCGTCAATCAAAGCCGTCGCAAGTTATAGGCGGGTCCCCCAATTTTGACCCCGCATTAATGCTATTGTACTATTCTTTCTATTTTACCTACTTTGGCCCACATATATATATGTGGAGGATAGGAGAGAGAGGGGGATCCTTTTTTTATTTTCTCTTCCTACATAACACTAGAGAGGGAGAGTAGGGGTGGTTGGATGACTCTCTCCTCAAAACACCATTCTCATCGGTTTCGTTCTTCATTTTTTTCCATACATAGATTCAATTTGCATTTGACGGTTGATCGTCCGATTTTCGACATCAACATAGGGGTTGACTCAGACTTTGTTCTGGTTTTTGTGGTGTCATTTGACATCTCCTGTGTACTCTTTTTGAATTATTAATATAATTATGGTTTAAAAAAAAAAGTGATACGAGATATATAGTTGGGTACATTAAACCCTAAAAAATATGAGTATATATAAATTTTTTATAACTCGACCCATTCAGGATCGAGTAGGATTTTTAATATTGATAAATGAGTCAAATTCAAACTCATTTATTAACTTATTTAATTAACGAGCTCGGCTCGAATAAAGGATTGAGTTCAGGTTCAACTCAGTTAGCTGGTTTACACGTACTAAGGCTATGTTTGGTAAATCTAGCTCATAAGTTAGCTTATAACTTTTATATAAATTTCGAGCTTATAACTGATAGCTTATGACTTATGGCTGAAAAAGTTAGCTTATATAATAAAATTGTTTAATAAATTAGCTAATAAGCTAGCTGAAATAAAAATTTAATGAGCTTAACTATTCAAAGAAGCTTATGAGATCAACTCGAACTTTTTAAAAAATTTCGTCCTACCAAACCAAACTTATTTGAATACATGAAGTTTATAAGCTAGCTTATCTTTTTACCAACACAAATTAAGATTGTTTGATAAATCTAGTTGACAAGCTAGTTTATAGCTTTTAAGTGAATTTTGAGCTTACAGTTGATATCTTATGACTTATAACGAAAAATTAGTTTATATAATTAAATTGTTTAATAAAATTAACTGATAAACTAGCTGAAAATTTAATGAATTTATTAAAAAAAAACTTATGAGCTTAGTTCTTAAAAAAGTCCGTCTTACGAAAACCTATGCGCGGCCCATCAGGTTGTTTTAATTTTTATTTTTATTTTTATCTTCGTCATGTTTGATAACCCTCAACTTTCGATGCTTTAATCGAGTTCATTTTATTCAATAGGGTTCTGACTTCTGCAAAGTATTTCATCTCTGTATCACTATGAACTATGAAGGTTGAATAACAAATTTCATCAGTATCGCGGCAGCCCCCTACAGATTTTGGGTGTTCATCTCTGCCTGTGAACCCAGCCAGGATTCATGGATTTCCAAGCCGTCGTATTAGCAGGCGGCTTCTCGAAAACACTTGTCCCTCTCGTGTCCAAGGTATTTAGCGACCTGCTAAGATCAATTTTCCGTAGATGTATCGAAATTGATATCTTGCTTCCAAATAATGCCCGCAGGAGGTGCCGAAAGCGCTTCTTCCCCTGGCCAATCGGCCGGCTCTTTCGTATGTTTTGGAGCTTCTAGAGAAAAACGACCTAAAAAATGCAATTGTTGTGAGTTTCTTTTCGCTTGGGTTCCTTTTACGATTGTTTATTGTGTTGGAGGACAGGAAATTGAAGATGGTGTTATTGCTGGTGTAGGTCGTTGAAGGGGAAACCGCAGCCCTTTTGATAAGTGCTTGGATTTCGAGCACGTTATTTGATCGATTAAATGTCGAAGTGAGTTCCTAATTGATGTTGTTATTGTTAACTTTATTCATCTCTGTTTTAAATCACAGAAATAATTTGACTCGGTTTTAATAGAAAGTATTTGTCTGATTGACTGAAGAGTGAGATTGGAGTCTGATAGTTATTCTAAAAACTGATTCTAGCACTGGAAGAAAGTTTTTATTTATATCATATCCAGTAACTCATGTTAGGGTGAGAACTATTGTTGAGCTAGGAATGACATGTCTGCTCTCTTTTAGAGATCTTATAACCATTATAGGTTGATTTTGACCATTATATGCTATTGAAGGTGGGCAAAATGCTAACATTGTATATAATAGTTCTTGGAGGCATGCTAGAGATTGAACCAACTGATTAGATGTGTCCTATGTAGGCATTCGATCAAGTAATTCTTGGATGAAATATAAATCTTTCAAGAAATGAGGTCATATTTCCTTACTACAAGAATAAAAAGGTGTCGACTAAACAAGCACTTCTAGTAGGAGGTTTTGGAATTCTACATTTAGGTACTCCCGTCCCTCATAATGAGTTTTCATCTAGTAACCTACAGTTTGGTAGGACTTGCGATTGCATGCCACCTTCACTATGTGGTTAATTATCTGATTGAAGGAACCCATGTCCTGAATAACCCAGGAAATCAAATTTCTTGAAGTACATTATATAAGATGTGCTTGAAATTCTGGGCAGGGTAGGCCGTAGGCGTACATATAATGGAGTTGCTACCAAGGTACTTAGGTAATAATGGGCCTTTGTATATTTTGACCATTGAATTGACCAATTATATTAGGGTGCCTTAGGAACTGCATGTTCAGTGCTTTATACCAACTTAGGGAAGTCTATGTTCATTCACATGTATGGCAATAATAAGTTATTTTCTCACCAGTGCTCTATTTTGAGCTGAGAATCAACTTAATCTAGTAAGATGATTCTTCCTGCCCCTCTTGCCGACTATCTGTAAATGTTTGTGCTTATTGTCCAATAACAGATATTATCACCCTAGTGATGATTCTCTTGGTAATATAGAGGGATTGAGACAGTGTCAGTTGATTTCAGAAAGACAAACCAGGAACTGTTTTTTGTGTTGTTTTGGTGGATTTTCTGTATTACTGTCCGTAGAGGTATTTGATATTATATTATATTGATATACATCATGTTTAATTGCAATGTTTGAAACCATTTTTCTGGCTTACTCAAGTTTGACTTTCATTTTCTAATAGCAGAGTTTTCATGGTCAAACTGAAATCTCGATATCTATATCTTCTGTAGGTGGCTGCAGTTCCTGAGGATGTTGGCACAGCTGGTGCGATTCGAGCTATTGATCATCGCCTGACTGCAAAGGACATCTTGGTTTGAATCTTCTCTAGCGCGATTAATTTTTTTCAGCTTCTAACAGTGCAGTACTAATGCAATAACTAAGATTTGTTGTTTAGGTTGTGACTGGCGATCTGATCAGTGAAATTCCACCTGGGGCAGTGGCAGCTGCTCATAGACGACATGATGCTGCAGTTACTGCTATGCTTTGTTCTGTGCCGGCTAGTGGACCATCAGATTCAGGCTCATCCAGTGCGAAGGACAAAACAAAAAAATCAGGATACTATAATATAGTAGGCCTGGATCCAACTAAACAATTTCTGTTGCACATAGCATCTGGTTGGATGATAGAGACTGGAGCTTTATTTATATGATGTTTAATTTATAGTTTTGTTGTTACTGAATATCTTTTGAACTTGTATCAGGAGCAGATGTGGAGAAAAGTATTCGAGTACAGAAAAGCATACTAAGAGCTGTTGGCCAGGTAACTTATTGGTCACCTATTTGTTCAACTGCATTGAGTGCCAAAAGGGCTCTGTATCTATTCGCCCCTTTATTCTTATCATTTGACATGGAAAAACTCATTATAGTATTCTAGGAGATGGTGAAGTGGGTAGCAAGTACGTTTGACACGTTGCACCTGTTTGTTTATTCAACTTGGGAAATGGGGTTGAAATGATGTTGGATGTTCTGATTTCGGCTAAATCTGACAAAAAAGTCTTACGACTTTTCAATTTGATTTTTTTTTTTGAAATTTTTGTATTATGTGCGAGTGCCGAGGTTCAGAAAAAATACTTGTACTTGAAGGCTATCCTCGTTGCATTGAGTCATTGACAACTAAGCAGCTAAAATATGTTGGAAAAGATTTATAATTTTGAATTTGCTATTGCTGACATTCTCTGTTTGTTCATGCTATCTTTCTGGCCACCTTGCCTATGCAGATGGAAATGCGCACTGATCTTATGGATGCTCACGTGTACGCTTTTAAGAGGTTAGAGATTTTTCTCAACTGTTCAAAATGTAGATGCATTTTTTTTTTTTTCTCTTGCAACCAACTTACCTCTATATTTAAGCATTGGCCGGTATTTACAGATCTGTTCTGCAAGATGTCCTGAATCAAAAAGAAACCTTTCATAGTTTGAGGCGTGATGTACTGCCCTATCTTGTTCGGAGTCAGCTGGTTAGTTTTTGTACCATAGTAATTTGTTATGGCAAGAATCTAAGTACTAGCAATTTATTTCAAGTTCTAAATTACATTTTCTTGTGGACCTATTAGAGATCAGAAATATCGTCTAATGGAGTGCAGTCAGAAGAAAATGGCAATGTTGACGATGTTTTCCAGAACAGTAAAATTTTGCTATCTCAGCTTCTGGCCAATGCATCTACACCAAGTTTTCATGAAATCAATGCGCTTGGTCCGGCTGGCTCTGCTCCCACATTAAAGAAAACTCATAAATGTTGTGTTTATATTGCTCATAAGGGCAAGTATTGTGCGAGGTTAAATTCCATTCAAGCATTCAGCGACATAAATCGAGATGTAAGTTTCTTGTAGTTGTTCGTGATCAACACTGTTTTCCTTGAAAATGAGTTATTTAACTTCGAGTTCTGTGATGTATTGTTGCAGTTAGTAGGAGATGCGAATCACCTGTCGGGCTATACTTTTTCATCCCACAGCAACATAATTCATCCCTCAGCTGTACTTGGATCTAAAACTACTGTGAGTTAAAAATTTCATGAGCTTCATCTTGCTTTTGAATATAAGAATTAAGTCATGTAACACGTCCAGTACCAAATAAATTCGACAAGATGTTACTGTCTTGCACTGATGCGCGATGATAATCTGATGCAGGTGGGTCCACAATGCATGCTGGGAGAAGGTTCGGAAATGGGTGACAAATGCAGTGTGAAGAAGTCCATCATTGGCCGTCATTGTCGAATTGGCTCAAATGTGAAGGTATTGACGAGATTTTGTCATACTTATGACATCTTCCTGCATGAGAACAGAAGTGCAAAGCAGAGCAATAAAAAAAACAAAGTACAGCCATATAAAATTTTTTTTGCTCTACAAGTTTACGGCCCCATTATGACATTACACCACGTGAAGCACACGCCGTAATTGTAATGTAAAAGTAATTTTCGTAGCTCGAAATCTCGAATAATTACTGAAATCTTGTATATCAAGTTATCAACAATCCAAAAAATAAAAATAAAATTTGAGCACAGCCACTGAATTTATACTGTTTTTGTGCAGATTGTTAATTCAGTTGTCATGAATTACGTCACCATTGGCGATGGTTGTTCGATCCAAGGTTCCATTATTTGCAGTAATGTGCTGCTCCAAGAACGTGCCGTGTTGAAGGACTGTCAGGTACTTTCTTTTTGTTGGTGCATCTTTGTAGCGCGTGTATTACTCTTTCATAATCGTGTGTTTGTGCTGATTTAGGTTGGAGCAGGTTTTGTAGTCGTTGCTGGAAGTGAGCAAAGGGGTGAATCATTGGCCAAGAAAGAAAGACAGTAATGAGTATTTTCACTTGCGTTTCACTTGCTCCCATATACTGTTGAGTGTCGAGGGTTAAGTGAGCACCAATTTTGTTTGGCGTTTCGTGATTAGTAGATGTTGCGGCTATGTGCCGACTCTAATTGTTCAACGCATAGTTTTTATACCCTTCCGAATGACAGGTTATTTGGTGCTCAATTTTCGAGCTAGTAGGATCTTGGATTTCTGTACATTTTAGTCGAGAAGATATAGATTTTATTTGTTTTGAGTCGAAAAACATGGAGGTTGGTCACATCAGTAATTGAGATTTTTCACTGGATTTTCTATTTTCTTGTGAGGAAAAACTCAAAAAGATCATTATTGAAAAAGTTACGCAACACGAACATAAATTTTGACAATAATGCACATGATATGATTTTTGTTTTATACACTATTCACTTTTTGATTTTGACAATAATGCACATGATAATTTTCTTGTTTTATATGCCAAATTTTACATGTTGCAGAAAATGAAACATTTTTCTCGTTGTTGAATTTGCTTTTCTTTTGCTAATTTTAATGAATTCGTTTGGTAAAGATTTAGGAGAAATATCTTTCTACCTCTGAAAGTATGATATTTTTTAAATTTGTCATATAATGTTAAAGTTAACAAGTAGTCTTTGATAGTATACAAAATTGATAATTTGCCACCTACATTAAAAATTCTGAAATGCATTAGAAAGTTTGTAATCGATGAGACAAACAAATTGAGATATAATGTATCAATGTTCTATAATTGATTTGTTGGTAATCAATAGAAAGTAGGAGGATTCATGCGTACATGAAAAAATTTCATTTCGAGTTTTTTGATGATTAAGATGTTCGATTTTCTACCGGGGGTGTCACTGAAAAGCTTATATGATAAGTTTTCTATCGGCAAATTTTATGAAAATTCGACTTTTACAATGCATCTTCAATTAAGTTAGAAATATTTAATATCATATAAGGATCTTTATGGTAGGAGATAAGTATTTAAATTCGTGTACTTTGAGAAGTAATGTATCAACTTTAAAATTTTATATGACAAACTTAAAAAAAAACATTTATATAGTTAAGAAAATACTCTAAAAAAACATATATACCATAACTAAGAGCTACTCCAGCGTTGCGCGCCACATTGGACTTTTCCGTTGGATTTGAGTGAGTTTTCATCCCCGACATTGCGCCACAATTGTGCATCAAGATGGAAATGTGTATGGTATATCTCCACATGTGTCCATCTCATAAATTGTTTTATTTATTTATTTTTTTTATAATGCTTTTTAAATTGATGATTTAATTATAGGTTTATTTTAATTTAATAAAACAAAATAAATTGCTTCCATTAAAATTAAAAAGTACCACAGAATCCTTTAGGGCGTGATTGTATATAATTTGTACAGTAAATATCCCACTCAAAATTCAAATTTAACTCAACTTTAACTCAACTCCACTATCTCCAATATTATCAATATAATTAAATAATATCAACCAATCATTATTACACATCACATCAACTTTAATTCACTGTTCACCCACTCACATAATTTTAACTAACTATCACTTCCAATCATTTTCTCCTACTTTTACATCAAATCAATTTTAATTATTCGAATTTAAATATTATTTTAATATATCCACTAACAACTAACCATACTACTTTTTTTCAAATTTAACTATAGTTAAAAAAAAAACTAGTTTTTTACTAGTTGAATTCATATCCAATCGCCCCCTTAGTTTGTTATCGTGGATTGACACTCGACTTCAATTTAATCTAAATTTTTTATTTTCTTTTTATCGATGGATGTGATTCTTGTGGTTGAATTGATTCTTGGTGTTGATTGCAATACGACAAGCTAAATTCGTTCGGTGGAGATAGGGGATGATTGTTCATGTTCTAGTGATTATCATATTTTTGTGAATTGTTCATTCTATGCGAGTAGTGTTATTCTTAGGGTTAGTTGATTGATTAACTTGTAATCCAATTAAACAACTTTTAAAATTAAAAGAGGAGGAGTTGTTCGACCTAGGCTCGTATAGATAGGCTTGTTCGTAACTGTGATGCCTACATGTTGTTTGATTTTGATAATTTCCTCTTATGTATATCCTCTTGTTATGAAAACTTATTGACGTTAAATCTCACGATGTATATGTTAGTAGAATCATTTAACCGAACTATCAATTGTATGGTGTTTAAGTTTGGAACTATTATTCCCGACTACTTAGTCTCTTTATCACTATCTGAAACTTGTTTAAAAGTTGAGAATTGAGTAATTGCAATTTTCATAGAATCTTTGGTTGTTAATAAAAATCAAACCAATCTGAATTTGAGTGTTTAGGCTTTAATTTCTCTTTTTGTGTTTGAATATCGTGTGAAATAATCTGGTTGGCCTTCCTTGAAATACTACTTGGGAATTAATTTATTCAAATTAAAAATAACTATAACACCTTACTCGAGGAATTACCACTATGTTCAACTCTTGTCCAAACTATTCGTAATCTAAGTAGTCCAAAGTAAAATTACTTTGCAATGAAACAAGGAGAATGTATGCAGAAAGGATGTAAAGCGTGCATTTGGATTACTCCAAGGATGATTTGTAATTGTAGCTAATCTTGTTCGATTTGGAGCAAAATTGACTTAAATGATATGTTTGTCCCATTTTTGTTGCGTTTTTTCTTCTTATTTTTCATTTCTTTTTCCCCCGTTTTAGGCCTTTTCATTAGTATTTATTCGATCTTATAGTTTATTGTGCGTCTTGTTTTATTTTGGTTTATCTATTTGTTTCTCGGGTATTCTTTCGGTTTTTCTCGTCTTTGGTGTGCAGGATGGAAAGCTCGGGAGGATCTATTTTTCATGATAATGGGACCGGAAGAACTTAAGTGAGTAGAGCGTTTCGTTGGCAACACACAAAAGAAAACAGAATTGAATTTTGAGTCGAAACGAGTTCGAACGAACACGAGACGTGAAGTAATGCATTCATTGCTGAGCTCCAAGACCGTCGCGCCAGCCATCACGCCGTGGAACCTGCCACGGGCCTTCTGGGACGTGTTTTTCCTACACCACGCCGCGGCTTCGCACCTCCACCACGCCGCGACAAATTTCATTCCTCCACGCCGCGCCATCTACCACGAGCGGACATAGCCTCCTAGCGAATCCAGCCATCACGCCGCGAGGGCCAGCCACGGCGCGGCACCAGCATCCTTCACGGCGCGCCAGATCTTCACGGCGCGGTACTCGCGCCCAGCAATGTCTCATTCACGGTGCGACCTCCAGCCACGGCGCAACACCTGCAGCCTTCGCGGCGTGTCACTTCCAGCCACGGCGCGGCATGCTTCCCCTATAAATATGCTACGGGACTCGTCAGACGAGGGGATCTCTCATTATCCCTCATTCGACGAAGACAGAAACCCTACCCTTCGTCCCTTTCACTCGTTTTTCATCACTTTCTTCATATTTTTCATTGTTGAACACGGATTTGCACTCGGATTTTGCTACTGCTTTCAGACTAATCTTGTTTATCGGATTCAACGTTCAATTACCATATTTCGTAAGTTTTTCTATACATCTCATCCATGGATATGTTGACTTTGATTATGGTGATTTGTGTTGATATTTCAAATATGAGTGGCTAAATCTTTATGCTAGGGATAGGGGTTGATGTTTTGGAATCGTTTGTGATTGTCGGGCTCAAGATTGTTCAATTTGTGCGAGTTAATCTTTTATTAGGGTTTTTCAACTGACAAGCTTGAATATTGATAATTGTTGAAGGGTGACACTTCAGCTTACAATTGTTTCAATTGAATTAGATTTATTCGTGCTTGAAATTGGGAATCTATTCGATTAGTCGGTTAACCACCCTCTAGTCTACTTTAATCGACTCTTAGAACCGAAAGGGGAGGAGTCGGTCGAAATAAGCTCGTATGAACTAGGCTTGTTCGTAACTGTATTGCCTAGAAGTTAAATGAATTGTTAATTTGCCGTTCTAGTTTGTTCTCTTGTTACGAAAAGTTATTGAGAATGAGTGCTTGGACGTGTCGATTAGTCAAATCACTTAGCTGAACAATCACTTGCCCATTAATTGCAATTCGAACCAAAACGGATCTCCCGACTCCCTAGCTACTCAAATCCTAATTGTTCTTCGTTACTTGCTTTCTTTATTGCTTAATTTGAATTTTCGCAGTAGTTGATAATTAAACCAAACCATCTAAGTTAGAATGTTTAGGAAATTTTATTTCTTTCATTAGTGCTTGAATAAATGTGCATAATAATCCGGCGAACCTTCCTCGAGAGACACGACCCGGTGTTCGAATCTTTCGATTCTATTCCGGAAATATATTTACAACAAATTGGCGCCGTTGCCGGGGAAGGTCTAGGACATATTTTGTGCGCTTATTCATCTTATTTTTGTGTTTCTTTTTGGTTCTGTGTTTTTCTTGTTTTCTTTGTTTCTTTTTCTTATTTTATTTTCTTTTCTTTACCATTGGTGCTCGTAACCCGTTATTTGTTTGAGTGTGTGCGTACCAGGAGTGGACGTAAACTCTCTCCAATCAACAAACCCTTCAATGAGAGCCTGAGAGAACTGCTAGACGAGCTTACTCTCGAATCAAACGAAGAAGGCGAGCACCGACCAGAATCATCTGAGGGGAGTAACTCAGACATGGCTGATCAACAACCGCCTCGCAATATCCTTCGGAACCTGGCCCAACCCATGATCGGGCCAATCACTTCCTGTATCCGACTGGAGCAAGACGCCCGAAACTATGAGCTGAAGATGGTCCACTACAATCAGCTCCCATCATTCCACGGGCTCCCCAACGGAGACCCGCTCCACTTTCTTCGGGAATTTTACAACGTCCTCCAGACGTTCCCTTTGCATGGGCTAACCGAAGACCAGCTCAAAATGCGGTGTTTCCTAGAAACGCCAAAGGACCGGGCCAAGGCTTGGTTCATGACCCTCGCCCCGGATTCTCTATCAACTTGGGCCGAAGTCTACGCTAAATTCGTTGGGAAGTACTATTCCCATCAGAAGACCCAAGATATTCGGTCTCAGATAGTCTCCTTCGCTCAGCTGCCAAACGAGCCTCTTCATGAGGCTTGGGAACGTTTCAAGGATCTACAGAGGCAGTGCCCCCACCATAACCTCTCTCCTGGACTATTAGCGAACTGCTTCTATGACTCCCTCCATCAGAACTTGCAGTACATGGTGGATACTGCAGCCGGAGGGGACATTGGAGGCAAAACGACAGAGGAGATGATTGTGATATATGAGACGATGAGTGCGAACTCGTCTCAGAAGAGCATCAGAGGAAAGAGGGCGACAGTGCATGAGATTGGAACGAGTAACAATGCCATGGCCCAGCAGCTAGCCGAGCTCACGGAGCAGATGAGGGTATTGAATGCGAGAAGTTCTTCACCAATTCAGACAATGGCAGTAAATGCGTGTGGAGCATGTGGAGTTCAGGGACACAGTTCTGAGGTGTGCCCTATGGCTCTCGAGCCAAATTATGGAGGGCAAGGAGCTGAGGTCAATGTAGTGCAAGGATATCAGAACCGGCCCGGAAACGACCCGTACTCTAACACATACAACCCCGGGTGGGGAAATCACCCAAGTTTCTCCTGGTCTAACAACAACTCCCAGCAGCCGTCCCAACCTAACTTTGTCTCCCCTCAGCAGCAACACAAGGGACAAATGTTAAGGTTACCAGCACCAGAAGCCGGACCGAGCCCGCCGAACTCAGACGAAAAACTGGATAAAATTCTTCAGTACATGGCCAATGGTGAGCAGCGGAGTGCGAACAGTGAGCTTCCATTAAACGTTTGGAAGCACAGCTAGGCCAGTTAGCCACCCGGGTGGGGAACATCGAGGTGGAGCTGAGGAAAGACAGATTGCCGAGCCAGCCAGAGCATGCAAATGCGGTGACCGTAATTATGCCTGAGAGAGTGCCAGAGGAAAAAGTGGGCCCGAAAAAGCTCACCCAAATAGAGGAAACCCCAGTGACATCACCACCAGAGCCTACTTTACACAGATCTCCGAACCCCCACAGACCAAAGATTCCCTTCCCGAGCAGACTCTTGGAGGAGAAGGACCGAACGATGATCCGGGACCTTCATGCGATGTTGGCTAAGGCTAATGTCGAGTTATCTCCTCCCGACGTAATGAAGAAGATACCGGCTTACGCGATATTTTTCAAGGAAGTGGCAACAAATAAGCAGAAACTCGGAAACGGTGAAGAAGTGCTCGTGTGTGAAGCTGCAAGTGTCTTCCAACAGAACTTGCCGAAAAAAGAGAAGGACCCCGGAGGCTTCGTGATTTCTATGGCCTTTGGGAATGGGGAAGAGACATCGGGATTGCTTGACCTAGGAGCGAGCATAAATCTCATGCCACTAGCAGTCTATCAAAGGCTTGGGATCGGGTAGTTGAAGCCCACCAAGATGCGCTTACAGCTTGCAGACCGTTCATTCCGTCATCCCGTAGGAATTGTGGAGGACGTGCTTGTTCGAGTGGGGAAGTTAATAGTCACCGTGGACTTCGTTGTGCTAGATATGGGAAGCGTTCAAGAAACTGGCAAGGAGCACGCTATCCTCCTCGGACGACCCTTCATGGCGACCACTAGCACGGTAATCGACGAGCAGCTCACTGAGAGAGCGTGCATGCGAGAGCACATTAAGATGTCATTGCAAAGCCGAGCCTGTGCTGAGAAAGGACACCAGACCGACCGCCACACCACACATCCCCAGCCGAGTTCCAGAGAGTTGCCTCGATCCCAATGGGGCGAAAGATTCGAGTTGACAGAGGCCCGTCCTGTTTTGGGCCCGACTACCTCCACCCTCCACCTACACCACCGGATTCATAGTGACTAGTCTAGTCACTGTGCCATGTACGCTTTTATCTTTTCCCTTCTCTTTATTTTCATTTTTGTTTTGGTTTTTACTGTCTTTTGTTTTAGTTGATTATAGGGGTAGACTTTCCTTGCACTGATGATCGACAATGGGGACATTGTTCGGTTTTAAGTGTGGGGGAGCTTTTGCATGATTATGTGCCTTATGTGGTTGACCAGGTCTAGTTCTTTTAGGTTATTTTCATTTTCTGTTTTTATTCTAGTGTCTTTTCTTGAGTCTGCTGTGTGTTTTTGAGTATGGATTATGGTGTTGAGATTTGTTGAGGATTATTGATGATGTTGAAGAGATGTGATGATGATCATAACTAGTATGTTTTGATGAACTTGATGTGTCGTTTTGTTGGACATTTATTTACCTTATTGAGGTTTGAGCCTTGGTTGTTTCTTGAGAGATATTGGTCGGATTCGTGTTGATCAGAATTTGCTTTAAGTCTGTTTTGAAATGAAGCGATTGAATTGTGTGATGTGAAAATGATTGAGGCGTTCTTTGTATTTTCATTCCCTTTTTCTTTTTGTGGAAATAATATTCACTAGTCACCCCCTTTGAGCCTGATTGAATTTTTGTTTACTGATAACCCCGTGATGACGATATTGTGGAGTTGTAAGTGAAGAATTGGAGGTGATTTGTGTTGGTTTTGTATATATTTGTGATTCATGTTGGTATTATATGAAAAAAAAAAGGAGAAGCCGAATGGATTATGAAAAGCATCCAAAGGTTCCCAAACAAAATATATAAAAAAAAAAAGATGAATAATATTAATAATGTGGGTAGAGTGTTGGCTTTTGAGGATGTTGGAGGAAACGGTTGGTGTGACAACCGAATGAGTTCATGATCACGGTTAGGTGATTGAATTGTGTTGATATTTCTATTGAGCCACTTAGCCTATATTTATCCCACCAAGTCCAAAGAGCCTACATTGCATCCCTAGAAGTCCTCTTGACTCACTACTGCATGAATTTAATTGTCTTTGAGTATGAATAGACGATAGGCAAGCTTATGTGATGCATGTTGATCGACCGATTTGAGCGAACCCATTTTATATTCATTCAAGAAACTGAGTGAGGCATATATATGATATACTTCCGTGCTTGAGAGTTTGTCTTTTCAAGGCGTTGCATTCGAGTTCTAATTGAGGTGTACTATATTGGTCATTGGAAGTCTCCTTGGCTGAGTTGATTAATTCGAAGCCTGTCTTATTTGAAACTGTTATCCATGCTCATTTGCTTGTTTTCTTTTCTTTTCGTGTTTTTTTTTTCTTTTCTTTTTGTTCGGGACGAACAAAGGTTTTAGTGTGGGGGAGTTGTTTGTCCCATTTTTGTTGCGTTTTTCCTTCTTATTTTTCTTTCTTTTTCCCCCATATTAGTTTTTTTAGTTTGTTTTTATCTCGTTTTGTAGTTTATTGCGTGTTTTCCTCTATCTTGGTTTTTCTTGTGTTTTCTGTATGTTTTTCCGGTTTTTCTTATTTTTGGTGTGCAGGTCAGATGCCCGTGAGGAATAAGTTTAGCTTGAAAACGGGCTGGAAAATTATGGTTAGATAGATGGGTTCGTTGGCTACAAGTAGGAAAAAGCGGAACTCAATTCCGAGTTCAGACGAATCCGAACGGGGCCGAAACGTAAAGTCCAGCAAGCTGCCGACTGTTTGAAGGTTGGAAAACTCTAGAGGATTGTACTATTGGCAAAATCTGGTCATGAAAGCATCATTGAATAGAGGGGTTCGTTAGCGACGCGTAGGAAAAAACGGAACTCAATTCCGAGTTCGGACGAGCCCAAACGAGCCCAAAACGCAAAAGTCGCGCAGCCGAGCTAACAGCCCCGCGCGCCGCGGCGCGGCAACCCTCAGCGGCGCGGCACTGGCCCCCTCCGCGGCGCGGCACTGACCCCCTCAGCGGCGCGGCAACCCTCAGCGGCGCGGCACTGACCCCTCCACGGCGCGAAACAGCCCCACGCCGCGCCACACACTTCCTCCACGGCGTTAAGCACTCCACGGGCCTTCAGAGAGTGCTGCTTCGCGCGCCACGCCGTGCTACCCCTGCCGTGCTGCGTCACATGGATGCTCCGCGCCGTGCCACTATTTCTCACGCCGTGAAGACCTGCTCTTATATATATTTGCATCGGGATTTCGACAGGGGGAATTCTCCCCTTCTGGGGATGAACCCTAGCCCGTAAAAAAACACGAAACTCCTTTCTCCTTCCCTTCTTCTTCTTCTTCTTCTTCTTCTTCTTCATTTTTCTTTGTTCTTTTCACTTTTATTTTCCATTTTTCTTCTTCTTCTTCTTAGTTAGGGATTAAGCTTGTAATTAGAATTCAACATTTGAACTTGAGATTATTGGTAAGTTTCTTTTCTCTCTTGTTTAATTCATGAATAATGGTTAAATTAGGAGAAATGAATTATTGTGTTGAATTCAATTTGCGTAGCTAATTCTGATTGCTAGGGATAAGAGATGATTGTTCTTGTTTAACGTGCATTTGTCGGGCTCAAGATTGTTCATGCTTATGTGAGTTGAATTGATTAGGAATTGATAAATTTGTGCTTGATAGTTTGATATAATCGAAGGGTGACACTTCGATCTTGCAATTGGTAACAATTGAATATTGATTCGTCGAGTTAGGGTTTGTTGATTCCATATGATTAGTTGATTAAACACCTTCTAATTGAATTAGCGACTTTTAGAACCGAAAGGGGAGAAGTCGTAGACCTAGACTCACATGAGATAGATGATTTCATAGCTGAATAATCTATGGGTTGAGATTGAAATACGTGCTTGTCGATAACCCGTCCCTTGTTACGAAAAGTTATTGGGATTGGGATAATTGGCCTGTGTTGTATGCTCGAGCTTGTTCGTCTATGTTCAATCCCTTGTTACGAAAAGTTATTGGGAGCGAACCGCTAGATGTTTAAGCGAGAGTGTCAATCTCGAACCGAACAATTGACTGCCCGACTTTGCTAGAACTTGAATTAATTATCCCCGATTCCCTAGCTTCTCCATCTTTGTTCCGTTTATATTTTTTTTAGGTAGATTATTGTTTTGTTTCATTTCTTAGTTAATAGTTCATCCAATCTGCTATCTGATTAGAGTATTTAGGATTTATTTTCTTTTCGTGTGTAATCGACACCAAAGCTAGATTCCGAACCGCCTTCCTCGAGAGATCGACCCGGGAAACGAATCCTTGATTCGATACTCGGTAAAATATAACAATTTGTACACAACATGATATCATGATTATATGCATTATTGTGCATAACATGATAATTGAGGATGAAGGAGACCTTGATGCCTCAATTGAAGGTGCGAGGGAGGCTCCCAATTACAGATGGTGAACCGGTGGACACCAGTCGCGGATGGGGCCATCGTCGACGGCGGCATCCTCCTGTGAAGTGTTTGCCTATATTTGAAATGATTGGTTGATGCTTTCGTGGCTTCTGGTCTCTCCCCTGTACAGGGACGTGTTTTTAAGGCTCAAATTTAGGCTTGTTCCTCGTCTCCTCGCCTGATCTGCATAGTGTTTCGTGTTATGATTGAAGTTTATAGATTTGGGAGCTTTAGATTAGTTGGTCTCTTTTTGTGTTTGGATTCGAGGACTGGCTTGTGTGCTTGGGTTGTGTGGTAGTTGCAGTAGGCCCTAAGAAATATGAGAGGTTTTTATTCTAATTTTGGTTTTAGGTGTGTGTTGTTTATTATTATTATTATTATTATTATTATTATTATTATTATTATTATTATTATTATTATTAATGTTGTTGTTGTTTTGTTTTTGTTGTGTTGTGTGGCAGTTGCAGTAGGTCTTAAGAAGAAGGGGAGGTTTTTATTTTAATTTTGGTAGTATTATTGTTGTTGTTGTTGTTGTTATTGTTGTTGTTCTCGACTGTGTCGTCTGTGTCCGAGTTATTGTTGTTGTTGTTGTTGTTGTTGTTGTTATTGTTGTTCTCGGCTGTGTCGGCTGTGCCCGAGTTATTATCTCCAATGCTTGGATTATTGTTGTCTCATTTTATGGTGAATGTTTTGTTTAGTAGCAGCTCTTCGAGAAGATGAGTCCAAACTTTGTACTAGTCCTAATGATGTCAGTTGACATCTCGATTGTACTATATTTTTAAGTTTTATATATTTCTATCGTTTAAAAAAAAAAATGCTATCTAAAATAGAGCAAGGCGGTAGAAATGTACCAAATAAAGTATTTCAACTTTATAGTAAATATTCAATGACCACTTTTTTTTCTTTTGAAAAAATTACTTTGTTCATTATATATATGACTTATTGATGGGAATGCTGCACTTAATTTTTCGGTACATTTATATACAACCTTATTCTTTTTTTGGCATCAATTTTTTAATATTACTAGTACGGTACCCGTGCGATGCACGGGAGTATTTATTACCTATTTATTTTTTAAAAAAATATTTTTGTATTTCAATTGTCTCATGTCATTAAAAATTTCATGAAAATTAAATTTATATGTTATTAAACACTTCCTTATGTACAACATTATTGATTTGATTCTTTGGCACGTAAAGTACTACATAGGTGTTCGAATTTATCCAAAATTGCATAATATTAGTTATTAGTTAACAAATTTTTTTAAAAAATAAAGGATCTTATTTATTGAACAAAATTTAAGTAGATAAAAAGTAGAATTTTTTAGGATTTTTACCTATTATTTATTATAAATCTAATTCTAAATTTCAATTAAGAAAAATTGAAAAGAATCATTAGTTAATCCCGGAAATGAAACCGATTTTCCTACTAATAAACCGATCTTTTTTACCAAACAAATTGATCTGAATTTTTTTTAAACCAAATAAAAAAATCATCACATTTTCCTAAAAATGCAATCGAATTTTCCTAATATTGCACCGATTTTTGTACCAAACAAATTGAATTGAAAATAATTCTAATAAAAATTTTAATAAATCGTTAATGTTTATGTAACTGTCTATTTCCTAAAGAAAACGATATGAACTTAACCAAAAAAAAAAAAAATGATATGAACTTACCAAAAACTCGGTAAAACATGGATTAAGAAAAAACATAAGAATCTAAAAAAATCGATGCATTTAAATTTTGAAAAGTTGCACACAATTTTTCCTAAATAATTGGATAAGGTGACATTAAATATCATTGATGAACCGCTTTTGTTATCAAAAAATGTGGACACAATTTTGAATGTACATCCTGTCCAAGTATCAATTTTATTTTAAAATAAAAATTGCACGTGGTTTTATCCAATTTGCATAATTTTTTTGAAAGAAAAAATTATTCAATAAGATTGGAAGCATTGATTAAGAATTATACAACTATTTGCTTCATAAATTTATATACAATTTGTACGGTTTTTAAGTTAATTTGTATTTAGAATTGTTTTCATAAATAATTGACACATTTTTTTACATAAGAAATCTCCAAATTTGTTACCAGAAAAGATATGATTTAAATTTTGGTAAAAAAATAAAATATGATACGAAAAAAAATGGGATTCAAAATTTTCCATAAGAATCTCAAAATTTGTTAACAAAAAAATAGGATTTAGATTTTGTTACTAAATATTCACATGTGTTTTTTTGAACTTTCCATTAATAGTAAGTCAAACATTATATTTATTTGGTCAAACTTTCTATTAATGTATTTTTTTCATCAACCTCTTTATATATATATAGATTTCCATATACGATATAATTGTTTTACCAAGTCAAATGCATTTGAAATATGGTAAATTTCTTAGAGATAATTATGTCTTTTTTTTTCCTGTTACTTTCTGTGATCTCTTCCTTCTCCATTTTTTATTTTCTTTTTTCTTTTGACAACACATAAACATGAAAATTCCTGTGGATCTGAAGTTCACAGAGCCTCCAACAGCAGGCCCTCAAGTGCGACAAGGAGGAGAAATTGGAGAAGCTCAAGGTCAAGAAGGCAATCGAGAAGGGGAACACAGACAGTGTCCAGATCTACGCCGAGAACTCGATCCGTCAAGCCTTGACGCCATCGTCGCTCTTACTTACGATGCTTTTGCGCATTTGTTCCGTGGTTCGAAGGCTACGAACTCCATTGATGTTTATTGATGGTTTAGTTATGGTATAATGATTTCTTTTATTAGTTTGGGTTTCATTGTAGTTTATATTCAATGTATGTATGATTGATGATGTTTCAATCTTTGGACACAAATGTTTTCCAATGTTTGATTATATATATTGCGGAAGATTTAATTGTTTAGTTGATGTTTATTAATAGTTTATGCTAGATGTATTAATTAAATAAAATTTTGTACATTACGAGATCTGACAACATAAACATATAATAAAATACAAATAAACTAAATGTAAACTATGTATGTATATTAACAATTAATACATACGAAATTTACCACTACCACCGCCATTCTCATTGCTACCGTCGCCATGACTTCTCTGTTGCAAAGTAGATTGATCCTCAATACTCTGCCTCTTGGACAAATCTCGACCCATAATCTGAGACATTTTCTGATAATTTTTGGAATTTTACTTAACAGTTACGTAGTTAATGAGAAATTTACCTGTATTATTGATTTTCCCTAATATTTGTGGCATTTTTTTTAACAATAAAATTGACACCAAAATAAATCCCTAGAAAAAAAACATAGTTGTGAAAATCTTGATACAGTAAAAAGGCGAAAATCTTGCTACAGTAAAACCCTTGCGATGGATGAAGCCAACACTACTGCGCCCGATGATCCCTCGCAACATATTGATCCCGGCGATGACGCTGCGAACCCGAATCAAGAGGAATTCCCTGAAGTGAGGAAAGCCAACCCACAGCCGTTGGCAAATGCAAGATCTTTGAAAAAACCGAGGACCCTGAAGAGAACAGGGGACCCTTTGGAGCAACAGCCGATCAGGATAAATACTTCGATACCCCCTAATACCACGAGCAATAGTATGCCTTTTGTTGTACCGGGAGCCTTTACAGCCGAAAATAGCACGCCCACGGCCGTATCGGGCGTCTTTGCAGCTGAAAACAGGGTCAGCTTTCGAGATATGCTAACCAAAACTCGGCAACATGTAGTACTAACCTTTGAGGAGGAGACAAAATCAGAAGCAGACAATGATGTTATTGTCGATCATAGCCGGTCCGAACCAGATATTCAGCTCTCTAATTCGTTCAAGGATGCCGTGATTAAATCATGGGACAATGTGGTCGTCATCAAACTCTTGGGGCTGACGATGAGTATGGCGGTACTGTATCGCAGACTGGCCACCTTATGGCCTTTTATACAGGACTGCCCAATGGTGGATTTGGAAAATGGGTACTTCTATGTCAAGTTTAAAAACAAGGATGATGCAGTGAAGGTTCTGGTTGATGGTCCATGGGTTATCAGCGAGCACTACCTACACGTCCATGGACCGAACATTTTGATGAGAAAGTTGATAGAATAACCAACACAGTTGCGTGGATTCGGCTACCGGGTATGCCGTTGCATTTGTACCACAGGAAAATCTTCTGTTCTATTGGTCAAATCGTTGGAAAAGTAGTCAAGATAGACCATCAAACCACCATGCAAACGAGGGGCAAGTATGCGAGAATTGCGGTCCTCCTCGACTTGACCAAACCATTGTGTGCACAATTCACAATCCAAGGTAAACAACAGAGGGTGGAGTATGCCTTCCAGACATTTGTTATCACTGTGGACGCTATGGTCACCAAATCGACACTTGTCCGGAGCGAGCTGAACTGATTGTTCCCAAGCCGGCAAGTACTCCGGGAGATAAGAAGCGCCCAGAAAATGATAATGTCCGAGTGGCAGAATCGAAAACCACAAATGACTCGATCTTCGACCCGTGGATGTAGGTACAAAAAGAGAGACGATCCGGCGGAGGGAGAAATTCAGGGGTCAATGATAAATTACCTAAGCAAAAGGGGGTGTCTGTTAATGTGGGCTCACGATTTGATACCCTAGGGAATCTATGAGAGGAGAATACGGAAAACATTATTTTCTCAACCAAACAGAGGGCGACACAGAGTGGGGTAAAAGAGAAGTGGAGACCTATCTCTGGCTTCAAGAAAAATAGAGGGAAAGCTAAATTGGGGGGAACTTTGGGCCGAGTTGGGGCTTTGAGTGCATATGTGAATGGGCCTGGGGGCGAAAATTCTATACGGCCAAACAAATGGGTGAGAAAGAGAGGTACCCGAGGGGAATGGCTAGTCCATCAAGAGGGGCTGAGAAGGACCGCGAAGGCGTAAATTTGGGTCACGGTGGTAATGGGCAGATGAACAGTACTGGAATGAGAAAGGTTGGTTCCCAAACAGACATAGCGGACTTGGCCCTTAAGCAAACTACCCATGTAGTTCATGTTGTTCCAAGCCTCGACCCGACTCACCACAAAACGGTACGTATTATAGACAACCATGGGACATTAAGTTAACCAACAGTTCATGATCCAGGAGATACCATGATGGTTGAGAGCTCACACACCTCCCTCCAAACTCACCTGGGATTAGAAGAAGTACCGGAAGATACCATAATCGCGGAGACACCAGATAACTCCGTAGCATTTCACGCTTGCTAATGGATAGCACCACTTCTTTTATTTTTGTCAATGAATATCATGTTCTGGAATGTCAGGGGTGCTGGCTCGCCGTCTTTCAGCCTGACCTTTTCAATCCTCAAAACTAGCTACAAACCAGAAATTGTGGCGCTTTTTGAACCACGGGTGAGTGGTAAGAAAGCCGACAAATTTGTGCAAAGAAGCGGATATGATCGTTCATTTCGTGTGGAGCCTCTCGGCTTCTCGGGAGGCATTTGGATTATGTGGAACGAAAGGGTGGAGTTAACAGTGATAAAATGTCACAAGCAATTTGTCCATGCCTTGGTGAAGACCGATTCCCATGAGTTTCTGGCCACCTTTGTGTACGCAAGCCCTAACCCACGAGGCCGACGAGAACTTTGGGATGATCTGAATACTCTAGCGAACGACATTCAAACCCCATGGGTCCTTGGTGGTGATTTTAACTGTACTTTGAGCCCGAAAGAACAACGGGGTGGAGCACGTGGTCGTACATTTGATACGAGCCTCTCCGATTGCTATTTCGAGAATATTTTTTTGGAAGTCAAGACAGATAGATGGCTTCCAGTACACATGGTCCGAGCTGAATATCGAGAAGAAACTAGATCGAATAATTGCAAATGAACAATGGCTGGATCACTTTGGCTCGGCGATAGTTTCTCACTTACTATGCCATCAATCCGACCATACTCCATTGATGTTAAATTGCAGATGACACTTGGGTGAGGGGACGAAGAGACCGAAGCCTTTCAAGTTTATAGCGTCATAGCTCATGCACGACAATTTCGGGGCTTTGGTTGAAAGTACGTGGAACTCCCCAGACTACATAACTGCGGCAAATAACTTCTCCACTAAAGCTAAGGAGTGGAACACTCACGTCTTTGGGAACATTTTTCTTCGGAAAAAACGTTTTTTGGCTCGACTGGGAGGTGTGCAACGACACTTGCTGGCTTATATCACCGATAGACTTCTAATGTTGGAGAGAGCTCTAAGCGAGGAGCTTGAGGAAGTCTTGGCGCAAGAAGAGTTGCTTATGTTACAAAAATCCCACAGAGATAGGAACTTATTTGGGGATCGGAACATGACTTTTTTCCACCGTTCGGTTAAGCAAAGATGCCGTCGAAAAAAAATCACAGTCCTGCAGAATGACGAGGGGAGAATGATCGACGACCATAATGCTTTGCGGCAATTGCTAGTTGGTTTTTTCCACAAATTATATACGGCGGGCCCAACACCAACTGGCAGTAGGCCGATTCCGGTGGCGTTCCTGGAGGTGGCGGCGGTGGAGTGGCAGCGATTAACCAGGGAGGTACCGGATGTTGAGATACTACAGGTTTTAACCTCAATGCACCCTCTAAAAGCCCTGGCTTGGATGGACTACATGCGCTCTTTTTCCAAAAAAATTGAAACATCGTGGGGAAGTCAGTCTGTAATGTTGTCCGTAAAGTCTTGCATGGAGAAGATATGCCTAGACAGTTGAACAAAACTTTAATTGTGCTCATTCCCAAAGATGACCATCCAAACACAATTAAAGATTTTTGGCCGATAAGCCTCCTGAATGTTATGTACAAGATTATTACCAAGGTTCTTACAACCCGAATGAAAGGACTAATGCCGAGCTTGATTGGTCCGGCTCAAGTAAGTTTCATTTTGAGCAGGCACATAATCGATAAGATAGTCATTGCCCAAGAATTAATCCACACTATGAGGACTCTTGCAGGTAAGAAGGGCTAGATGGTTGTCAAGGTGGACCATGAGAAAGCATATGATTATTTGAGTTGGGATTTTTTGAAAAGCACGCTCTCTTTTGCTGGATTTCCCCGAGCATTTGTGACAAGCATTATGATCTGTGTAACCTCAACCATCTGGCAACTATCATGGAACGGAAGCCCCAGCGAGGAATTCACCCCGACTCGGGGGATCCGTCAAGGCGATCTGATCTCCCTTTACCTCTTTGTCTTATGCATGGAGCGGTCAGCCTTGACTATTAACAGGTACGCTAACGAAGGAAAGTGGAAGCCGATTTCTCTTGGCTGGGGTAAAGTGAAGATTCCTTACTTGATGTTCGCAGATGATTTACTCTTGTTTACCGAGGCAACGAATGATCAGGCCTATTGTTTAAAGGAAGTTCTAGGAGAGTTTTGCAAAATATCCGGCCTAAAAGTTAGTATGACAAAAACAAAAATCTACTTCTCCAAGAATGTTCCCACAGACGCTGCACAGGTCATAGCCTGCTCGATGGGCTATGAACGGGTTGACAATTTGGGCAAGTATCTGGGGATGCCCATCATTCATGGGCGAGTAAATCATGCGACCTACGGTAATATCTTGCATAAGACCGAAACAAGACTCTGGCTGGAAAAGTTTGGCTTTGTCGTTGGCGGGCAGAACCACACTGATTCAATCAGTGGTGAATGCACTGCCGTTTTATGCGATGCAAACTGCGTGGATGCCCTCCTCGGTGTGTTCTAGCATTGACAGAAGGCGTCGTCGGTTCCTGTGGGGTAGTACGGAAGCCCATAAGAAAATCAATTTGGTGCGATGGGAGGATTTGTGCCGTCCCAAGGCTGCGGGTCGGCTGGGTTTTAAGGATCAGAGAACAATGAACAAGGCACTTTTGATGAAGTTGGGTTGGGGTTTGTTGAACTCTCCTAATGCTTTATGGGTTCAAGTACTGACATCGAAATATGGACTAAACCTTGCCAATAGTTATGCTAATTTGGAGATCTCGCATGGCTCACCTGTTATACGAGCTATCACAAAAATTTGGAGGCCTGTTGTTGAGGGGATCAGATGGTCTGTTCATAACGGTTAACGGATACACTTTTGGACGGATCGATGACTTACGAGTTCTACAATCCTGCTCCAAGAAGCTCTGCATCTGGTACCGGAAGATCACCTTTCTTGGACGTTGGATAGATTCGTCGATAGTGCAGGTGTTTGGCGATGGGAACTCTTCCAACCCATACTGCCCGCGACAGTTTTGCTACGTATAGCACCCACCTTACCTCCTTCTCCGGGGCTGGGCACCGATATTATGTACTGGGGGTGGTCGGGTGATGGGCGTTTCACCACCAGATCCACCTACATAGCTTTGGATGGATTACATCTCGAGAGTACAGGGCGCATCTGGAAAGATGTTTGGAGCTGGACGGGACCACAAAAAATCCGACAATTCATGTGGTTGGTTGTTAAAAGTCGTCTGCTCACCAACGAAGAACAACATCGACGACACTTGGAGGAGAGTGTAGCATGCGTGTTGTGCGGCGCTGAACAAGAAACGATATTGCACTGTCTCCGGGACTGTAGCCATGCTGAGCAAACGTGACGCCGACTAATCCCGCACCAGCAACAGGCCCCTTTCTTCACCTTAGAATTAAAAGAATGGGTCCGACTAAACCTTCGAAATCAGTTGAATATCCATGTGGAAAACTGGAGTTGTGTGTTTGGCGTCACAATTTGGAACATCTGGAAAGGTAGAAACTCTTTTATCTTCGAGCGCATTGGAATAAATATTTTGGGGCGTGTGATGGCCATTGATAGACAAGTCGAAGGAATTATTCGGCCACCATATTTGCCAAGAATTTACGTGCAGTGGGTATTTGCAGAGAGCTTAGATGGCTTTCGTGGACCAAACCAATGGCTGGTTTCATTAAGCTGAACTCGGACAGTGCGTTCAATCGACAAAATGGCCTGGTCGGGAGGTCTTTTGCAAGATGAAGAAGGTAAGTAGGTGTCGGGCTTTGCAATGAACATTGGGTTTTGCTCGATCTTGGGGGCGGAGCTTGGGGACTATTCCAAGGATTGAGTGTGGCCTGGAATATGGGGCACCGTATGGTGATAGCGGAAGTTGATAGCAAGAACGTCGTAGATATGATACTCCACAATGGCGAACACTCTGGAATACATAGCAGCATAATCAAAGGAATTAAGGACCCGTTGGCAAAGGGATGGATAACTGAGGTTTGATATATCCATCGTGAAGTGAACTTTGCCGCGGATTATCTTGCATCTTTAACATCGACCATGTCGGGCGAACTTCACATACTTGATGACCCTCCCACAGGGTGAAATCGTGGCTTGAACATGATGTCCGAGGAATTGCCCACCCTCGTAACATCGTAGCCTAAG
>BKCP01005960.1:926883-938671 GCA_008636005.1 Striga asiatica | reverse complement strand
CTCCAATTCCCCCACACTCTGTGAACGACGTCAAGATCCATACACTATCAAGAGAGAATGGCAACGGTCGGAGGTATTAGCCAGAGTCAAGGATCTGAGAACAGCCTCGAGATTGAGGAACTTGCTCGTTTCGCCGTCTCCCAGCACAACGAGAAACAGGTTTCATTTTTTCATTTTTTATATATCCTTCATCGTCATAGTAATTGTGTTTGTGTGTTTCTTCAAATTGAGAAATTGATATCAAATCTTACTCCATGATGCCTTTCTTCCGTTTATGGATTCCGATCTCTTGCTGTACGCATTTTTTTTTTTCTGATTTTATTCTTCACAATTTTTGGGTATTTTTTCGGATCTGAGATTTTGCCCAAATCTTGTATTAACATCCAGCTACCGAATACGTTTGTTGGGGTTTTTGATGGAGTATCGTATTAGAAGAAGAATCGTTGGCGTTTCATATGTTCTCCCTAAATTTTGGTACCTCTTTTCAGAATCTCTGGTTCGTTTTGAATTGAGGTAGGCAAAAGCTGAATTTGGTCATACATAGTGGGGTTTGTAAACACATCTTTTCACGGAGTTGTAGTTTTTGAATTGAACTCAGCGCGATTTGAACAAAAGGAACTTACTTATTCAGAGTTGAAAACAAACCCATAATCAATCACTACTTGATATGGGTCTCCACATAATAATATGGCAATTTGGGTGGGAAAAGAAACAGCTTTTCGTGCAATTAAAGTCATTATTACTTTTTTTCACCAGAGGAGGCATGAAGCGGGTTGACGTGTCATACTTTAACAAAGATGCATACGTATAGCACATGAAATGCCTTACTTTTGTTGTATGTTGTTTTTAAGTATGACATGTCAGTTTGATAGCATGCATATATGTTGAAAAACATATGGCTGTGTAAATGTAGTTTATTAGAGTCTACAGACACTCCTACAGTTGGGTTACTTACATGAAGATACGAATTGCTTAACGCCATTATTGCTGGTGGTGTTTTTCAGAATGCATTATTGGAATATAAGAAGGTAACGAATGTAAAGCAACAAGTGGTGTCCGGGACCATATACTACATAACGCTAGAGGCGGCGGATGGTGGTCAAAACAAGGTATATGAGGCCAAGGTGTGGGTTAAGCCATGGATGCAATTTAAGGAAGTTCAGGAATTTAAGTATGTTGGTGATGCCTAAGAAATTTTCGCTTCTTGCTAATGATCAGAGTAAATAAACCCAATAAAAGTAGGGTATTTAATTTGGATTTTCTGAAATTCGAGGCGAATGAACTATGAGAGGTATTGGGATGGGCCTGGTCTTGTCTTCCCTGAATCTGTTCTTGAGACCTCAAATTCAATAATTTTAGGCTTGTAGGAAAATGATCTGATCTCAGCAAGGCTTTCATTTGGACCGTTATGTAATGTCAGTTTCTTTGTTTGCTTATGGTGTATTATAAATTTATAATACACACTACGTTCTACATGCTGCTTTTTGGAATGTGATGTTATAAGTTTATATTTGTGGTTATTACTTCGTAATCTTGTGCTGTGTTATGTCATTTACGTTTGAAGTCATGACTTGACTAAGTGGAGTCTAGACATGAAGTGGGAAAAAAATATTGCTGATGGAGAAGTAGCACATATGAAGAAAGCTCTCATAACTTTGCTTGAGACTAATCTCCAGCTTGTTTATTGCACAAGCCTAAGGTCTCTCGGTTTAGTAATAGTCGAATGTTTATTATATTTGGCTTCTCTACAAATTCTTACGAGGCAGACTTGATCGGTCATACATTTCGACCAAAAATGAATACTAATTTTATGAAACGTTATATTTTTGTTCGTGTTAAGTATTGAGTATGATATTTTTATTTGAAAGTATATATTCGTTGAAAAAATGTTGGGTTTATTTACTACTAGCTCTCACGTTTGCTTGTCTTAGATCATTCTTTTGTTCTTTAAACGTTGGTAAAATTAAGATACTACAAAGCTTGTCTTGAAGTCCCACGTTTTTGTATATAAATAATTTTTTATTATTCATAAAAAAGTTAAACAATTCATTATATATAGTAAAATTAATTTAAAAAGCATAAAATAAAATTAAAAAAAATATATATATATATATATATAAAATAAATATAGCGTGAACAACTAAAAATGAAACTTAAATTTTAAGTAACTCTATCTAAAATAGAGAGCACGGTGCTAGAAATGGCCTAAATATACCTTTGTTCAGATTTTCATTGAAAATAACAGCGACAAAATAAGGACACTCCTTAGCATATTTATTTGTTTTATTTGTTTACTTTTCCATTTTTAACAATCTAGCATTTTATTTAATGTTGTGGTATCATCCCAAGATCATAAATATAATTGAGAGAAAAATAAGTTTCTATTACTCACAAGAATAAAAACAAGAGATTCACAAACTCTAAACAAAAAACTCTCAAACTCTCCCACAACTCTTCTTGGTTGTGTTTCAACACTCTCAAGGTTGATTGATCACACTCTTGGATGATTTGAATGAATGAAATAAGCACTCTATTTATAGGCACAAGAATTAGCACACCACCATTGACAAATGTGTGTGAATGAAGAAGGTTGGTGGAGGCTACTTCTTCAATGGTGTGCCATTGATTTCTTCATGGGTGGGCTTCATCTTTGGTGTGCGTGTATGATATTGCATGGAACTTTCAATTCTCCCCTTTCCATGCAAGTTCTGAACAAGCATTCCTACTATGTCTTTGCATAGTTTAAGCTTATCCAGTGTAACCACTTTTGTTAACATATCTGATGGATTCTCCTTCGTATTGATCTTCACTAGTTTCAACAGCTGTTGATCAATCTTCTCGCGTATCCAGTGATACCGAACATCAATATGCTTTGTGCGGGCATGGTACATAGAGTTCTTGCTTAAGTCAATAGCACTTTGACTATCACAATATACCTTATACTCTTTCTGTTTGATCCCAAGTTCTTGGAGATAGAGTTTTAGCCACAACATTTCTTTACCAGCTTCAGCGGCAGCAATATATTCAGCTTCTGTTGTGGATAAAGCAACACATTTCTGCAATCTTGATTGCCAAGAAATGGCTCCCCCTGCAAAAGTGTAGACATAACCCGAAGTAGACTTTCGACAATCAATATCTCCGGCCATATCAACATCAGTATATCCTTCCAAGATTGGATCAGCTCCCCCGTAACAAAGACATAACTTAGAAGTACCCTTCAAGTATCTGAGAATCCATTTGACTGCCTCCCAATGCTCCTTCCCGGGGTTAGAAAGAAAACGACTCACTACACCCACTGCATGAGCAATATCTGGCCTGGTACATACCATTGCATACATCAAACTTCCAACTGCTGAAGAGTATGGCACTGCAGACATCTCCCCCACCTCTTCCTCGGATGTGGGACATGATCTTTTACTTAACTTGAAATGATTCGGAAGTGGAATACCCACTGGTTTGGCATCACTTATATTGACTCTTTCAAGTACTCGTTCAATGTACTTCTCTTGAGATAGCCATAACTTGCCGTTCTCTCGGTCTCGAGTAATCTGCATCCCAAGAATCTGTTGAGCCTTTCCTAAATCTTTCATATCAAAAGACTTAGAAAGTTCTTTCTTCAGCTGACGTATCTTCTCTGCATCATTCCCAACGATCAACATGTCGTCGACGTACAGTAGAAGAACTATAACAGCCCCGTTTGGGTATCTCTTGATGTAAACACACTCATCTGCAGTAGTCTTCTTGTAATCTTGACTCTGCATGCATGAGTCAAACTTCTTGTTCCACTGCCTTGGTGCTTGCTTCAGGCCATACAAGCTTTTAGATAGCTTGCACACGAGGTTCTCACTTGAAACCTCAAAACCTTCTGGTTGTTGCATATAGATTTCTTCTTTCAAATCTCCGTGAAGAAAAACTGTCTTCACATCCATCTGTTCAAGCTCCAGGTTCATACTTGCTGCCAAGCCAAGTATGACTCGAATTGAGGTCATCTTGACAACTGGTGCAAAGATCTCGTCAAAATCAATCCCTTTCTTCTGCTGAAAGCCTTTGACAACCAATCGAGCTTTGTGTTTCACCACTTGTCCATTTGCATCTTTCTTCAGCTTGAACACCCATTTGTTTTTCAAAGCCTTTTTCCCTTCTGGAAGTTTAACAATCTCATAAGTTTGATTTTTCTGCAGAGAATCTAATTCTTCCTGCATCGCAATCATCCATTTTTCTTTATCCTTATGAGATATGGCTTCTTGAAAACTCTCTGGTTCTCCATCTTCTGTCAATAGAAGGTATTCAGATGATGAGTACCTTTTTGATGGTATATGACCTCGTTCAGATCTACGAGTGGGTAGAACCATCTGAGAAGAACTTCCAACGTTGGTGTCTGGCAAAATGGGTTGTGGCTCCCCTTGCTCTGGCAAGATGGATTGTTGCTCCCCTTGCTCTGTCAAGATGGGTTGTTGCTCCCCTTGCTCTGCACTCTCTTCTGTCTCCTCGTCTCCTTCTGGTACATCATCTTCATTGTTTCTCCAGAACAATTCTGGTGCTTCATCTGAAACTTGAGCACCGACATTTGACTTCTGAGACATCTTGGGCTTTTCTATGTCTACTATTGTCAAATTCTCTTGGAACACAACGTCCCTACTTCTAATCACCTTTTTCTCCTTTGGATCCCAAAATCTGTATCCAAACTCTTCATCTCCATAACCAATGAAAATGCATGGGATGGACCTCGCGTCGAGCTTCTTTCCGAGCTCTTTGGATACATGTGCATATGCTACACAACCAAATACTCTGAGATGTGAGTATGTCGGATCCTTACCAGTCCATATGCTCTCTGGAACTTCAAAATTTAATGGAACTGAAGGTGATCGGTTGATTAGATAACATGCAGTTTTGACAGCTTCTCCCCAAAATGGCTTTGGTAATTTAGCCATATTCATCATGCTTCGGACACGCTCCATGATAGTCCGATTCATTCTTTCAGCAACGCCGTTGTGCTGAGGGGTACGTGGAACTGACTTCTCATGTCGAATGCTATATGTATGACAATATGCATTGAACTCCTTGGAAGTATACTCGCCTCCATTATCTGATCGGAGACATTTCAGCTTCTTTCCTGTTTCTCGTTCCACCATGACGTGAAACGACTTGAAGTACTCGAACACCTGGTCCTTCGTATTCAGGAAATATACCCACACTTTTCGAGAAGCATCATCAATGAAAGTCAGAAAATATCTGCTTCCACCCAATGATTCAACCTCCATGGGACCGCAAACATCAGAGTGTACCAAGCTTAACAACTCTGATCTCTTTGTTGAATTGGCATTGAATGAGACTCTATGCTGCTTGCCGAACAGGCAATGACTACAAGAACTCAATGCAGCACTCTTATCAACCTTGATAAGATCCTTTTTCATTAGGGTAGTCAACCATTTCTCACTCATATGGCCAAGTCTCTGGTGCCATAGATCCTGGGAAGCTTCCTCTGCAACATTGAGACTTTCTGTAATGATCTTCAAATGTGTTTTGTACAGCGTCCCACAAACATGTCCTCGGGCAATTTTCATAACACCCTTTGACAACTTCCATATGCCTGCACCAAAGTAATTTTCATATCCTTCTTTGTCAAGAGCCACCACTGACAAAAGATTCAGTCTAAGATCCGGCACATGTCTAACATCCTTCAATAGGATTGTACTCCCGGTTCCTGTCGTTGCCTGGATATCACCAATTTCGGCAATAACAGAGGAACTGGAATTTTCCATCTTCACCGATCCAAAGTCTCCAGCTTGGTATGTTGTGAAGTATTTCCTGTTGGGAGTAACGTGATAGGATGCTGCAGTATCTACCACCCATTCCATGTCTTCTCGTGAAACATGAAGGCATGTCTCACCATGGGTAGAGCAATATGCTACCTCCCCTGAGACAGTGATGAGAGTTTCACCACCTTTGCCCTTGTTCTTCTGCTGAGAACTATTCTTCGGCTGAGAATTGCTCTTGCCCTGCTCCTCGAGCCATTTATAACAATTCTTCTTCATATGACCTTCTAGACCACAATGATAGCACACATGTGATCTCCGATCATCTGATTGCCTCCCCTTGCTTCTCCCCCTGCTCTTCCCTCTACCGTTTCTTTGTTGCTTGCCTTGTGGTCTTCCTCGATTCTCCATTACAAGGGCATGGGTCTGATCTGTGCCCATGTCTTTCCTTCTTGCCTCTTCATTGAATAAGGCATCCTTGACAACGGACATGGAAAGTTTTCCGTTTAAGGCTGAATTGCTGAGAGTAACAACGAGTGTTTTCCAGCTATCAGGAAGCGAACTAAGAAGTAGCAGAGATTGCATTTCATCTCCAAGCGGCATCTCCACACAAGATAGCTGATTTACCAGGCTCTGGAACTCACTGGTATGCTCGGCAACAGAAGTTCCACTTTTCAACTTCATATTGACTAAGCGCCTCATCAATAAGGCCATATTTGGAGCGGTCTTGGCCTGGTACATGTCCTCCAGCTTCCTCCAAAGGACATATGCGTCGGTTTCTTGTGTAACATGATAGAAGACACTATGGTCTATCCATTGTCGGATTTGACCAATAGTTTTTCTATTGATTTTCTTCCATTCTAACGCCTTGGACGGATCAGGGTTAATACCCTCCAGCTCTATTGGGTCAAAGAGCTCTTTACAGTTGAGGAAATCTTCCATCCGAGGTTTCCACAGCGTGTAATTGGTAGCCGTGAGCATAATCATAGCTCCAGAAGATGAAGTTGACTCTTCCATGGCCATTTTACACCTTCAATTATCTGTTAGGGACAAATCGGAGCTGTATTTTGAAAAATAGACAGCACTGTTGCGTCCGAAACAGTCGAAAATGGGGGGGGGGTTTTTTTTTTTTTTTACAGTGATGACGTGGCAATCAACTGTGACGACGTGGCAGTTGACTGGGTGATGTGGCAGCTGGCTGGGACACTATTGCTGACGTGGACGCTGACCGGACTGATGATGTGGCACAGTGACTGGACTGCTGACGTGGCAGGTGACTGGGCCTTCTTCGTTGATGTGGCGATGACGTGTCAGGTGACGTGGCGACACATCATCATCTTCTTCCTCAAGATTTTTTTTTTTTTTTTTCTCAAAACTTCAGAAGGCTATAACTCTCAGCTCCGGTGTCCGTTTTTCACCCGTAAGATACCGTTGCGACCGTCTCGACGAGACGAATCTAACAGTGTCCTCAGAATCGAATTTCGAGCACAACTTAGAAACTCGAAATTTCTACGGAAGCTCGAAAAATTCGAAATTTAAGCTCGAAAGCTTCAAACCAAGCTCTGATACCACTACAAGTGGTATCATCCCAAGATCATAAATATAATTGAGAGAAAAATAAGTTTCTATTACTCACAAGAATAAAAACAAGAGATTCACAAACTCTAAACAAAAAACTCTCAAACTCTCCCACAACTCTTCTTGGTTGTGTTTCAACACTCTCAAGGTTGATTGATCACACTCTTGGATGATTTGAATGAATGAAATAAGCACTCTATTTATAGGCACAAGAATTAGCACACCACCATTGACAAATGTGTGTGAATGAAGAAGGTTGGTGGAGGCTACTTCTTCAATGGTGTGCCATTGATTTCTTCATGGGTAGGCTTCATCTTTGGTGTGCGTGTATGATATTGCATGGAACTTTCATTTAAGTCACTTGTAATAACATCTTTTTCCTTTATTATTGTCCATCTTTTTCAAACGCAAATGCGACGGTTCACTATTATGGTGTCTTTTCTTCAAAATGTTTTCAAACTTCATGTCTTTTCAACTTCTGTTTTTTCGTCAGCTTCTTTCTTTTTTCTCGATGGTTGCCAAACTATTGACTTTTTTCTTCAATTGTTAGAATTCAATTTATCTCTGCAATCTCCATCTTCTTATAGGAGGTCAACCACTGGATACTGCACTTTTTCCTTTTTAGGTGGAAATCTTGTAACGTGATTTCGTTTCCAATTTCCATGTCGTTTTTTTTTTTTTTAAATTTTATTTCTTCTCGTCAGCAGAGGAGACCGGTCGGGGCACCGATGGCTGGTAGCAGATCGGATGCTCAAATTAGGAGAATATGCATAGAATAGAGAAGAGAAATATGTGGTATTTTTCATTACTTGTAATAGTGAGATTACATCCAATATATAGAGGTTGCAAGAGATCAAATCAAATATCTAATTACCAAAATAACTATTACCAAATCAATATTATATCAAACTAAAGATATCTTAACAAAACTAGTACGAATCACGTGCGATGCACGGGTAAGAAATATTCTTTAATATTTATAAATTAAAAATGTTCATTAAATAATATTTATAAATTAAAAATATGGAATCAATATGTAATACAACTTACATATATTAATTTGTTGAAAATGTTAGATGAAATATATATTGTTCGAAATTACATTAAACATGTCTATTTCAAATCGGTACACGACCTGTACGGTGCAAGTAACTAATAATAAATTACATTATATTCATTTCGAAATAGGTGTCATTTTAAAATTTTTATTCAGAAATTCGATTTGACTACAATGTGATTTAAGTAAATACAACCCTTTATATATATATATATATATATATATATATATATACACACACACGAAATAATTTGATATATTTCACGCACATTTACAAACTATAGTATTCTCAAAATTTTTCTCTCATTATTATCGAGTAAAATTCTTAGCAATATAAAAAATATATATTGAGATACCATTTTTTTACCATAAGAGGGTATATTGGATCAATATATAGTATACCAAATAATTCGATTCATACTTTATCGATAAAATACAAAAAATGTTATTCAGTTCTACCACAAAATTAATTGCCCAGCGTACAAAACAAAATCGAGACCCACGTTTTTTATAGATAAAAATAAAAAAGACCCAAAAACAGTTATTAAAAAATAATTAAATAGAAGCTGTCATTAATACAATTATTTTGGAATAATTTTATAAAAAAATTATGATTGGATAAATCAACCAAATTTACTCCACTGTGTAATTAGGGTATCTTAAAAATGTAAATTTTTACGGTCTAATTATTTCCTTAATTATCCATAATTTTAGTAATTAAATACACAAAAAATAAATAACAATTATTAAATAATATTTTAATAAAAACTGTCATTAACACAATTTGTTGAGAGTAGTTATTTTTTCAAATCGCATATTTAATTATTTTAGCTGATATTTTCATAATTCTAGTAATTATTTGCAGATTAAAAAAATCATTTGGATTTACAAAATTCGCGTAATTAAGGTATATTAAAAATTCATTTCACAAACGAATTACACGAAAAATATAAATCACTTATTAAATAATTAATTACACAATTTAGTTGAAAGATTTTTACCAAATCATATAATTGATATTGCAACCGAAATTCCCTTATTTAAGTAAATCAGCTAACTTCACATGATTTGAGTAATTAAGATATCTTAAAAATAAATTTTTTATGGCTTATATCATTTACTTAAATAATTAGCCGCAATTTTGGCTTATATCATTTCATTAAATAATGAGCAGCAATTTTCATAAGTGATTATTTAAAGTATACCATAAATTGTTAAATTAATTTCCTAAAATAGTAAAAGGATATTTTTTGGAAGGAAATAGTTACTATTTAAAAAGTAATCAAACCTATATATATATATATATATATATATATATATATGTATATAACTAAAGCCTATCTTAACACCCCCCTCAAGTTGGTGCATGAAGGTTTTGAATGCCCAACTTGCTTACAAATTCTGAGAAATCATTGCCACCCAATGTTTTGGTGAAGATGTCTGTAAGAGGACCGAAGGATTGAAGGACTGAAGAACAGAGGACCAATGGATCAGAGCACCGAAGGACTTGATCAATTGTATTTAATATGCAAATGACCAAAGGACTGAACGTCAGAAGGACAGAGGACCGAAAGTCTTGATCAATTGTATTTAATATCCAAAGGACCGAATGACTGAAGGATAGAAGGACAGAGGACCAAAGGACTTGATCAATTGTATTTAATCGTATAAGAACCAGATTTTTTTTTGTGCCCGGAGAGCAGTCCGGAGAGAAGAAGGCATGACTGAGAAACGAAAAGAAAAAATATATTAATCAGACAGCGGTGGTGAAAAGCCATGGCTCTGATACCATGCTAAAACTAGGAGAGAATGCATAGAGTAGAGAAGAGAAAGATGTGTATTTTTCATTACTTGTAATAGTGAGATTACATCCAATATATAGAGGTTGCAAGAGATAAAATATAAATCAAGATCAAATCAAATATCTAATTACCAAATTAACTACTACCAAATCAAGATCATATTAAACCAAACATATCTTAAGATGAATGTTATGGAAGACTAGGAATGGTTGGCTGTTTGAGAAGAATTGGACCCCAGAACACATAATAGCTAGAAAGGCTCAAGATGAATGGGTAGAATTTTCAGAAACAATGGAGAGGAATGGGTCCTTTGGTAGTGAAGACCATAACCATGGGAGCAGTCTGTCTGTAGCTGGGGTGGAAGATATTCAGGCTGGAGTAGGGCAGGCTTATATAGCTGTCAGTGCTCTATCTAACACCTTGGGATGGCTAGGCTGTGCAGGAGTGATGATCAAGAAAGGTGAGCTGGTTGATAAATGGACAGAGGCTAAGGCTTTTGCAGGTTCTAAGCAAGAAGGTAGATTGATGGCAATTAGATGGGCAATGGAAAAAACTGTGGAGAATAATGTTGAAGATTTCATTTGTTTGGTGGATGATAAAGACCTTGTCTTCAAACTGAACAACAAGAATGCCTTCAATTGCCATTATGATATCACTGCTGTTGACATTTATGACTTAGTTTCTAGGCTTATTTCTTGCAAATTTGTCTTTGATTGTAATTGGGTTTCTGAATGTGTGGACTTAGCCAAGATGGCTTTAGAGGGAAAGCTAAATGCTGCCTCCCGTGATGATGGTGCCTTAGTTGTTTAGGGTATGATTGTCTGTAGTCATTTGACTAAACCTTATGTACGTTGTTTGAGTTCTTCTATTATATTCAGGTTAACTTTGAAAAAAAAAAAAAAAACAAACAAAATAACTAAAGCCTATATTAACATCGGAGCTGGACAGATTTTGGGTTAAGGTTTGGAAGTCGGGGTTGATCGGGTTATGGATTTGAATTTTATCGGCTATTAGGTGGAAGTTGGGGTTCATCCGACAAAGGATCCCCATATTCCAGCGGGTAACCTATGTCGTGCAGGGTTTAGGTTTAATTTTCTTGTAAAATTGATACAATAGAGCTTTAATGATTTGATCATTTTCTTCATCCGAGAGTTTTCTTTTGGGTCATGGTCAAGACCAAGGCTCGTCATCTACGGCAGCCTCCGGCCATAGCATGGCTATTGCATCAGAGAAGTACTGATCATCAAACTCTGGAAAATGAGAATCATCAGCCTTTTTCTGATATGTTTGTTGATGAAGACATAAGCTTGATATATATAATTTTTTTGAAATCAGAATTTGCGTTGTATGTAGATGGCTCGGCGGTGATAGATTGATTGCTTCCGAGCTGCTTGAAATCTGAATTTTGGTTGTAATTGTTTTTGTGTTTTGGGTGTTCATTCTAGTAGGATAATCGTGTTTTGATTTTATTCTAAAGGAGTTCAAATCTTCTTTTTGTTTTTGATGTACTTTTTTATTTTTTTGTGGTTGTCGAGAGGCGAACTCTTAGTATTTGCTGCTTGGAGGCGGACGATAGGATTGATGCTTTCTGTTTT
>BKCP01005960.1:907449-926865 GCA_008636005.1 Striga asiatica | reverse complement strand
ATAAAAGGAAGGAAGAAGACGCGGTTTAGTTTTTCCTATTTTTTTTCTTCAGTTTTTGCCGATATAACTTTCTGCTCTCTTTTTTAATTTTAGGGGATGGTCTCGTTGCGGTATGATTCCGTTCTCTTAATATTAATCACGTGATGTTTTAGTTTGATATGAACCCCTAGATGTAGTCCATAAATGTTGACGTGACAATTTTTCATTGGAGGAATGGTCTCGTTACGGAACTTGCATTTTTCTTAACTAGTGTTGATACACTTGCGATGCACGGGGTATATGACAAAAAAATATTTTTTATTTAAATATTATAAAATTATGTAAGACAATATGAAATTATGTTCTCTATAATATTCTGTTCAATAATAATATATCAATTACTATTATTGTTAATTTCTATTTATATATTATATATTTGTATTTTTTGACTATTTAATATATAATATTTATTATTTATAAGTTTATAAAATATTATAAATGTATAAGATTATATGATATTTGCATACAAATTACTTGTATGTACTTATAAAGTTGTTGTTTATCATAGTCTTATAATTTTTTCAACAATTCATAGTTTAGACATTGCTTGATAATTGATCAACGTTTAACCCATAATATTTATCTTCCGCTATAATTATTAAGTGCATTAAATGTTAAAAACTTTAATAGATAAATTTTAATAACTTTAATCCTTATTATGAAACACATAAATTTTTAATGGTTAAATATTTTATTTTTATGTTTTTATTTTTTATTTATATTTATTTTATTAATTCATTTTTAAACCTATATAATGAGTTACATAATATCTATTCAAATATTTACATATATTATATATTTTCATAATTACCAAGTGCTATAACTTAAATTATTATATATTGCTATTTTATTAACTTATTTTTTATTTATAAAATAGAAATAATATATATTTTTAAAAGTTGAATAGTTTTTTAATGTACATAGAAACTTCTAAGGTGAAATTTATAATTCTGAATTGCACCCGACCATCAAATTTTCTTTTTATTGGTATATTATTTAAATTGTCAATAGTATTACCATTGCATAGGATATATTCAAACGGTATGTACCTTTTTATAGTTAAATTGACTACATTTCAGAAACATTTATTAATATTTTAAATTATTTTTTTTTTTTTGGTCAAAACGATAGATGATATATTAAAGAAAAGAGTACATGTACAATATCAACACTGACAACAATGAACCTGAGAGATGCTACATAAAGCACCTAGAACCTCAACAACAACGGACTAAACAAGGTAAAAAACAGAAGAAGAAATGCAACTTTCCACTGCCATAAGGCCTAGCTAGCATACATCACTTCCAACCAAAACTACAAACTAAAAACAAAAAAACTAAACTAATTAACTAGGAGGAGCTGAGTCATTTTGAGTTGGATCTGCTGAAGCTGTTTCCATCCAGTCCCTTTGAGCTGCTGAGATGACAATATGTTCTGGCATGAGAGTTCCTTTGAATATCCAAAGGTTTCTTGACTTCCATAACCACCAAAGCAAGTAGGTGGATAGCTGGATTCTTGCTTGAACAATCTCTGTTTGCTTAATGGAGCTGACTTGTTGCCACCATTTTTTTTTGGTCAAAACGATAGATGATATATTAAAGAAAAGAGTACATGTACAATATCAACACTGACAACAATGAACCTGAGAGATGCTACATAAAGCACCTAGAACCTCAACAACAACGGACTAAACAAGGTAAAAACCAGAAGAAGAAATGCAACTTTCCACTGCCATAAGGCCTAGCTAGCATACATCACTTCCAACCAAAACTACAAACTAAAAACAAAAAAACTAAACTAATTAACTAGGAGGAGCTGAGTCATTTTGAGTTGGATCTGCTGAAGCTGTTTCCACCCAGTCCCTTTGAGCTGCTGAGATGACAATATGTTCTGGCATGAGAGTTCCTTTGAATATCCAAAGGTTTCTTGACTTCCATAACCACCAAAGCAAGTAGGTGGATAGCTGGATTCTTGCTTGAACAATCTCTGTTTGCTTAATGGAGCTGACTTGTTGCCACCAAAACTTGAAAGAAGAAGTGCTAAGTTGCAGGCCATCCCATTGAACTGGTGCATGTTCCCAGATTCTTCTTGCTCTTGGACATGTGAAAAGGATGTGTTCTGATGTCTCGGGCTGTTCTTCACAGATGGAGCAGATAACATTAATGTCCATACCCCTCTTCCTCAAATTGATTGTAGATGGCAATGTTCCTGTGATGCATTTCCAGAGGAAGTGTCTGACTCTACCTGGCATCTTCATCTTCCAACATCTCTGATAAATCTGCTGAGGTGGGAAAGGATTTGAACTTGATTCAGGAATGTCCATTTTCAGAATTTTTTGAGACACCAAAAATTTGTAAGTGCTGGCTACTGTGAACTGTCCTTTAGGGTCAAAACTCCAATAGTATCTATCAGGTCTTGCAGGGTTTAAGGTGTTGATCTTCAGTATGGCTGCACTCTCTTCTGGGTTAAAAACCTGTTCAACTAACCAATTGTTCCATTCAGAGCCATTACTTTGCAGCAGGTCTTTGACCCAGATTAAGTGTCCCCTTGCTATTGGAATCAGAGTAGGAATTGCTGTTTTCAGGTTAGGCACCCAGTTCATGTCATCGATTTTGGTTGTGATTCCATTTCTTATCTCTATTCTGACTCCTTTTGCAAAAGTAGGCATTAATGATAGCCAGCTATGCCAAAGCCATGAGCCTTTCTGAGTTCTTTCAGCTGTGAGCATGGAGCTGTTGGGGAAGTATCTATCTTTTAATATTCTGCTCACTAGAAGATCAGGGTTAGAGAAGATTCTCCACAGCTGTTTGCAAATTAGGGCCTCATTGAAAAGGCTAATATCATGGAATCCCAGCCCTCCCTTGGATTTTGGTATGGTTACTCTTTCCCATTTCCTCCAGTGCAATCCATTTCCTGTACTATCCCCAGATTTCCACCAAAATGCAGCACACAATCTTGAGATTTCTTTACTTATGCCCACAGGAAGTTTGAAGCAGGACATTGAAAAAGTAGGAAGTGCCTCTAAGACTGATTTTATTAAAACTTCCTTTCCAGCTGTTGACAGGAGGTTGCTTTTCCAGCCCTGCAGCTTATTCCTGATGGATGAGAGTATGTGGTCAAAAACTTCCTTCTTAGATCTTCCAATTCCCAATGGCAGCCCAAGGTACCTTGTTGATCTATGAGGAACTATGCCCTGAAGAATACCACAGATACTATCTCTCATGTGTTGGGGTGTATTCCTACTGAAGAAAATCCCAGATTTTTGCAAATTGACTTTTTGCCCTGTGAATAATTTATAGCTGTCCAGAAGATTTAACAGGTGATGAGCTTGGTCTTCTCCTGCTTTGCAAAATAGCAATGAGTCGTCTGCAAAAAGAAGGTGAGTAATTGCAGGACCATTGCTTGAAAGTTTGAGACCTTGCAGGTGGCCAAGGGATTGAGCATTGGATATCAAGGCAGAGAGAAGTTCAGCAGCAATGATGAAGAGGTAAGGGGACAGAGGGTCCCCTTGCCTTACACCTCTTGAGGGAGTTATGAATCCACTGATCTTGCCATTGACTTTGAAAGAAATAGTGGTTGTTGTAACACAAACCATGATCATTTTGACAAAATCTGTGTGAAATCCCATCCTTAGCATAATTTTCTGGATACAAGGCCACTCTAATCTGTCAAATGCTTTCATGAGGTCTAATTTGATAGACATGAAGAAATTTTTCCCTGTTGAGTGCCTATTTAAAAAGTGATAAGCTTCCTGAGCAATTATGATGTTATCCATGATCTGCCTTCCTTTTATAAATGCTGATTGATGAGTGCTGATGCAGCTCTGCAAACAGGTCATAAGTCGCTGAGCAAGGACTTTTGATAACACCTTGTAGATAACACAACAAAGGCTTATAGGTCTGAAATGAGATAGACTTTCTGGATGTGCAGTCTTTGGAATCAAAGAAAGGATGGTGTGATTCCAGTATCTCAAGATAGCACCTGTCTGGAAGAAGCTGAGAATGGCTTCAAATACATCCACTCTAGTCAGGTCCCAGAAGTGCTGGAAAAAGAGTGCATTCATTCCATCTTCTCCTGGAGACTTTTCAGGTGGCAGTGAAAATAATGCTGCTTTCACTTCCTCTTCAGTGACTGGCCTCAGTAAACTTTGATTCATGTCTGAAGTAATTGTCTGAGGTATAAGGTTGATTATGGACTCACTTACTCTGCTGCCCTCTGAAGTGAATAAATCTGAGTAGAATTCAGCTATGTGGTGTTGAATGTCCTCTGGAGTGGAAAGCACAGATCCTCTTGGGGTTATCAACCTGGAAATGGCATTGAGCTTCCTTTTCTGAAGTGTATATGCATGAAAGAACTTGGTATTTCTGTCCCCTTCCTGTAACCATTTCAGCTTTGATCTTTGTTGCCAGTGAAGCTCTTCTTGTCTGTGAACTTCATTTAACTGAGTCCTTGTTCTGCTCCACTGGTCCCAATAATCATCAGGTTTTCCTTCTCTCAGCACCTCAAGTTGTTTAGTGAGCACTTCAATGGTGTGCTGGTTATTGGTTTTAAATTGAGAACTCCAGGTAAGAAGAGCTGCTCTTGTGTTTTTAACTTTTTCCTTCAGTTTAAAGAAAGGTGTGCCTGAGGTGGGTTGATTCCAGGCTGATGTCACTGTTTCCAACAATCCTTCCATATTGAGCCATTTTTTTTCAAAGTGGAATCGAGCTGCTGAGTTTGAATGAGGTATTCCTTTGGAGAGAAGAAGCATTGAGTGATCTGATGCACTTCGCACTTTGTTAAGAGTCAGGGCATTTGGGTGAACAAGCAGCCAATCTGGTGAGGCAAATGCTCTATCCAGTTTTTCCTCAACCAATCCTTCTGCTTCTCTTAGGTTGCACCAAGTATATTTATATCCCTGCAATGGTAGTTCTTGCATTTCCATATTATAAATGAAGGAGTTAAATCCTAAGAGACTTCTATCACTCCTTGGAATGCCACCAGATTTATCTTCCTTTACACAAATATCATTCCAGTCCCCCAAAGCAAACCATTTATCACCCCAAGAAACTTTGTCAGTCATCATCTCATTCCATTGCTGAATTCTGGTTTGTTTGGAAGTGCTCAAGTAAACAAAAATTCCCCATTGAGAAGGGGCAGAGTCTAACTCAAATTCAACAGCAATATAAAAAGATTTTTGCATAATATTAAGAATGTTTACATTAGAATCCCACAGCAAAAGCAAACCCCCACTAAGACCCACAGGATCAACAAAAGAAAACCTATCTACATATCCCAACTTCCTAGCTACAGACTTGACAAAACCATTATTTTTTTTTGTTTGAGATAGAAAGAAAAAAGTGGGGTGGTGAGCCTTGATGGTCTCTCTGATTTGGGAAATTGTAGAGGACCCACCCAGCCCTCTACAATTCCACACCGCAGCTAACATGTGGAATTTGGGTGCCATTCGAGGCTGGCATCCTCCACCTTTTCTTGTGCACCTTTGATTTTTTTCCTGGATGAAGAGGCTAGAAGCTCATGATTGTGGACTGGAGATGAGGGGGAAGAGTCTTCTCTTATTCTCTTGTTACTGCAGTTATCTTGGATCACCAACATTTGGTCAGGGTCTTCTTTTCTTTGCAGCCTCCCTTCCCTGCTCAATGATCTCTTCCAAGTTTTCTGAAATTGAGTAGCTGGAGGTTTTGAAGGTTTGGAGTAGCTGTTCTGGATTTGGATAGGAACTGAGGGAGTTAGAACTGCCATTTCCATGTCCATTGATTTGTTCTGGGGTATTTCTTCTTGCTCTGTGTGGCTGAGGTGAGAGTGAGTTGCTGCAGCAATTTTTTCCATTGTGTTAGTTTGGGTTGCTGCTTCTTCTTGGACTGAATTTGAGGCTTCCTTGTCAGTTGGAGTTTCTGCTGACGATGAGAGTAGTTTCCATGAACTTGGACTATTTGCTTTCCTTTATCCCCCATATTAGATGTGTTTCTAGAAGGAGAAGATTGGTCAGGAACTGGTCCTGAGGACTGAGCATTCCTGGAGTGAGATAAACCAACTTCTATCCAGTTTTGTCCTTCCACTGCTTTTAACCAATCGCCATACTGTCCTTCTTTAACTGTTTTGGATTTGATTGCAGCTATTCTCCGAGAACAGCCTCTATCTAAATGCCCCAAAAAACCGCAGTAATAACACAGGTTGTGCAATTTTTCATATCTGAATCCCACACTTATTATTTGATCCTCCAGTTTAATATTGGTGCACCTCGGGAGAGGCTCAGTAATGTCCAATGAAACCAGAAGCCTAATAATTCTGCCGCCATGACTTCCTGAACTAGCTATAACAACATTTTGAACTGACTTGAAAATGTTCCCTATTTTCAATCCAACTTCAGTACTCAAGCAATTGATTGGGAGATTCCATACCTGAACCCACATGGTGATTTCTTGAAAAGCCGGGTGGTTGCTGTTCAATCCTTTCTCCCATTCTTTTAAGATTAAATGCTGGTTTTCAAAGCTCCAACTTATACCATCCCCAACCTTGCGCATATCCTCTCTGCTTTGAAATACGAATTGGAAGAAGTTATATCCCAGCTCTTTAACCTCCATTTGTTGCTGTAGTCTCCATATATGACTCATAGCTCTCTTGATTCCTATCCAACTTGCTTTGCGTTCTCCGATAACTTTCCCAAAGAGGCTCCTTTCACACTCATCGGCACATAGCTTGATATCTTCACGCTCAATGCCGGTAATCAAGCTTTCCTTTTCAGATAACGAGAAGCTCTTGATTCTGTCCGCAAGATCTTCGTCATGCCCTATACAACGCGGTTCGGCCATAAGTAGGGTTCCTAAACTTCTGCGAAACAAGAAATTATAAGGAAGATCTAGAATGGAATGAAAACTGTTGCTGAAATCACGATCTGAATGAAATAAGAACGAGAAATGCTCCCAACTGAGAGAATCGCCACACCGCTCTCAAACGAGAGAATCCGATAATTCTTTAGTATGATTTAAACATAGTTATTTTAATTATTTTATTAAACATTTTTAGTACTTCCGAATAGTGAATATAATTAATTAAATTAATAACTAAAACCATAGATGATAATATATATAAGCAAATCAATTATAACAATAAACATTGGTCCATTATATAGATAGAGATATAGATATTAAACTTATTTCCTTCCTATATTATATATTTTACAAGTCTTTTGGTATTTTTGGAACTCTAATGCTGCTTTATTTTCTATGGTATTTATTTATTTTTTTTAATCAAGACAATTAATGTGTTTTAGCCTAAACAACGCGCACCCACCCCTATAAATTTGCATGCTGCCTTTCTTCTCTCCAATTCCCTCACGCTTTGTGAACTAAAGTGAAATCCATACACTATCGAAAGAGAATGAGGAGACCCCAGACCCAGAGGAAATCGACGAATGCCGGAGCTATGATGCAAGGATCTAAATACAGCCTCGAGGTCCAGGAACTTGCTCGTTTCGCTGTCTCCTACCATAACGAGAAACAGGTTTTTTTTACTTACTTTTTGTATTTTTGTTTCTATATATTGATAAATTGTTATCAAAATCTTACTCCTTGATGACTTTTTTTCCGTGTACGGATTCCGATCTCTTGCTGTATGCATTTTTTTTTTTTGGGTACGAAAAAAGGAAAGTTTGTTTTTCGTTCTTAACAATTTTTGGGTATTTTTCCGGATCTGGGATTTTGCCCGATCTTGTATTAGCTTCCGGTTATCGAATACGTTTGTTGATGTTTTCGATGGAGTAACGTATTAGAAGAATCTCGTTGGCGTTTCATATTTTATCCCTGAATTTGGTAACCTCTTTTCAGAATCTATGGGTTGTTTTGAATTGAGCTCGGCAAAAGCTGAATTTGGTCATACATAGTGGGGTTTGCAAACACATCTTTTCGCGGAGTTGTAGTTCTTGAATTGAACTCAGCGCGATTTGAACAAAAGGAACTTATTACTTATTCAGAGTCTGAAAAGAAGCCCATAATTATATGGGTCTCCATATAATAATATGGCAATTGGGGTGGGAAAATAGAAACAGCTTTTCTTGCAATTATAGTTATTGCTACTTTTTTAATTTTTCACAAGAGGAGGCATGCAGCGGGTTGACCTGTCATACTTTGTTAACAAAGATGCATACGTGTAGCATACGAAATGACATACTTTTGTTTATGTTGTTTTTTAAGTATGACATCTCAGTTTGAGAGCATGCGTATAGGTTGAAAAACATATGGCTGTTTAAATACACGTTTTTTAGAGCCTACACACTCCTACAGTTTGGTTACTTACATGAAGATACGAATTGCTTAATGTCGTTATTGCTGGTGGTGTTTTTTCAGAATGCATCATTGGAATATAAGAAGGTAACGAATGTCGAGGTACAACCGGTGGCAGGGATATTGTACTACATAACGCTAGAGGCGGCAGATGGTGGTCAAAACAAGGTATACCAGGCCAGGGTGTGGATCCAGCCATGGATGAAATTTAAGTCGGTTCAGGAATTTAAGTATGTTGGTGACGCCTGAGAAATTTTCGCTTCTTGCTAATGATCAGAGTAAAGAAACCAAATAAAAGTAGTGTATTTAATTTGGATTCTCTGAAATTTGAGGCGAGTGAACCGTGAGAGGATATGGGGATGGACCTAGTTTCGTCTTCCCTGAATCTGTTCTTGAGACCTCAAATTCAATAATTTTAGGCTTGTAGGAAAACGATCTTATCTCAGCAAGGCTTCCATTTGGACAATTATGTAAAGTCAGTCTCTTTGTTTGGTTATGATGCATTATAATATACAGTACATGATGCTTTTTGGAATGTGATGTTTATAAGTTTATATTTGTGGTTGTTTCTTCGTAATCCTGTCTTGTGTTATTTCATTTACGTTTGAAGATATGACTTGACCAAGTGGAGTCTAGACATGAAGTGGGAAAAGATATTGCTGATGGAGAAGTAGTACACATGAAGAAAGCTCTCATATGCTGGTTATATTTAGCTTCTCTACAAATTTTTATGAGGCGGACTTGACCTGTCATACATTTCGACCAAAAATGTGTACTAATTTTATGAAATATTATATTTGTGTTTATGTAATTTATTGAGTATAATATTTCTATTTTTATATTTGTGTTTATGTAATTTATTGAGTATAATATTTCTATTTGAAAGTACGTATATCCATGAGCATGGCATTACAATGTGAATGCAGTTGAAAATTTGTCTCATATTTTAAATCTTTTTTAGACTTTATTTTAAATATAATTCTTTATATTTCTCACATCTCATCTATTATGGAAATAAAATAAATACAAACAATGAAAAATATATAATATTAAACACTTCTCTTTATACAATATTTTTTTATTTAAGGAATATTATTAAACCTTGCGGTTTTTTTTTTTAAATCAATTATTCAACATATGATTGTTAATGTACAAAAAAATGGAAAGAATCCAGATTTTAAAGTAAAGCTATTTTTTATTTTTTACAAATCAAAATCATCCAATTTTTTTTAATTTAAAAAAAATAAATTGGTAAGTTTGTTAATAAGATGAATCAAGTTATACAAATGATTAATTAGTTAAACTATTATATTAATTATATTTTAATAAAATTTGATTATATAAATGTGGATAAAAAAAATATTATACTAATTAGTTTGTTAGGAATGTGATTATATGGAAGTTAAGATAAAATGAAATGTAACCAAAAAATCTGTTCGTGGTCTTTTTCTTTAAATGTTTGAATTTAAAAATCTAATAACCAAATTTAGATTATATCACATAAGGAAAAAATAAATAATAATGTTTATGAATATATTTAAAAATTTAATTTTGAATTTCAAATAGAGTAAAAGATGAAATAATTTAAATTTTTTTTCAAAAGGTTTTTAAAGTGTTTAAATTCTGGTAAGTATACCCGTAAGAATAATCTTACTATTTTAACTTCAAAAATTTTGGCAAGTTTGTTAATGAGATAAATTCGGTTAGACAAAAGATTAATTAGTTAAAATATTATATTAATTATATTTTGAAAATTCCGGTTAGATAAATGTAATTATATTAATTAGTTTGTTAGGAATGCGATTATTGGAAATTAAGATAAAACTAAATGTACTCAAAAAATCTGCTTGTGATCTTTCTCTTTGAATGTTTGAATTTAATAATCTTATAACCAAATTTAGATTATATCACGTAAGAGAAAAAAAAAATAAACATTTATTAAAGAGATAAATCTTTTCTTTCCCGATTATGTATTTGCGAAAGTGGAAGACATTAGGCCGTGCGCCAACAAATCATTGTAACAGGCGTGTATAGCATCATAATCATGAGATACATTGAACACAAGATCAGTAATGCTATACACGTCTTGGGGTAACGGAACTCCTGCCTTGTCGAAAAGGAAGTCGCGCTTCTGATCGATTCCTTCCATCAGTGCGTCAGAAGCTATATCTTCAATGATGTCAATGGCTATATGTTTAGGTTGAGCTGAAAGATAATCATAATGGATACGGGATAGGGTTCTAAATGCCATTTGGTCTGTTAGGCCTAAGCCGAAAAAAACAAATGCAGTTATTTCAGGTCAACTTATAGGAAAAGTTGGATCCAAGTAAATCATAACATTCGCTGCCCACTTGCTTCTATCGCTCCTTGTTCGCGGAGCGGCACACTTAGATAATAAATAATAAACATTTACACGTGAGAAAAAAATAAATAATAATATATTTTAAAATATAACTTAGAATTTCAAATAAAGTAAAAGGAGAGATAACTCATTTTTTAAGAAAAAGTTTCTAAATGTTTAATATATTGGTAAGTATTTACGTAAGAATAATCATACCATTCTAATTTCAAAAACAATGGCAAGTTTGTTAGAGAGATAATTCGAGTTAGATAAATGATTAATTATTTAAGATATTATATTAATTATATCATAAAAATCAGTTAGACAATGTAGATAAAAAATATAATATTAACTACTTTATTAGGAATGTGATTATATGAAATCAAAATAAAATAAAATTTATCCAAAAAATCTGCTTGTCATCTTTTCCTTTAATTGTTTGAATTTAAAAATGTAATAACCAAATTTAGATTATATCAGGTCAGAAAAAAATAAATAATAAACATTTATAAAAGAGATAAATCAATAATATTTATCACTTAGATAATAAATAATAAATATTTACACGTAAAAAAAGTAATAGTATATTTAAAAATATAACTTAGAATTTCAAATAATGTAAAAGGAGAGATAACTCATTTTAAAAAAGTTTCTAAATGTTTAATATATTGGTAAGTATCTCCGTAAGAATAATCTTAACATTTTAAGTTAAAAAAAAAAATTGGCAAGTTTGTTAGAGAGATAAATTAGGTTAGATAAATGATTAATTAGTTAAGATATTATATTAATTACATCATAAAACAATCGGTTAGATAATGTAGATAAAAAAATATAATATTAATTAATTTGTTAGGAATGTGATTATATGAAAATCAAGATAAAATGAAATTTACCCAAAAAAATCTATTTAGGATCTTTTTCTTTTAATGTTTGAATTTAAAAATTTGATACATAATTTAGATTATATCACATAAGACATTTATTAATATACTAAAATATGTAATTTTGAATTTCATATAAAGTAAAAGGTATGATAATTCAAATCTATTTTTAAAAATTTTCTAAAATAATTAATATTTTAGTAATTATATCCGTAAGAATAATCGTATAATTAGTTAAATAAAATATTATATTAATTATATCATAAAATACCTGATTAGATAATTTGGATAAAAAATATTATATTAATTAGTTGTTAGGAATGTGTTTATATGGAAGTTAAGGTAAAATGGAATGTATCTAAAAAATATGTGTGTTCTTTCCTTCAAATGTTGGAATCTAATTTTTTTCAAAAAAATTCAAAAAATTGGAATAAGAATCATGGGCGGGATTCTCCCAAAATTTCAAAAAAAAAATTCCTTTATTCGTANTCCTTTAATGGTAAAAAAACGAAAAAAATGACCGGGAAACTTACATATTAGTTTTGTATTTTTTTCTTCTCTCTATTATATAGTAATAGATTGGTAATTAAGATAATACAAAGCTTGTTTTAGATCATTCTTTTGTTCTTGGTAATTAAGATACTACAAAAGCTAAGGTGAATCAAACAATTAGGTAATCATACTTTTTAACATACGCATTTTATTGCAGAAATGTTACTTAAAAAAACAATATTTATGTATCTATATCCCCCCATATATAATTGCAAAATTTGTTGAGCCTAAGTGGAATACTCTCATGCTTCGAAATTTTATGTGTCAAATTTTTATGCTTTGTCATTTGGCTTAGATGAATTTTAGAAAAAATTTCAATTCAAGTTTTCTGACAATCAGAATATCCGATTTTCGATTGGGAGGTGTCATTTGAAAGCTAGTAGGACCAATTTTTCTAACACATAAATCTTATGAAAATCCAACGGTCGGATTTTGATCAGTATTTAGAAAACTATTGATCAATAGTTAGCTTTTTTTAGGCTACTAACCAAAATCCGACCGTTGGATTTTCATAAGATTTATATTGATAGAAAACTCGTCCTTCAAGCTTTCAAATGACACATCTCAATCGAAAATCGGATATCTTGATTATCAAAAAACTTGAATTGAAATTTTTTTCTATACACACGTGCTCCTGTTATCTTCGTGGATCGATTTTAGAGGTACCAATTTTCAGAAATCGACAAATCATACCTCATTTTGTTCGTCTCGCCATGGGCTTTAAAAGCCCTAATCAATTTTAAAGATTAATTTTAAAATTCATCATTAATTGAGTTAAAAACTCTTTTGTACCATATTAAGATTTTCAATCAAGGTGACAAACTGTCAATTTCGATTACATTGGGAGGTAAATTGTCAAAAAAAAAAAAAAGTTTATATGGCAAAATAAAAAAAAAGACATACTTTGGGAGGTTAAAATTTTTTTTCCCTAATATATCTATTTGGAAGTCTTTTGGTATTTTTGGAACTCTGTTTTTATTTTTTATTTTTTAAAATAATCAAGGAGTTATGAACTCCTATAAATTTGCTTGCTGCCTTTTTCTCTATATTTCCCTCACGCTCTGAACTAAACTGAAATCCATACACAATCGAGAGAGAATGAGGGTTCGCCAGACCGAGAGGAAATCGACGAGTGCCGGAGGTATTCACCCCTGGCCAGGATCTGAAAACAGCCTCATGATCCGGGAACTTGCTCGTTTCGCTGTCGCTCACCATAACGAGAAACAGGTTTTTATTTATTTATTTATTTATTTTCTATTTTTTTGTTTCTATATATCCTTCATCGTCGTAGTAATTGTGTTTGTTTGTTTGTTCAAATCGTTATCAAAATCTTACTCCTTCATGACATTTTTCCGTCTAAGGATTCCGATCTCGTGCTGTATGCATTTTTTTTGTTGATATTATTCTTCACAATTTTTGGGTATTTTTTCGGATCTGAGATTTTGCCCAATCTTGTATTAACTTCCGGCTACCGAATACGTTTGTTGATGTTTTTCGCTGGAGTAACGTATTAGAAGAATCTCATTGGCGTTTCATATTTTATCCCTAAATGTGGTAACCTCTTCTCAGAATCTATGGGTTGTTTTGAATTGAGCTCGGCAAAAGCTGAATTTGGTCATACATAGTGGGGTTTGCAAACACATCTTTTCGCGGAGTTGTAGTTCTTGAATTGAACTCAGCGCGATTTGAACAAAGCGGATTGACCTGTCATACTTGGTTAACAAAGATCCATACGTATAGCATACGAAATGACATACTTTTTTTTATTTTGTTTTGCAAGTACGACATGTCAGTTTGATAGCATGCATATATGTTGAAAATCATATTAAATGTACTTGTTTTGGAGTCTACACACTCTACTCTTTGGTTACTTACATGAAGATACAAATTGTTATTGCTGGTGTTGTTTTTCAGAATTCATCATTGGAATATAAGAAGGTAACGAATGTCAAGCGAGGTTTGGTGGCCGGGTGGTTGTACTACATAACGCTGGAGGCGGCGGAAGGTGGTCAGAACAAGCTATACAGGGCCAAGGTGTGGGTCCAGTCATGGACGAAATTTAAGTCACTTGAGAAATTTAAGTCACTTGAGAAATTTAAGTATGTTGGTGACGCCTGAGAAAGTTTCGCTTCTTGCTGATGATCAAAGTAAATAAAACCAATAAACGTAGTGTATTTAATTTGGATTCTCTGAAATTTGAGACGAGTGACCCGTGAGAGATATGGGGATGGACCAGGTTTCGTCTTCTCCCTGAATCTGTTATTGAGACCTCAAATTCACTCATTTTATGCTTTTCGGAAAACGATCTGATCTTAGCAGGGCTTTCATTTGGACAATTATGTAATGTTAGTCTCTTTGTTCGGTTATGATGCATTGTAATTTATAATGCACACTACATGCTGCTTTTTGGGATGTGATGTTTATAAGTTTATATTTGTGGTTGTTACTTCAATCTTGTCCTGTGTTATTTCATTTACGTTTGAGTATAATATTTCTATTTGAAAGTATGTATATCCATGAGTATGGCATTACAATTTGAATGCCGTTGAAAAATTGGTAGCTTTACTACTAGCTCTCACGTTAGCTTGTATTAGATCATTCTTTTGTTTTTTAAACACTGGTAATTAAGATACTACAAAGCTTGTCTTAGAATATTTTTTTGTTCTTGTCAATTAAGATACTACAAACTTGAATCAAACAATTAGGTAATCATACTTTTTAATATACGCATTTTATTGCGAAAATGTTACTTAAAAAAAATTATTTNATTCGAATTCAAATATAAAAAAAACATAATTGTTATTTGATAAAGATAGTGTGTAAAACTTAATTTCTAAATGGGCAGTGATTTCTGTGGATATTTGAGTTTTGGCATTAAATCGAAGAACTCTAAAAAGAAGTGATTAACCTTCATCAGATAAATCTGCGAACAGGAATATTTAAGGGAAGTATGCTTTACATTATTTTGAACTAATTCCCTAATACTAGTTCATGAAAATTAACCAATAATTTTATTTGTGCAGGACTAACAAAGGGGATTTCAAATGTACTTTCCTTATTACAAAGATTCGGCCACATGAAAAAGACTTTCCATAATTGAAAGCGATAGAATCAATCAAGAGAACTTCCCTATTGAAACGTGGCTTGGCAGCGAAGAATTCTTGAACTTACCATATTTGAGAAGGAGATAGAAGTGCTCGGACTGTGATGAAGAAAGGTGTTTGAAAATTTAACTTTTTCTTACTTCTTGATAATCATCGAGTGTTTAAGTTTCTTTTAGAGAGCTGTTCAAAAAGTTTTGATCAATCACGTTTGAGAGATTAATTTATTTTTATTGAACTAAGTGTACGGGAGGATCACTTAGTATAGTTTGAGGGATTCAAACTAGAAAAACCACAAGGGAGTTGTGGTCGGATAAGTAGTTGTGTAGATCCGCCCTCCCGTGACTGACTTTTTTTCCTGCACTCTTTCCAGACCAGGAGACGTTATCGTTGTGTTACTGGCAGCTATTGCCAACTTTTTCTTGTTTTATTTTTCGTTTCTAGTTTTGCTTTTCGTTTGACTTGTTGTAGTTCAGATAGTGGACTTGTAGACCTGTGACTTTTCAGCCCATTTAGAGCCATTATATATACAGGTTGGGGGTCTGGTCTAACCCCTCAGGCTCCTTAGTGTTTTCTTTTAAAAACGATAAAAAAAAGTAGTTGTGTAGATAGGTTACTTCAAGTATAGTGTAGAGGGAGTCTACATTGTAAACCTCTGAGTAATTTCTCTGAGATCTACATTAATGAAAGATATCTGAGGGGAGAGTGGGATGCTCTTCTGAAGGTTCATTTCAAAGTATTTTTGCTTCCGCAATTGTGTGAACTTTCTTAAGTTTACTGCTTTATTTGTCCAGCGCTATTCTGGTTGTTTGTGTATATCGTTGAACAACTTCAATTTTCTTAAATGTTACGGGTAAATATGGCCAATAATGAGAAAGAATATTGATAATCTTGCTTCAGAAAAATCCAGTCAATCACTTCCTTAAGTTTTTCCGGTCAAACGTGTCAATTTTGTTACAGAAATCCAGTCAATCAATAATAATAATAATAACAATTATAATAATAATAATAAAATAATACGAATATCAATAATTTGCATATTTAATGACCATAATAGTTGTAATTATTTATTTATTTTCATATATATATATATATATATTGTCATTATTTATTTAATATACTTTATATTTATTTATGAGATGTGCATATTGATTGTTTAATACATATCTATACTTATATAAAAGGAGATTCTATTTACTACATTTACTATCCAGAAAAGTTAACTGCATTAAATGTCATTACTATTTTGATATTATAATATTTTATTTATTTAATTGATTTATTTATTTATTTTATTTTAAAAAGGTAAGTATTATAAAAAGATTTTAATAATAAAAAAATCAAATACCAAATAAAAATGTACACTTTGACTTATTTGATTATATTTGGTATTTGATTATACCAAATATATTCCTATTTAGTATATACATTAAATATTTACTAAAGTATTTATTTGTTTTATTTGTCAAAGTTAAGTATAAATTTGTTTATATTATCAAATCATAAAACAAATAAATATATCTTGTGTTTCGCACGGGTATTTGAACATTGTACAATTTTCTTGCGTATTATAAACTTTTATTGAATATTGCATCTTATAATATAATATTCTCCAAATAAATATATCTCGTGCTTCGCACAGTCACGTACTATATATCCCGTACATTTTTATTTATTCATGTATATAATTATAAGTCTGAATAAATAGCCTTAAAATTGTGCACCCCGTGCATCGCACGGACTACGTACTAGTTGCTATTATATAGTAATATTAATTATATATACTACCAACAACAATAGATTAATTATCACTAGATAATCAATTTAAATTATGTAACAGTGTATAAATATTTTACCAAATATACACAATGTTTTTTTTAGAATTTTAATTTTGTATATTAATTAAACAACTTTCCTTTAACTAATGCCAAAAACTCAATCTCTTCTATAATCAAGAGATTTTTCTAATTTGCATCATAACACTTTATAGTTTATTTAGCATATTTTGTAATAAACATATTTTAATGATAAAAAAAATTTAAACATAGTTGATAATAATAAGAAATAAATTCTAAATACCAGTTAATATATTTCAATTTTATTTTTTGACCATTAATAAAACTATTTAATGTATTTGATCATAATCACTTAAATGGTAAATTATATTAATTTGAATTTTTTTTTTTTTTTTAATAAATTCTCTCCTCTGAGAGCAACTCCGGCGATTATCTTCTGTGAGATCGGTGGGATCTTCAGATTCAGGCTATCCCTTTCTAAGGGGTTCATTATGGCAGACCGTACTTGTTTGGGAAGAGATGAGGAATTGGTAAATCGATTGCAAGGGTTCTCTCTGTCTGATAGAGAGAATTAGTAGTAGATATAGCAACAGATGACATTCGACTGAGTGCGGAGGAATGCCACCGAAGTTTGTTTGAAGTGGTAGTAGGGGATCGTAAAGCAAGCTGGATTGGGATTAAGCGCACTATGAGCAATATATGAAAGTTGCAGCAATCAATGGAAGTGAAAGAGCTAGGGCATAACTTTTTCCAATTTCTGTTTCAAAACCGCGAAGATGTAAAGAAAGTGGCTAGCGAGATTAGTCGTACCCGGATCGATTAGTCGTGCTTTATCTTTATCGTTGACGACCTATATTCGAGACGCGATCGAGACGAATCAACCAAGGAGGCTTCGAGGTGAGAAAGCCCATCGTGAAAATCTTAGCAGCGTAGAAAATAAGCTCGTTTAGGACTGTCGGCACGATTAGCTACTGGTGAGAGAGCTGACGTGACGGTCGGCACTGTTAGTCGAAAGGGCCATGCGAGCTGATCATTTTCATTGCTCGGCAATGACCACTGTGTTGGGGATGAATTCCTAGCTGAGGATGCTGATATTCGTTTTCTTTCGATATGATGATTTGGAAGCCCTGAACCATTCGAGATTGTCGATACCTAAATGTTGGGGGATAATGTCCTTGTTGAACCTTAATGTTTCTTGGTTTTGTGAAAACCTTTCCTTCCGGTCTACCTCAGATAGTGTGAATCCTGAATTAGAGTAATTCTTTTCTGTACCTCGAACCGAACGCCGACGCTGACTGGGTGTAGTCACGCGAAGTGGTGGTCGAGCATGCGATCCCGTGCTGAGAGACGTGAGGCACTGCAGGGCCGATCGTTGACTAGCACGAGAGCTGCAGCCACCATCACCAACGCATGAGCCAGTGTGTGGCCGAAACCTTGACCTTGCAGCTGTTCTCTGAACAGATGTAGGCACACGTCCCAGCGCCCCGCTTATGTAGCGCCAGTGTGTATGACATCTCTCGGGTGACAGTGCATTAAACCTCGGACTGGCTATGTCTTTTAAGGATCGTTATAATGGGATCGTCGAGCATCCCTATTTGAGAGTCAGTTTCTGCGATAGAAATTGTTTTCGAATATCTAATCGATACTTCCTATACCGCATACGAGCTGTTACTCGTGTCGGCAGGGAATGAGACTTTGTCATCGATATCGAGCAGAACCGTGGCTTCTGTAGGTATCAGTGTTGAGTTTGTGGTGGTGTTGTTGCTTGTTAGCCTTTTGTCAGAGATCCCGTGGCGGCCCGTTTGATACGGACGCACGGATCACTTTGGGATCGTGGGCAAGTTGTCAACGTGACCCGGGCACGAGACTGAACTTGGCACCGCGTAGAAATCCCGATAGTTATGCGTTTAGGACATGCTGTCGAGACCCTGAGAGACTGGTTTTGAGTCTAGTGTACTCGATGGGTGTCGTGTGGAATTTCTTACCATAAGAAAGTGCGCTTATAGCAATGGCTATGAGTGACGATCTTGATGGTACCGTACGAGGTTCTGAGTACGGAATGAGGCGTTGTACGCCTCGAGTTCTGGGAAGAGAGGAAGTATCAGCCACATTTGTTGGTCCTTTCGTGATTCTCGACCGAGTAGGCGTCTTAGCCTGACGGTTGACCCCGTCACCGGAGCTTGCAAGAGTGCACGACCTGTTCAGTACCTAATGGAGAGGGGATAGGTGCGCGACTCTAGGCACGAGGCGATCTTTGACGAGCTGCATGTGGGCAGGACCTTACCTTTGATGAGGTACCGGTGACCTACTGGATTGACGAATCCAACAGGGAGAGTCCGGAATAGGTACTCGTCAAAGTCCGGCAGGGTAACCATGGCTAGTACGGTGTGACTTGGTAGAGTGGGAAGATTCGGACTGAGTATC
>BKCP01005960.1:861964-879486 GCA_008636005.1 Striga asiatica | reverse complement strand
GGGCTTCATAGGGTGGATACGTTTAGAGGGAAGACACTTGGATTCCTCTAGCGAGTAACCTCAAGTCGTTGAAGTTACAACCGGGAACCGATTCCCTCATCCATCATCAATAGTGAAGGAGTTCAAGATATTCGGTAAATATTTTTACTAGTATTTACTTTATAGTAACAAATCAAAATTTGTATATGATGCATGTTTTAAAGATGACGATCAGTTAATTCGCAATTAGTATGTACGGGTGTTGTATTTATACGATAAATACTTACTTTAAAAATTTTAAATTCCGCTGCGTACAGCCCGTACGGTACTATCGAACCCAACAAGAAGGCCATGTCATGTATTTCGTATTATTTAATTGAATGCTTATTATGTGTATTATAATAGACTTGTTGTGTTTGGGCTTTGATTGATCCTATTCGATGTTGAGCCTTTTTATACGATCTAGGGGTTGAAGTGTGCTTTACTTGCTTGTGTGGCCAAATTTACCCAATCAAAACCCTTAGTAATAATCAAACCCTAAAATGTAGGTGTTGAGGAGTCGAGCCTTGACCTACGATCCACTAGTTGTATTTTGCACTTTCGGGATACCAGGTGGGTACATTTATGATGTATTCCATATTTATCGCACTTAATATTTCGTATAAATGCTTCTTTTGAAAAATGATGTATGCGTGAGAACCCTAGTCTAAGCATCCCATATGTTAGTGCCTTTGAGGAATGCATAAACAGTGAGAGGTCATCGGCCCGTAGATTCGGAGAGGTGACGCCCAGGTCCGTATGATATTCGTGAATGGGAAAAACGTCTCTACTGTCTCCTGGAAAGGATCCCAGGCCCGTAGCCATTCGGTGATGGGAAGGTTACCAGTTACTTCCTTGCCGTGTGTGATCGGAAGGTTGTTGTATGTACATAGGAGGTTTTGCGATAGGGCCACGTAGGGAGTTAGACTGTTGGATTCTATGCATACTGAATACTGTGGTTATGATAGTTTAAAATGTTATGCGAGATATACTGTGCGATAATGGTGAGCTTGTTGGTTATTCTCACCCCCATTATTTTTCTTTGTTGTGCCTTCTCTTCCTTTGCTTTAGGTTGAGACGAGCTGGAGGCGGTGGCGTAAAGACGAGCGAGATGATGGTCATTTACTGGATGTGTCTTTTGCTTTCGCTTGATTTTATTTATGTTAAACTACTTGCTTTTGTTTTGGATTATTTATGCTTCCGTCGATTTGGATTATTTATTTCTTCTCTTTCGAACTATGTTGATTTTCGTTTGAACCTTGATTTCATGCTAATCGTTTGGGAATGATTTTGAAATTTATGATTTTTGAGATTATCATTTTGATAACTAGAGCATGTGTAGGTTCATTGGATTGATTGATTGAGTGTGTTTATTTGTTGTGGTTAATAAGTAGCGCCCGTTTTTCGATAAATGTTTTAACTCGAATTTAAAAAAAAAAAAAATAACTCTGATTTTTATTAAATAAATTCGACAAATTCTTTAAAATAAAACGGGGCGTTACAGCATACCAAGGAATAGTAGTCACTTCACTAACATGCTCATAAGGAAAATTATCATTTATACCAACACGTTCATGCAATGTAAGTGAAGAATCAGAAGGAACAATGCGAGACAAGTGATCAGCAACAACATTCTCACAACCTTTTCTATCGCGAATTTCTACGTCAAACTCTTGCAATAGTAAAATCCACAGAATGAGTCTAGGTTTCGATTGAGTTTTACTCAAGAGATACCTAAGAGCCGCATGATCAGAATGAACAATCACCTTAGATCCTAAAATATAAGATCTAAACTTTTCTAGAGAAAATAACAGCCAAAAGCTCTTTCTCAGTGGTGGTATAGTTCAATTGGGCGCCATTTAGAGTAAAACTAGCATAGTAAATTACACGAAGCAATTTATCAACTCGTTGGCCCAAAACGGCTCCAATAGCAAGGTTCGAAGCATCACACATAATCTCAAAAGGCAATGACCAATCAGGAGCAATAACAATGGGTGCAGTCACAAGCTTATCTTTCAACTTATCAAAAGCATCTACACATGCATCATTAAACACAAAAGGCACATCATTAGCAAGCAAGTGACATAAAGGCTGGCGTATTTTTGAAAAATCCTTAATAAACCTCCTATAGAAACCAGAAAGACCCAGAAAACTTCTAACTCCTTTGACATTCACAGGTGGAGGGGTTTTTCAATAACATCGATTTTTACCTTATCAACTTCAATTCCACGACTCGATACCATATGACCTAACACGACTCCACTAGTCACCATAAAGTGACTCTTCTCCCAACTCAATGTCAAGTTAGACTCAATACACCTCTCAAGGACACGAGATAAATTATGGAGACAGTCAGAAAATGAAGTACCAAAAATAGAGAAGTCATCCATAAATACCTATAAGCAGTCATCAAGCATATCGGAGAAAATGGAGAACATGCACCTTTGAATGGTCCCGGGTGCGTTGCACAGGCCGAATGGCATTCGTCTGAAGGCAAATGTGCCGAAAAGTCTGTCTAGGAAGCAATAGAATTGATGGCCTGAGAGACGGTCGAGAATCTGATCGATGAACGGCAATGGAAAATGGTCTTTCTTTGTCACGGTGTTGAGTCGCCTATAATCAATACACATTCTCCACCCGGTAGTGATTCGGGTGGGAACCATCTCCTTCTTCTCATTCTCTATGACCGTGATGCCACCTTTCTTCGGCACCACATGGATCGGGCTGACCCACTCGCTGTCTGCCACTGGATAAATGAGTCCCTCGGAATAGAGTTTCAACACCTCCTTCTTCACCACCTCCATCATGTTCGGGTTGAGTCGCGGTTGGCTGTCCCGAAATAGCTTGTCACCCTCTTCTAGGATGATCTGGTGCATGCATGTGGAGAGACTGATGCCCTTTATGTCTCCGAGGCTCCAGCCAATCGCCTTTTGATTCTTCTTGAGCACATCAATCAACTCCTTCTCCTCGTCACGATTAAGCTCGGCAAAAATGATAACCGGCTTTTGCTTCTCGTCTTCAAGGAAGACATACTTGAGATGGCGGGGTAGTTCTTTGAGTTCCAAAGTAGGAGTTGCTCGGCTGTGGGTTTCTTCGGCTGCAAAGAGCTCAATGGTTGGCTCTTCTTAATCGTCTAGATCGGGCATTGTCCTCTCTTCGTAGTCACGTATAGTCGTTTCCTCCACAAACGGGACACTAATATCAACAAAGGCACACTCCTCCACAAACTTCACCGAGGAGGAAGATATGGCTTCTCGAATAGAGATGGATACTGACTCGCCCAGGACCGTCATATTCAATGTCCCGTTCTTGACATCAATTAGGGTGTTGGTGGTGGCCATAGAGAACGGCATGAGGTTGATCCCTGCTCCAAGGTCCAGCATCCCTGAAGCCTCATTTCCGTTTTCGAGAGCTATCTGAATCACGAAACCATCCCGTTCTTTCTTCGGAAGATCATGCTGCAGAGCACTTGCAGCCTCGTAGACCACTACCTTCTCCCCGTCTCCAATTTCCTCTTCTTCGTCACTAAGTCCTTGAAGAACTTCACGTACGAGGGCATATTCTTCATCACGTCTAGGAGTGGTAGGTTGACGTTGACCTTCAAGAGCATGTTGTATATGTCCCGGAATTGTTGTTCCTGCTTCTCATCTCGTAGTCGGCTCGGGAAGAGTATGTTTGGTTTGAAAGGGTTTGGTGACTTGTGTAACATTGGGCCGTCTTTCTGCTTCCTTGGCTCAGCTTCTGTATTCTTCTTCGAGCTCTCCTCTCCTCCCTTGGATTGGTCGATCTGCTTAGGGTCATCAAGTTTGGGCATTTCCACGTGATTGTCTACTTCCTTCCCGCTTCTCAACACCGTTATGGCTTTGGCTTCTTTAGGCTGGCTAGGTAACTTCCCCTTGTCTGAGTCGGCCTCCATGTTCCCCACTCTCGTAGAAAGTTGGCCCAACTGTGTCTCCAGGCGTTTGATGGATGCGTCTGTGTTCAAGCCCCTTTGCTCACTGTTGGGCATAAACTGGAGAATCTTGTCCAGTTTGTCGTCTTGATTTGATGAGCTAGAGTCGGCCCCTTGTGCTTGTACTCCTCCCATCGGACCCCTCTGTTGTTGTTGTTTCTGTTGTTAAGGATAGTTTAGCCTCATCTGCTATTGGGGAATGAAGGTGGGTCAGGGCTGTTACTGCATGAAATTCTGTCGAGGAGGCTGTTGGGTATTGTTGATGTTGGACCATAAGAAATTTGGGTGATTTCTCCACCCTGGGTTATACGTGTTTGAGTATGGGTCGTTGGCAGGCCGGTTCGGGTAGCCTTGAAGAGCATTGACATCTTCATACTGTTCTCCAAAATCCTGATCGAATGCCGAGGGGCACATCTCGGACCTGTGCCCTTGGAATCCATATGCTCCACACGCCTCTACGGTCATAGTCTGCATTGGCTTGCCTCCACTTGCATTCAATAGCCGCATCTGCTCTGTGAGCTCTGCTATCTGATGAGCCATCATATCTTGCCCAGAAGATACTCCGTGGACTCCGGCCCTCTTTCCTCGACTGCTCTTTTGAGACGAGTTAGAACTCATCGCCTCAAAAATATCATTCATCTCCTCGGCCGTCTTTGCCAAAATATCTCCACCGGCTGCATTGTCCACCATGTACTGGAGATTCTAGTGGAGAGAGTCGTAGAATCTGTTCATTAACAAGGCAGGTGGGAAGTTATGGTGTGGGCACTGCTTCTGGAGGTCCTTGAAGCGCTCCCATGCTTCATAAAGCGGCTCGTTCGGTTGTTGGGCAAAGAAAACGATTTGAGACCGGAACTCCTGCGTCTTCTGGTGAGAGTAGTATTTCTCAATAAACTTGGTGTACACTTGCTCCCAAGTGGTGAGGGAGTCGGGAGCAAGTGTCATGAACCAAGCCTTGGCCCGGTCCTTGAGTGTTTCGGGAAAACACCTCATTTTCAGCTGGTCCTCGTTTAAGTTGTGGAGAGGGAAGGTCTGGAGGACATTATAGAACTCCCGAATGAAGTGGGTCCTCGTTGGGTAGACCATGGAAAGATGGCAGCTGGTTGTAGTGGATTGTTTTTAGCTTGTAATTCCAAGCTGCTGGCCCCAGCCGGATGCATGAAGTCACTGGCCCGATTATTGGTTGAGCCAAATCACGAAGGAGATGACGAGGTAGGTTATTCACTTCCTCATCAGCCATGTCTCCTTGGTTTCTGAGTCTCAGTTGGCTGAGTCTGAAGATGCAGGGGCAAGGTTAGCCAATAATTCTTAGAGGTCCTTCTGGATGGATTCGTTGCTCGGGATGATTACACGACCACTCCTGGTACGCATAAACAAAAACAACAAAAACGTCACGGGCACCAGATAGATAAGAAAGAGACAAAGAAAAACAAAACAAGAAAACACTAGAACTAGTCAAAGAAAACGAAACAAAGAGAAACACACAAAACAAGAAATCAAAAAAATAAGAGAAACACTAAAAACAAAATGAATAGGCACACAAAATAAGTCCTAAACCCTCCCCGGCAACGGCGCCATTTTGTTGTAGTTATTTTTACCAGAGTAGAATCGAAAGATTCGAACATCGGCTAAATGATTCAATCAACCTACACATCTAGAAATTATTCCTCAATAACTTCTCGTAACAAGAGGAAAAATATAGACGGAAAATCATACCAATCAATTAACATGTAGGCAATACAATTACGAACAAGCCTACTCTAGTCGATCCTGGATCGACCGACTTCTCCCCTTTCGGTTCTACAAGTCGATTAGTTAGATCAGAATGGTGATCAAGCATCTAACCCTAGGTTTAAATCAACTCGAAAAGATTGAACGAAATTCACAAGCAAGATAAGCACACGAGTATGAGTAATCACCCCCTATCTCTAGCTTAAGAATTTAGCCACTCATGCCAAGATGAACACAAGACATAGTATAAAGTAAATACTCCAAACTCATAATCAACATGAGAAGAAAGCTTACGATAAATAAGAGTCAAGTGTTGAATCTCAAGCACAATCCAATTCACGATCAAAATCCTTGGGTGTCACTCCAAAAAATCTCAAAAATAAGCAAAGATAAAAGGATCTAAGTTATTCGTCTGATAAAACAAGAGAAAAATGAAAAGTGCAGAATGATCTCTCAAACCCTCGCTCGATCCTACTTAAACGCGAACATATTACGAAATTCAAAAGACTCGGTTTTGCGGCGTGAAGCCTTCCGTGGCGCGGCATGGTGACGTGGCTAGCGTGAGGTGTGACGTGACATGAGGCCCCGGCGTGAAGAGAAGGAGGTGCCACAGCGCTACACTTGCCGCGCCGTGATGGGAGTGAAGTGCCAAAGTCTCTGTCCGCCCGTTAAGAGTCTCACGGCATGGAGAGAAAAGATGGCACGGCGCGGGAGGCCGTCGCGGCGTGGGAGAACAGGAGTGTCGCGGCGCCGGCATCGTCGCGGCGTGGCGACTGAAAAGAACGGTCTGAAGGCCCGTTAAGGGCTCCACGTGCGAGGTCACGCCGTGAAGGGAATGTGGCAACTAGAAAGGCTTCATACGTACATGTGTTTTGTAAAACCGTGACAACTCGACTTGATAAATTCAAACACTTAGTCAAAGATCCGAACCTGCACACCTCCAAGAATAAGAAAATACCCGAAAAACAGAGAAAGCCAACGAATATACGAAAATAACAAAGTAATAGGAAAGACATCACACAAACGACTCGAGGACAGAAAATCCTATCAAAAAACCCAAATCGGGGGCTAAAAACCTATAAACCAACAAGCAAAAAGATAACAAAAATGGGACAAAAACCGCCCGTCCCCTCCCCCCCCCATTGCCGGTCGTCCCCAACGACCACTCGCACGGCAGCACCTCCACTGTGGCGCCTACTCTCGTCGGCTCGCCGTGATTGCCATGCCATTTCGTTGCTTCTCGTCAGCGCATCTCACCGCCGGCTCGACTCTCGCCGGCATCGTGTCTGATCGACGGCCTAGGCACCGCCGCATGTCACCAGGTACCATGGTGGAGATCCAGAATGTCGGCTTTAATCTTGACTTCACTGACATCATCCTCCACCGTCAAGCTCCGACACACCGGCAACCGCCGCCACCGTCTTCTTCGTCATCCTTACTCCACCTCGTCGATTGAGATGCAACGGCACCCAAAAAAATGACCTTCCAGCTTTCTTAATATTTTAGGGTCAAATTATATTGATCTTTAAACTTCTCTTTTTTTCCCACCACCACGTAAACACTCGAGGCATTACAACACACAAAAATTAAAGCCTTGATAGTTTTCCTCTCTAGTTGTATCTCTATTTACCTTTGAAGATCATCTATAGCAGTCATCATTATGTCATATCAGGTTAGTAATCATAAACCTATGTGATACTGATATCTCTGTTGATTTTGCGCAAGCTCAAAAAAAAAAATTGAGAGGAAGTTTTGCCTCCAAACCCGATTCATGTCAATTGTGTGGTCACATGATATAAGTATTATTTTGTAAAATATATTAATACCATCGAACCATAAAAGAAAGACAGAGAAACCAATAATCCTATTAAATTTGATTTTAAAATTTTATGTATTTCATAGTTAACACTGAGCTTCAATTGCGTGATGATAATTTGGAAGATATTGAGGTGCAAAAAGAAATTGATAATATGCAAGAAGTGGAAATCATTGGAGAAAAAAGGGATTCACAAGTGCCTACTATCGGGATGAAGTTCAAGGCGCTTGAAGATGTGTACGCTTTTTACAATGAATATGCGTCTCGTGTTGGATTTCCTGTTAGTAAAAATAAAATCGAGAAAAGAAAATGATGGGGAATTCATAAGTGTGACACACGCGTGTTGTAGAGAGGGCAATCGAGCTAGCACATGGAGCAATTCTCTTAGGCCCCATCCAACCATGCACTTTGGCTAAAGCTTGCATTGTTTGTAGGCATGCTCTAATGATTTTGACACGGCTGGATATAACTGAATTTCCCGATAAGTACATATTACGACGATGGACAAAAGATGTCAATAGATTGTATATGAGAGTTAAAATAAATTATGTCGGTTGGGTTAACTCTCCCGAGCAGTCACGATATGATTATTTGTGTCGCTCATTCTCAATGATTGTTGTAATAGCCGCTGAAGATGAAAGACATATGTCTGAAATAAATAATTGGATTGCAAGTCAATACCATTATGTATCCACAACAAATAAACGGCCAAGTTGTGGAAGTAATCTCCATCCACAACCTGATGTTGGTCCTATAGCAGGTAATTATTTTAAAAGTCAAATTTTAGATCCAAAATTCAAAACAAGTAAAGGAGCTCCTAGAAAGCTACACAAGAAGAGGTCGTTACAATCACGTTCAAGTAAACAAAATGTATCGCTTATACCTTTTCTATATTATTATATTATAAAACTTAGTTTTTAACACCGATAGTTGAACCAGGCTATGAAGTCGAGGAAAAAAAATGGTTGCTTCAAAGTATGGAGATCGAGATAGTTTTGATATGGTTCAAGAGTGAAAGAGCTACAACATTTTGGGTCCACAGCCATGCACTATTGTTTGCATACTCTGTCTCGTTATTATTCAGAAAAATAAAAGTGAATCTATGTTTTACTTGTATTTTTTGAAATTTTTCTCACCCTCTTGAATTTGGTTGAGATATTGGTGAATTTTTAATTTGGCTAAGAAGATAGTTTCAGAGTTTAACAAATTTTATTTAGTTTTAGAACTTAAATTATGAGTTGGTTTGCAATTTTTCTTCAATAAGCATGGGAACACAGTATATCTTGGGATAGAGCATTAGTTAATGTTTCTCAATTCTAACTTTTGTCTTTAACTTGTAATATTGTTGAAGCTTAAGAATCTCTTTGCATGTAGTATTCAAATGATAATTGTGTTGTGTAGAAGAGATAATTTTTTTACACTTAGTGTGAAGTTCTAACAGGTTGTTGAGTCTTCTTCTTCTTTTACGACAAAAGAGAGAATGCTCATATCCATGGAATTGTATTTAAGGTGATTTTGCAGCCACATGTTAAAAAGATGGCTCCAAAAGTCTAGTATATATTCATTAAGTTAGACAACCTTTTTTTTTTCAGTATCTATATATGTTTGATATAAACGGAATGTAAGGAGTTTAGAAATAGTTAGCAAAGTGTAATCTTTAACTGTAATATTTTCTGCAACCAATGTGAACAATTATGGATGTCATTAACAAAGTAAAACAAGAGTGCTAGTTACTAGCAGTTTTAATGTACTTGTTATTTGCCAGAATAAAGAAACAAAAGGAAAAATAGAAGAAGAAATGAGAAACATATAAATTAATTTTAAATTTATTCTAAATTTGCATAACATCTAGAAAAATTCATACACCTCAATGACATAAATAAAGTTAGAAAAAAAAGGCTTTCAGCTAAAAATACAACTCAATCATGGCTGTTGAGCAAATTGGCTAAGATACGAAAGATAGTGGCACGCCAGAGTATACACTACGACACGGCAGCTTATTAAAGCATTTGAGTCATTTGGGTTAAGCCACCAATTTGGGCATCCAAAGTAAAATAATTAACATCATTTGCATTACAAGAAATAATAAACAAGGTCTCATGAAATCCACACAATTAATTTAGCAGTGTTTATTCTTGAAATATTTTAACCCTGTACAACAAAAAACACATTCATATAAATCTTATGAGACTTCAAGTTCAAATGTGAAATAATATATATTCAGACTCTTTCAATGCATAAAAACATAATAAAAATAAACTATATAAAAAAAAAAAGAATACAAATGTAACAATTGCACATAAATCAAATGTTCTTATAAACCCCATGTCAGTTCATGTCATTTTGAGTAGAATGAAGAATCAATTTCAATATTCACCAATTTTAAAAACTCAAACGCTCACCTGTAAGAAGGGCACATTTATACACGACTAGAGTGTTTAAATTTTGAATAAAACACATACAGAATCAAAGATATTTACATTTATAATATAACAAAAATCCAAGATTAAGCAACATGAATAAAACTTTCGTTAATCAAAATACCTTAACTGAAAAAATGATCTCCTCTATCGGTGTTCGACGGTTTCAATTTCGCTACCCAGAAATCTCAATGATGATTTTGAAACATGGAACTTGGAGATTGGGAGAGAAAGAGAAAGGAAATCGTGTTTTCTGGAGGGTAAAATATACAGTACCCCCTTGTATTATACGAAATTTGCGCGCTTCCCCCCTGTATTTTAAAAATTGCTTCAGACCACCTTCTATTAAGGTTTTGCATGCGCGAAACACCCTAAACCGCCTAAGATGACGGAAGTGGCGTGCACGCGCGTGCTGTGCAGCTTTTTCTTCATTTTTTTACCCCAAAGTTACTGTTTTACCCTTGAATTATGTGCAAAACCCAAATGTTATAAAATGTGGGCAACAAGATTCGAACATGGGTTGGAAAGGAAGGGAATGACCGCTCAACCACTAGTCCATATGGATGGATTTGTAATCTATTCAACGTAAACATATCTATACATCATACGGAAATGAATTAAATAGTTTAAAAATAAGTAAATAAATAAAATAAAAGGATAATATGTCAATTTACTATAAATCAAATAATAAATAATAATAATAATAATACTAATAACTTCCAATAAATTAAATTAACTTAAAATAATGAAAAAAAATTAAATTAAAATAAAGTAAGATAAAATTTAATGTATTAGCGTGAACTAAAATTAAATAAATTATAAATGAGAAAAATAAATACAAAAATGACTTTTACCGCAAGGGAGTTGTGGTCGGATTAGTTGTGTAGATCCGCCCTCCCGTGACTGACTTTTTTTCCTGGACTCTTTCCGGACTAGGAGACGTTATCGTTGTGTTACTGGCAGCTATTGCCAACTTTTTCTTGTTTTATTTTTCGTTTCTAGTTTTGCTTTTCGTTTGACTTGTTGTATTTCAGATAGTGGACTTGTAGACTTTTGACTTTTCAGCCCATTTAGAGCCATTATATATACAGGTTGGGGGTCTGGTCTAACCCCTCACGCTCCTTAGTGTTTTCTTTTAAAAACGAAAAAAAGAAAGTAGTTATGTAAATAGGTTACTTCAAGTATAGTGTAGAGGGAGTTTACATTGTAAACCTCTGAGTAATTGTTGTGAGATCTACATTAATGAAAGATATACGAGGGGAGAGTGGGATGCTGTTCTGAAGGTTCATTTCAAAGTATTTTTGCTTCCGCAATTGGGTGAACTTTTTTAAGTTTACTACTTTATTTGTCTAGCGCTATTTCGGTTGTTTGTGTATATTGTTGTACAACTTCAATTTCGTTAAATGCTACAAGTAAATATGGCCAATAATGAGAAAGAATATTGATAATCTTGCTTCAGAAAAATCCAGTCAATCACTTCCTTAAGTTTTTCCGGTCAAACGTGTCAATTTTGTTACAGAATCCAGTCAATCAATATTAATAATAATAATACGAATATCAATAATTTGCATATTTAATGACCATAATAGTTGTAATTATTTATTTATTTTCATATATATATATATATATATTGTCATTATTTATTTAATATACTTTATATTTATTTATGAGATGTGCATATTGATTGTTTAATACATATGATAATTAATTTATTGCTGTTGGTAGCATATATAATTAATATATTACTATATAATAGCAACTAGTACGTAGCCTGTGCGATGCGTGGGACAAATATATTAAATGAGTCATTTTTACATATTGTCCGTTTAAGTCTAAAAAATAGAGTTGAATCATCCATTTTATACCACTTTTAATCAGCATTATTTTTTAACCAGACATTAAATATCAGCATGTTAGCGTTAGCCTGTAAATTAATTAATATATTATCTCACTAACACATTTATACTAATATAATATTTATTTTTAGTATATATATTCCTTTCTTGATATAATAGAAAATAACAGTTTTACTTATTCTGGTTCATCATATAATACTTAATTATTATTTTATTATAAACTTTGTTGTCATATATTGTCATTATTTTTTATAAAAGTTGTAGAAGCAGTACATCCTTTTATTCTTTTTATTTTATGCAATGAGAAATATTTAAGGCACGTTAATATTATTTATTATGTAATCAATTTAAATTATGTAACAGTGTATAAATATTTTACCAAATATACACAATGTTTTTTTAGAATTTTAATTTTGAATAGTAATTAAACAACTTTCCTTTAACTAATGCCAAAAACTCAATCTCTTCTATAATCAAGAGATTTTTCTAATTTGCATCATAACACTTTATAGTTTATTTAGCATATTTTGCAATGAACATATTTTAATGATAAAAAAAATTAAACATAGTTGATAATAATAATAATAAATAAATTCTAAATAGCAGTTAATATATTTCAATTGATTTTTTGACCATTAATAAAACTATTTAATGTATTTGGTCATAATCACTTAAATGGTAAATTATATTAATTTGAAGAATATTTTTTTTTTTAATAAATTCTCTCTTCTGAGAGCAACTCCGGCGATTATCTTCTGTGAGATCGGCGGGATCTTCATATTCAGGCTAGCCCTTTCTAAGGGGTTCATTATGGCAGACCGTACTTGTTTGGGAAGAGATGAGGAATTGGCAGATCGATTGCAAGGGTTCTCTCTATCTGATAGAGAGAATTAGTAGTAGATATAGCAACAGATGACATTCGACTGAGTGCGGAGGAATGCCACCGAAGTTTGTTTGAAGTGGTAGTAGGGGATCGTAAAGCAAGCTGGATTGGGATTAAGCGCACTATGAGCAATATATGGAAATTGCAGCAATCAATGGGAGTGAAAGAGCTAGGGCATAACTTTTTCCAATTTTTGTTTCAAAACCGCGAAAATGTAAAGAAAGTGGCTAGCGAGACATGGATCTATGGGAACCAGTACTTAATTCTAAAAGAGTGGGAATCAGGATTGACTCGAAAGCACAAAGGTTTCCAAAAGCTCAACATCTGGTCACAGGTAACTAACCTCCCTCTTGACTGGCTTAGTGCTGAGGTAGGGCTCAAAATTGGCAAAGTATTCCCACAAGTTAGCATTGTAGTAGTTGCAAATTCAGGGAACCATGGGGGTAAGATTCTTAGACTCTTGGTAACCATCTACATCAATGAACCACTGCCAAGATGTGCCAACATTAGACTGGGAGATCAAACTGTCAAAGTGGAATTCAAATATGAAAAACTGGTAAATTTATGCTACTCTTGTGGTCTAATTGGCCACCTTGATAGAGGTTGCAATCAAAGGCTAGAAGATATCAGACTCCAAACCTTAAAACATGGGAAATATGGAGACTGGATTAAAGTGGGAGGGGTATTCATGGCCAGGGAATAACTATTCAGGGTCTAGGCAATCTCCTACTAAAGACCCAACAACAGAAGGAGCTGATAAATCTCAACACACCCATTCATCAACTCAGCATCCAGAGAGTTCTAAAGCTCTTCCATTGCAAGGGCCTGTCATTGAGAGTAATCAACAAGACACAGTGGCATCTACTTCAGGGAGACAGACTCATTCCTCTCCACAACAACTAGCTATTTCTGAACAAGTCTTCTCAATCCAAAGCATCTAATGGAGATTATTCCCTCAGAACAGCCAACTCAAGAGGAAAACAGAATGATGGAGTTGGAACTTGCAATTATACCTAATCCTGGACCAATAGTTTATAAACCTAAGGAGGTAGTCATGTCCAAGCTCTCTACTTGGATAAGAGCAGCCAACAAAGAAGGTAGGCTACAGAGGAAGGAGGACCTTGTTGAAGTTAATCACAATGAATTAGGCTCCAAGAGGAGCAGAGCAGCTCAAATGAACAATGCTTTTGAAGAGGAAGATCAATTGTTGGTGAAAGCTTCAGGGAAAAAGATCAAAGTGGTGCTTGAGAAGGTGGGGGATGCCAACCTAGAGTGGCACCCAAATTCCCAATGTTAGCTGCGGTGTGGAACTGTAGAGGGCTGGGTGGGCCCTCTACAGTTTCCCAAATCAAAGAGTCTTTTAGGACTCACCACCCACGATTCTTTTTTCTCTCTGAAACAAAAAATTCTAGCTCTTTAACCGGTTAACCGTCAAACCGGACCGTCCAACACACAACTCACATGTGACACGTGGAATCTCCCTCACAAATCTCTCTCTCATGCTCTCTCTCCCTCTCACACAATTCCCACACACACATTACATACGGTACACACACACATTACACACACATATATACGCAGACTCTTCACAGTACAACAAATCACCGCTCATCCTCCCTCTCCCCCCCCCGATCGCCGGTCGTCCCCAACGACCGCTCGCACGGAAGCACCTCCACTGTGGCCCCTACTCTCGCCGTGATTGCCATGCCATCTTGTTGCTTCTCGTCGGCGCATCTCACCGGCGGCTCGACTCTCACCGGCATCGTATATGGACAAAAGATGTCAGTAGATTGTATATGAGAGTTAAAATAAATTATGTCGGTTGGGTTAGCTCTCCCGAGCAGTCACGATATGATTATTTGTGTCGCTCATTCTCAATGATTGTTGTAGTAGCCGCTGAAGATGAAAGACATATGTCTGAAATAAATAATTGCATTGCAAGTCAATACCATTATGTATCCACAACAAATAAACGACCAAGTTGTGGAAGTAATCTCCATCCACAACCTGATGTTGGTCCTAAAGCAGGTAATTGTTTTGAAAGTCAAATTTTAGATCCAAAATTCAAAACGAGTAAATGAGATCCTAGAGAGCTACACAAGAAGAGGTCGTTACAATCACGTTTAAGTAAAGAAAATGTATCGCTTATACCTTGTCTATATGATTATATTAGTTTTTAACACCGATAGTTGAACCAGGCTATGAAGTCGAGGAAAAAAAAATGGTTGCTTCAACGTATGGAGATCAAGAAAGTTTTGATATGGTTCAAGAGTGAAAGAGCTGCAACATTTTGGGTCCACAGCCATGCACTTTTGTTTGCATACTCTGTCTCGTCATTATTCAGAAAAATAAAAGTGAATCTATGTTTTACTTGTATTTTTTGAAATTTTTCTCACCCTCTTGAATTTGGTTGAGATATTGGTGAATTTTTAATTTGGCTAAGAAGATAGTTTCAGAGTTCAACAAATTTTATTTAGTTTTAGAACTAAAATTCTGAGTTGGTTTGCAATTTTTCTTCAATAAGCATGGGAACACAGTATATCTTGGGATAGAGCATTAGTTAATGTTTCTCAATTCTAACTTTTGTCTTTAACTTGTCATATTGTTGAAGCTTAAGAATCCCTTTGCATGTAGTATTCAAATGATAATTGTGTTGTGTAGAAGAAATAATTTTCTTACACTTAGTGTGAAGTTCTAACAGGTTGTCGAGTCTTCTTCTTCTTTTATGTCAAAAGAGAGAATGCTCATGCCCATGGAATTGTATTTAAGGTGATTTTGCAGCCACATGTTAAAAAAGATGGCTCCAAAAGTCTAGTATATATTCATTAAGTTAGACAACCTTTTTTTTTCGGTATCTATATATGTTTGATATAAACGGAATGTAAGGAGTTTAGAAATAGTTAGCAAAGTGTAATCTTTAACTGTAATATTTTCCGCAACCAATGTGAACAATTACGGATGTCATTAACAAAGTAAAACAAGAATGCTAGTTACTAGCAGTTTTAATGTACTTGTTATTTGCCAGAATAGAGAAACAAAAGGAAAAATAGAAGAAGAAATGAGAAACATATAAATTAATTTTAAATTTATTCCAAATTTGCATAACATCTAGAAAAATTCATACACCTCAATGACATAAATAAAGTTACAAACAAAAGGCTTTCAGCTAAATATACAACTTAATCATGGCTGCCGAGCAAATTGGCTAGGAGACGAAAGATAGTGGCACGCCAGAGTATACAATACGACACGACAGCTTATTAAAGCATTTGAGTCATTTGGGTTAAGCCACCAATCTGGGCATCAAAAGTAAAATAATTAACATCATTTACATTACAAATCGAAATAATAAACAAGGTCTCATGAAATCCACACAATTAATTTAGCAGTGTTTATTCTCGAAATATTTTAACCCTGTACAACAAAAAACACATTCATGTAAATCTTATGAGACTTCAAGTTCAAATGTGAAATAATATATATTCAGACTCTTTCAATGCATAAAAACATAACAAAAATAAACTATATAAAAAAAGAATACAAATGTAACAATTGCACATAAATCAAATGTTCTTATGAACCCCATGTCAGTTCATGTCATTTTGAGTAGAATGAAGAATCAATTTCAATATTTCCCAATTTTAAAAACTCACACGCTCACCTGTAAGAAGGGCACATGTATACACGACTAGAGTGTTTAAATTTTGAATAAAGCACATACAGAATCAAAGATATTTACATTTATAATATAAGAAAAATCCAAGATAAGGAACATGAATAAAACTTTCGTTAATCAAAATACCTTAACTGAAAAAATGATCTCCTCTATCGGTGTTCGACGGTTTCAATTTCGCTACCCAGAAATCTCAATGATGATTTTGAAACATGGAACTTGGAGATTGGGAGAGAAAGAGAAAGGGAATCGTGTTTTCTGGAGGGTAAAATATACAGTACCCCCTTGTATTATACGAAATCTGCGCGCTTTCCCCTTGTATTTTAAAAATTGCTTCAGACCCTCTTCTATTAAGGTTTTGCATGCGCGAAACACCCTAAACCATCTAAGATGACGGAAGCGGCGTGCACGCGCGTGCTGTGCAGCTTTTTCTTCATTTTTTCACCCCAAAGTTATTGTTTTACCCTTGAATATGTGCAAAACCCAAATGTTATAATATGTGGGCAACCAGATTCGAACCTGGGTTGGAAAGGAAGGGAATGGCCGCTCAACCACTAGGCCATATGGATGGATTTGTAATCTATTCAACATAAATAAATTTATATATCATACTGAAATGAATTAAATAGTTTAAAAATAAGTAAATAAATAAAATAAAATGATAATATGTAAATTTACTACAAATTAAATATTAAATAATAATAATAATACTAATAACTTCAAATAAATTAAATTAACTTAAAATAATGAAAAAAAATAAATTAAAATAAAGTAAGATAAAATTTAATGTATTAACGTGAACTAAAATTAAATAAAGTTATAATTAAATAAATTTTAAATGAGAAAAATAAATACAAAAATAAAATTAATAAATAAATAAAATTAAAATAAACTAATTAAAGAAAAATAAAAATAATAATTATATAAGATAATAAAGTATAAAAATTATAAAGTAAAATAAATAATAAATCAAATATATTATTATGAAATAGTAAATTAAATAAATAAAGAACTGGAATTAATATAATATAATATAATAAAAAAATATTATTTATCAAATAATTTTAATATGATTTACTCTTAACAAATATATTACTATTTAATATAAAAATAAAATGATAATTCCATTTTAATAAATTAATAATATAAATGTAAAATAAATTGTAGTATAAAATT
>BKCP01005960.1:797513-834331 GCA_008636005.1 Striga asiatica | reverse complement strand
ACTTTACAAAACAACAAGATGCACTTTATAAAATAACACTCTATACTTTATCACGAAACCCCACAATAAAATACCGCACAACATACATAAAAAAAAAAAAAGATCGGCATCATATTTTAATATATTTTGTTATTTTTTTGCATATACATTTTAGGTCTTTCAAAATATATATATATATATAATGCTAAAAGATTAAATATATTTCTATAATATAACTAAATAATTATTCTGATTATTTATGGTGTTTTGATTAACAAATGAAATAAATAGGTTATGTCCGTTCATTTTTAGAGTGTGAATCATAAAAAAATGAATGCAACGTGAGTGCACAAATATATTGTAACAGAAGGTCTACAAATCAATACTATCAAATTACATAATAGGGACTAAGACGAACGAATTAAATTTTTTATTTGAAAATTTATACTTTAGTTCAATTAGTTATATTTATTTTTAAATCACAATTATTTTAGTTCGGTGTCAATTATTCTTTTTTAAATAATCAAAATAACTAAAACAACCGAATTATGTGAAAAAATGTTATTATTATTTTATATAATTTATATATTGCGATTGCACATTAATGTCATACGAATTGCACAATACTGACTACTGGATTGCACAATATCAATTTTTTTGACCAAGCTAATAATTTTAGTTCAATTTTTTATATCTCATTTCAATTGCCTTTTTTTATATTTAAAAGCTCGATTATGCCGGTTCAATATCATTTTTTTTAGATAATCGGACAACCGAATTATATAAAAAATATTAATTTTATTATTTTATTTTTTTATATAAAGTAGTATTAATTTTTATTCATAACATATACAAAAAACCAAACAATGAATGAGGGTATCAATATATTAGATATATTTTGAATATTTTAATATAACAAAACTTGTTGAAACAACACGTAAGCCCCTAATACTTTTCAAATTTACAAAACTAAGCCCCTAATCTAAATCTGAAATCAAACTCCAAGACGTTCAATTTGGCTGCCGGCGAGGACCTCATCATGCGGTCACCAAGGACCTTCACCGTCTGGCGAACACATTTCCCGCCACCTTTCCGATGTCAGACGCCACCATCATCGGACACCTCGCTTTCACCAGCAAAAAATAATTTCAACTCATATTTTCCGCCGCCGAGAAGACGGCGACGAGATGGGCCGGGAAGATGGCGGCGAGACTTCGGCGGGGTCGATACCTGGTGTTTGCAGTGGTCAAGATGGAGTCCAACTGAGGACGGTGGCGCTGTCGATTGGTCCGGCGGAGGTCGGGGATGTCGATGGACGATACGGTCGCGACTTCTCCGGCGACTGCGGCGGCGGAGTGGTCTCAATGTGTGTGTGAAACGATTGTGTGTGTGCAGTGTGTGATGTGTGTGTGTGTGTGCGCACTGTGCAGAGAATGTGTGCGTCAGTGTGTGTGTGTGTGTTTTGATTATGTGTGTGTGTGAGAGAGAAACTGGTGTGTTGGAGGGAGAGAGGTGACGGGTGAGTGTGTTTGTGGCGGGTCCCAGGCAAGTGGAATTGGGGCAAATGACTTATTTAACCTTAATAAGTGGTCAAATACATAATTTTGACCTTAATATGTTCACTTATTTACCACAATGCCATCTCATGTTTGACTTTATTATAGATATTTGACTTGATCATAGCCATCGATTTGATGGATCCAATGATCCTAAGTCATTCTCATTTCTTTCATTATCTATCATTCTCATATGATCCCTTCTCTCTATATATATATATATATATATTTGTTATAGTTTTTTAATATTTACCGGTCCGGTCTGGGTAAACTGGCAGTTTGCCGCAAGTAATCCGTTAACCGGACCAGTTATTCTGGAGTTTTAAAAAAATTAACCACAAGATTTTTAAGGCCTTTTTAACTGACCATTTAACCGATCCGCGGCCCGGATTGACGGTTTTTTTGGTTAAAACCGGACCATGAACACCCCTATTACACTCCAAGAAGCCCTATAAGTTTAATCTCCTATCTGTTTACCAACTTGCTCATAATTCTAAGTTTTAGTGTATTTTGACCCCTTTCAAAAGGCTGTTGCAGGACCTTAAAGATTGTGAAGTGGTGGCAGAGGGAAGGATGATAGGAAAACTATATATTCTCAATCACAAATCTGATGCAAACAATTCTTGTTCTGTTTCTAGTACTAGTGTTAATGAGCTTGAAAGCTGGCATATTTTGTTGGGACATGCATCTATAAGCACTATGAAGCATTTGATTTATTTGAAACCATGTTTCAGATCCGGTATAAGTCCTTTGAAGTGTTGTGAAACTTGTTCTATTGCAAAACAGCATAGGGACACTTTTTCCATTTCTAACTGAAATGAAGATTAATCAATACAAGTAGAATGTTGTTGAAAAAAGTAAAGACATAAAAACATATTTACAACAATTGATTAATCGACTTTTACAACAATTCCTAGTACATTTCTGATTTGGAATGCAAAATGAGTTCCAATTGACCATGACTTCCAATTGGGTCAATGTCTTCAAGTCCCTTATCCTGACTTACATCTGGAATGCTAAATGAGTTCTCTTTACCAACAAAAGACTGTGATGCTGGGTACTCATTTTTTTTTTATTGACAAGTGGTTGTCTTATGTTCGAGTTCGCTGCAAGAAAAAACTCGGTTTTTTTTTTTTTTTTAGTTTCATGTAGTAAAAACAGAATGTGTAATCTATGGCATTATGTTCATACCCGCATGATTTGCACCTTTATCTTTGTGATGTGCGGTGCGCCTCTAGAGCTAGCATACGTGGGTTGTCTGTCTTTTCATTGTTTTTTGACCCTCTCGCAAGATCCTTAATTTTTGATCCATTTATGAAATCATTGTTTGAGGTTCCTGTGTTGGCTTCTTCTGTATTGTCTCGGTTCTGAACTGCACTTCGAACATTTTTCACATAATCTGACGTACCGACTTCGTTCCTAGACTCCTTGGAACATATGTCAGTTTCAAAATACCTTTTACGGTATGGATCGACAGAAGCAGGTATGAAGTGAAATTTTTCTCTCAGATTTTTTCCTGCTAAGGTCGTCCACCTAAGAATTATGCATTATTGTGGTACCTCCTGAACATGCAAGTTCTTCAGCGCAGTAAACAGATGACTACATGGCATGCCATCGGTTTCCAACATTTTACAATCACACATAATTTTGCCTTCATTCAAATTTACTTCCACCGACCTCGGCCCTAGTTGCGGTGAACCATATTTTTCCATTTTGAAGACAGTTGACCCACCATCATAACTTTTCTCTTCAATTACAATATTGCATCAATCTCCCTTCGAACTTTTATAAAAGCTGAGGGTGTATATGTTGGGTTCGCTATACTGTACGGATTAAATCCGCAGTGGAAATTATACAATATAATTATCATTTATCAAATAAATACTTAATCCGTAAGTATATATAGCGAATAAAATGATCGGCATCTTTTAAAATCACGTAAAAATACGAATTTTGATTTGTAGAGAATTTCAAAAATTACCTTTAATTTTATTCAAATAGCGACGATGAAGAGAAAATCAATTCCCGGTTATGTGGCTATCACCGTCTTTTTACTCCTTAAGGGATCCAAGTGTCTTCCCTCTAATCAAGTCCACCCATTTGGATTCATACTCCGAGAACAATTTCTTTGCTAGTAAAAATTGACTGGTATTCAATTGGTATTTGGAATTGATATTAAAAAAGAATATTTTTATTTATTTTCTTCAAGAACAATTTTTGCAAGAATGGTAGAGAGAATTTTTCCTTCTTCACTTTTTCAAAGTGTAAAACTTCAATTCATTACATTCATACATCACATATGTATGTACTTATACTAAAAGTTTATGTATAAAAAATATAATGTTACGTACAACCATTTTCGTATAAAAATGAAGTCTTGGTAAGACTATTCTTACCCAAATTTATTAATAATAAAAATAAAAATAAATATGTAAAGTGGGTAACAACTCCCATCTACCATAATTATTTTATTTTTATTAATATTTAATCTTTAATCTAAATTAAAGATTAATGTTGTCCAATTACAATAAACTAGGTCATAAAATCATGTCGACCATTATATAGTCGTCGCTCAGGAGGGGATTTTATGGATCCAAGTTTATCAAAGAGGGGATTGTATGGATCCAAGTTTATCAAAAAACATTACATCAAACATGCATGAACCGATACATTTGAAGATAATCGTCTCTCCATCCTCTATTCCATTTCGTATCATATTTATACCTTTTTGCATAGTGTAAAAGTGAGATATTTTGATCTCCGAATCGGCGTTATCATATTTACAACCTCCGTCTGCCCATTCATTTGTGGATCGATGATAGGCACTACTGTGTAGAAGTTTTGTTCCACTAAACTCAAATAGAGCATTCCAGAATTTACTCGTAAATATAGGGTCATGATCTGACACAATGGTCTTTGGGAACCCAGGCTATTTGATAACGGGATGGAAATACTTCAGCAACCTTAGAAGCAGTGAATTGAGTCAATAAACTCTCAAAATGCACAAATTTGCTGAGCCGATGCACCACAACCATTATCACAGCTTTTCCAACATAAGGAGGTAACTCAACTATAAAATCCATGGTAATATCATCCCACACTTGCTCGGAGATAGCCAGATAGGTAATGGCTTAATCAACCCAACTGGCGGCTGATTACTTGATTTTACTTGCTGACAAACGGAACAATTCTTGACGGAAAGGACTACATCACGTCTCATGCTATCCCAATAAAAATTATATGTCACTCTAGCTAATGTTCTGGTAACACCAACATGTCCCACTAATGGAATCGAGTGATATTCAAATGAAATTCATTTTTCAGTTGTGACTCCCTCCCCAAATAAATTTGACCTTTATAAATAAGCTTCTCGTCTCGGACTGTCCAATCTACTGAAATAGTTCATTGCTGCCACTCCTCATGTAAATAGATCAACGATAGCAACTATTTTTTCTCTCCTTAACTCCACCATATGTGTCGAGACATTTAACTGAAACATGCCCGCCCCTTCAAGCTTCAGCTCCATCTTCATCTTTTCGTGACAGCGCGTCCGCATCTTTATTTTCAATCCCAACTTTACACTCGATGCGAAAATCAAACATCAATGTGATGTACAAAGTAATAAGATTGTGACACGTGTTATTATGTCAAACTTTATGCCATCCTTTGTATCTCTGTTGTATGATCTTGTACTGATTAATTTCATACCCTGGTCCAGGATCCCTTGTTTGTTCCTACCTCACCATGCCTCATGAGTCATGACCTGCAGTTGGTTCACTGTGGCTGCCCATGACCTAGCCCTTGTGGGGCAACTACATTACATATCATATGATATTCATAGCTCGATGACCTATAAATCATACGGAAAAAATAGTAAAACCTTGAAAAAGGAAAAAAACTAAAAAACTAAGTAAAAGTCTAAATTGCTAAAATCACCACAAATCGACTATAAACTTCATAATCCAAATGTGATTAAAAAAAACTATAAAGAGAAAAGGGGCCAAGAGATGCGCTAGAAAGGAATACAAAAAATACACCCTTATTTTCCCCAAAGCTTTGCGCACGTTACTTTCAGACCCAAATCTAGTCAGGGTAGATAACTGAGGGAGTTGCCCCTAGGTCTATACTGTTTGAGCAGTGAAATGACGTCCAGTTTTTCTATTTCCATTGCTTGGTGAGAAGTGCACTTTATTGTTTTGTGCGACTAAAAAGAAGAGTCCTAAACCTTTCTCAATGGTTCATTACACATATTTTAGGGAGATTAATTTATGAAGGTGGTAAGAAATAGAAGAGTAGAGTTTAGACGAGTGGCGCAATGGAGAAAGAATATTAGAGAGAATTAAGGTTATCTCAATGAACTTCTTTTTGTTCTCATGTCGCAATATATTATTATTATTATCTAATATAATAAATTATTATATTGGATTCATAATATGCGGGTCGAATGGGACCGGCTAGTTGGAGTAATTTCAAGACGCATACCTTACTCGTTGAATAAACTGAATCACTACCTGCTTGAGACTTAACTAAGCACTCGATGGCATATTTGCTTTACAATTTTTCTTAAAATACTGTAATATTTAGCTGCCAAAATCATGACCAAAAATAAAAAAAAATGGTGATTTCTAATGCGATTTGATCGCATATTCTCTCGAGCAACGTGTCCGGTCAATTATAATTTAAAATCACATGACTAATCTTCCAACAATATTCCGCTGCAACGGCCACTACATGAACTTTAGGAATATATGACCTTTACATGGAGATTGGAGTTGCTACACAAAATGAGCGGCTTGCGAGTTGACTCACTTATTGAATTTATTCAAAAATTCTTTACTTAACGAGTTTTATATATAAAATTTTGTTTATATAGTTTTTTTATAGCTCGACTCATTTACCGACTGAGCTTGATCTTATATGTCGTCGTCGGCTCATTTAATTTAAAAGCACGGTTCGAGTATGATGAGATCGAGCTCGGATCTACTTGTACCTTATCATTTGAAGGTACAGTCACACATAGACATTTTTCGTGGCAGCCAGGTGTGTTCTTTTTAAATTATTTATTATTATTTTTAATCTACACGCATATTAAATATTAAAAAAATAGGAAAAAGAAAAGGGTGAAAAAACGAACCCTAATCTGGGGTTGATTCTGTTTCATTTTTCAGCCTCACATATCTCTCTCTCCTCGCTCTCTCCACATTCATCCCTTTTCTTGCATCTCTCTCTCTCTCCCTCATAAACCAAATCCAATCCTCCATTTCGCAACAACAAATTCAATTGACAGCATTCGCGTACCTGTAGATCGATCCGTTGCAGGTGAGGCTCCGCCGTTTCTTCGCTGTGATTTTTTTCTGATCGATCTCTCTGGGTAGGGTTGGGGGGAGGGCGCAGCATTTCCATTTTTATTTTATTTTTTAATGTTGAATTTTCTTTCCTGCTAGTCTTTGATTAGAGGATCAGGTGAGGCGTTCGATTTGGTTGTTGTTTTGTTCTTTTACATTTTTTATTTATTTTTTTATCTTCGGGAATGGGGCTGGTATTTTTATGGATTAGCTTGTGAGCTGTTCCTTTGTTAATTAATGCGTTCAATATGTTGATTGATTGGTTTCTGCATGTGGTAGTGCGCCTGTTTTCATATGTATGGGGGCAGGGTTAGGGTGTTTAGATTTGATGTTCCAACTTGCAGTTGAGATTTAATTATCGTGTTTAATATTTTTTTTCTTCGGCTTAGTTTTCTGGTTTTGGGTGTTGACAGCTTCATTTTGTGGACGGTCTTCTTTTCCCCTTCCAAGAATTCTGTTCTTGAGGGGGATGTCTATTGGATAATTTTATTATATTATGTCCAGAATCCTTAACATTGAAATGATACCGTTTTATCACAAAGCTGTAGGTTTGATTTGTACGTTTACTAAGCTTATTGTTATCGAGGAGATCGGAATGTTATGTTGTTTAGTCAAGTCGGAATGGGGATCTTACCTTTTTAGTTTGCAGGACATTGTAGGTTTCATATTTTATGGATAAATAGTTGAAGTAGGTTGAGAAGGATGAGTTTGCATGTTGGAGAGATAATGTGTTGCAAGGTTTCTAGAGTATGTGATTAGTGGGTTAGGAATGTGGCATTTGGTTTTACGATTGCTCTTATGATGAGCTGTAAGTATGTCTGTTGGGCATTGAAATGATGGTTGGATGTGAGAATCATGAGGATTGAGGATGGTTTAGAAATTGGATGCATGTGATTCAATTTGTTTAATATGTCCACTTTAATGGTAAGATATATCTTTTGGCTGTACATAATAAGTCATATGGACAGATTAATTTTCAATGGATTACTTGAAGGAAAAGAGAGATTTGGAATTTCTAGTGACCAGTTTCCAGTGAGTAGCAAACTGATTTTTAATGGATGTGATAAGAAACTTGAAAGCCTCTCTCTCGACCTCTTTTATATTTCAAACTCTTGTGTTTCATTCATAGTTTTCGTGCTTCCAGTAAACATGGCTTTCTTGATATTGCATTGTGGTTATGGGAGTTTTCTTAATGTGTGTATATATGTCTTATATTTACGGAACGTCGTATATGTACTTTCTTTTTCATAGAATCCATAATCGACATTATTGTGTGCCACCCATAATTACTTTAACCTGAGTGTGCTGGTCCACAAGATCTAAGTTATTTCCTTTTTCACTCTATGGCTTCATGTTTTAAATATGTTAACTAGATTGTGGTTGCTAGAATGTAATGATAATGACCAGAAAAATTTGATTAGTTCACCTTCGTTGTTGAAGGTCATTTTAGAGTTGCTAGAAATGCCCTACTTTTATTTCATCATTTGTGACCCTCTTTAAGGAGATCTGATTTACTGCAACTTGGTCATACCTTCAGCTTCTTTGTTGCTTGTATTTCTTGGACCCTGTTCATGTGCTGAATTAATATCTCCAATGTTGAGTTAGTCCATGTTCCAAAGTTATGTGTGCATTCCATTGTCATAGTGTTCTTTTCGAGTTCGAATTCCACGCGTTCCTACTAAATACGAATTTTGCATACTAGAAAACCAAGTTATTCGCTAATGTTCTGTTTATAATAAATTGTCAGAGCCTTTCTCCTTTGACTGCTAACAGCGCTTCGTCTATTTTCTTTTCAGACCTCCTCTCCAAAGTTGAAGCCATGTCTCCAGCATCCAGATCTAAATCCAAAGATAAAAAGGCCACCAGCAAGGAAACTGCAAAAGTTTCCTCGAAGCCTTTAGGTCCTGCTAACACCAGTGGGTACAATCCTCTATCCGGAACATTCCACACATTCGACACAGCACCAGTGCCTTCAGTCAGCCCACTCCACATCAACGGCCGTTTTCGTACCATTGACGATTCGGACGACCAAAATGGGAACTCGTCGGGAACCGGCGCCGAGTACGATTCTGTTTCCAACAATGGCAGCTGGTCGGGCGAGTCTGAAGACCACAAGGAAAAAGCCTCTCAGGCCCAAAATTCACGCCAGGAATCCATACCTGGGGCCGACAACGACAAAAGAGAAAAAATACGCCTGAAGAATGAGCGTAAACACCAGCGGCAGAAAGAGCGGCGGGCCCAGGAGCTGCACGAGAGGTGCAGTGGCTATCTCATGTCACGGAAGCTGGAAGCCCTCGCTCAACAGCTAGTCTCCATGGGCTTCTCGCATGAACGGGCCACAATGGCTCTCATTCAGAACGAGGGTCGGGTAGAGGAGTCGGTAGCGTGGCTTTTTGAAGTAGCCGAAGACGAGAAACAGTTGGGAAGTGACCTTAGCGGCAGCGGCGGGGGGAATTTGAAGATCGACATTTCGGAAGAGCTCGCGTGGATTACGGATATGGAGATTAGGTACAAGGCCTCAAAGCAGGAGGTCGAGAGGGCTGTGGTTTCGTGCGAGGGCGACCTACACAAGGCCGAGGAGATTCTAAAGGCTCAGAAGCAGGAGAGTCCTCCAGCTGCCCAACACAAGACGGATGAAACTGGGGATCCTTCTACTGCTGCCACTGGCGGCGGCAGGCTGCAGGTGACGACTATGGGTCAGAATATGATGAAGGGGCCGCCGCAGGTGAAAGCTACTCCACCCGACACCTCACAGCTGAAGAGGGACGAAAGAGATTTTAATTATACCAAAGTTCCGGGCACTTCTGATCCTGGCGTGAAAAGTATGCAGATGCCGTTGAAGAAAATACCTCCTAAATCCGACTGGGTCAAACCGCAACAGGTACCCGCCCCAGTGGACAAAAGGTGGCCAGGGTTGGGACCCAATAATAATAAAAATAATAGTAATAGTAATAGTAGTAGTAGTACTCCTATCTCTTGCTCCCTAGCTACTACTACTACTACTACTACAACTACAGCTCTGCAGGCTGCGTATCCCCCTGCCAAGCTGGAGGCTCGGTATCTCACTGTCAGCAACGAGCTGAAAAACTTGCAGCTCGGGTCAGTGAGGGAACCAGTCACTGTCATGCAAAGGCCACAATCCATGAACCCAAAGCAAGCTCCGGTTTCGAGCATGAGCTCCTCTCCCCCTATTGGCAGCAATTGGTATCCCAACACAACCACTAGTGGTATTGATACGGTGAAGCCTAAAGTCGTGGCCCCCGCCACTGCCCTCTCTAGAAGCATTAGTCCGAATGGTGTTAGTTCAAATCCACTGTACAACCAATTCCAGCCCCAGCTGCCGTTTGGGCCTGGGCCCAATCACAGTAGTGGCCCAATGGACCTCCACATGCCCCCTTTGCGGGTGAATTCTGGCGGCGGGTTGTGGAGTAGTAGGGGAAGTGGATCACCATCACTCTCGGCTGCTTCATCTCTTGGTCTATTTTCCGGGATTGGTTCGTCTGGTTCGTCTTCTCCGGTGGACTGGAGCACGGGGAGTTCCAGCCTGCAGCTGGACTATACAAGCATAGACTGGAGTCTGGATTTGGGTACGCTGCCAACGAGGCCCAATGGGCTTTGGGCTGGCGGGAGCTACCCGGTGCAGGGTAAAGGCCCAGGGTTTGACTCTTTTGCGTATGGTATGGGAATGAAGGCGGCAGCCATGAGGCCGGTTTTGGCTTCTGGTGGTGGGTTGCCTGAGGGGATTGCGGGTTCTGGTGAGACGGGCAGCGGGAGTTCTCGGGAGTGGACTTCGCCGTTTGAGGAGAGAGATATATTCAGTTTGCCCAGGCAGTTTGTTTCGTCCCCATCTCTGTGAGATGGAGGGTGAGGGGTTTTTCGTAATAACAGAAAAAAGAAAAAAGACGAGAAAAGAAACGTGCGTGTATGTGGTGTTGGTTCTTGCTTTGTGATGTTTTCAACCTTGTTCCTGTTGTGAAATGCTCTGATTTTTAGTGGAAAAAGAAAGCATCAAGAATTTCGTTTGGTTTAGTGTTCTTTGCTTTATGGTTTTTTCGTTTGTTTGTGTGGTTTGTTGTGCTTTGCCAGTTGCAAAGTTACGTTCCTTGCTGGCTGATGTTGGTTATCAGAGGGGTTAATTGAGTCGAGTTTCTCATATTCGTGTTCTTGCTCATTTAAAACAAGTTTGCTCGACTTAGCGTAAAGCTCGATTAATCGATGAATACAAATGTCTGCTTGCGTAAGATTGGGTTGAGTTGTGTTATGAACAAAAAATTCAAACCATGAACCCTAACCGAGTTGTTTATGAATATGTTCGGTTTTGCTCGGTTAATAAGTGAGATTGATCAGTTGTTGTAGCTTGGCTTGGATAAGTATATGAACGAACCAAACTTGAGCTTTAGCAAACTGAACTCAGGTTGTGTACACAAATAGTTAGTAAATAGTTGGTGGAATGACAGCATTACGGAAATAATCCCTTAATTTATAATTATAGATAAAATAGACATAAGAGAATACGACCACAAAAACAATTAACTAGTTTGCAACTACTTAGCAGACAAGCTAGGCCAACATCACCTAGGTACCCATACACGGAGGGCTGAAACACAAGACAATTAGATATTAGTTTCTCATAAGATATTCAACAATTATCTTATGGATTGGTTATATTATATCACCAAGTACCCAAAATTTTTCTAGACTGTTAGAATTTTCACGAGAGAAAACTCAGTTCTCTTTGTGCAGTGTCCTTTGAGGGCACTGGTCAAATGTCTCCCATAAAAACACTGGTGAAAGATCGTGGCTAGAGTGCCCGAGTATTTGAAAAACTGGCACGTACGTGAAATACTGAAATTGTGTGGTTTAACTAAAGTTGTCCCGGAAAATTATATATTACTAGAGTGCTGCATCCTGTTAAATTTCTGAGTCTCGACTCTTGAGAGCTAGCTACCTAAAATAAAATGCACTACAGAAGTACAAAATATTGCGGCAGCCGGAACGTTTAACTCATCTTGTAACGTTTAACTCATCTTTTACAAGCCAGATGATAATAGTAATCAAACAAAACACATTTTTCTTCTTGTGATCTGACAAAGATGCAGAATGCCAATCTAATCAACAGCCATAGCATCAGGGGCCCCACTAGCATCCTCTAAACCCGTCTTTTCCTCGTCAATTGCTGTCCTCATTTCCTCCATCAAACTCTGCTGTTCCTCCTCAATGGTGTTTTGTAGTTCATCCACCTGTATTAAGATCAGCAAAAATAAAACCAGAATGGCTGGGCAAGCAAAAGGGTAGTTTTATTTTTTACTTATAAATTTTTTAGGTATCATTCAACTGATTTTCTTGAAGACTAACACAACATGCAATATAATCCTAAAAGTGTCTCGATTACATTTTTATCTTCCAATTTCATACTTCGTGATTGCTTATGAACAGAAACACCCTAATCTTTCATATAAAATTTACATATAACAGAATTTTAAAGAAAGGACCCTTTTGAATCACAAGAGCTTATGGTTAACAGCAAATTACTTGTTACTAACATGGGAGCATTCAATCTCCAAAGTCCAGACTGTCTAGTGGCAAGAGGGAAACAAGAAAGATATCAAGGATGACATTTTCCATATATATCATCTAATCGAGACACAAATACCGCATCGCATCTTCGGCCCATGCAAAGATAAGATCCTATGATACACCAAATCGAAGAACAAAACACAAATGATATAATGCACAACATTTTTGAATGATAGCACGTACCACATGCAACAAAAGCGTAAATTGCTTTTTGCGGAGGTCGAGTGTCCTCGAGCTGGCCGTATTTTCTGCCTCCAGCATGGCAATCTCCCTCTCAAGCTCGTTTATGATCTTCTGCGTTTCGGACCTCGGTGGCTGCACGGCTATCATCTTCCTAATGGCCTCACACTCCTCTTTATGCTGCCTCTCGATCTTGCTCTCTTCCAGCTGCTTCTTCAGATCCTCTATGTCACCTTGCGCCTGCAAAATCTGCCGATTGATCTCCTCTTTCAGCTCGTTGAAATTCTCCTTCTCCCTAACGTTAGCATCAATCACTGCCCGACTCTTGAGCAGTGGGATCTCAAAAGTGTTCAGCTCCTGCAAAAAGGCCTTTGCAAGCCTTTCGCACTCCCCATAGTTATCGGCTTCTTTCTCAACTTCGGCAGCAAAGGTAGTGAACTTCTTCTGAAGCTTCTTCAATGGTGGCTCTCCTCTTGTTGTGGTTGTTCGGGTCAAAAGCCGGTGCTTTATGATGATGTCATCCTCGAGAGGCCCAAATCCAAATGCGTAGTGAGCTGCAGTGGTCTCCCCCCGCCCACCAGCTTTCCGGCCTTTCAACATTTTGGATTTTCAAACTTGTTAAACCACTGCAGATAGAGATTTGGAACATGGGTTAATTGGATCAACTCAAAGCTTGCAGTAGAACATTTGGGTATAAAAGCCCCATTTTCGAATATTAGCTTACTGGCAAAAGGGGAAAGCTTATGTAGGGATTCTATGAAATCAATTCCAAATCGAATTTCCAAATATTTCTTTTTATCTTTCAAAAAAGTTTTTAGCCCATGAAAACATTATACATAAATGGTCACAGCTAACCTTATCCGCAAAAAGGATTTAGGTTTTTGGGCAGTCCAGTTGGTAATTCGTAGAGAACTATTTCAAACTTGCGATAACAATCAAGAACCAAGAGAAAAAGGCAAAATCAGGACGAGTAATCAAAGCATTTTCAATTAACAAATAGAAAAAGGGGATTCGATTACTACCTTGTCCCAGTTGAATGAGAATGAGCTGGGTGCGTGTAGGGTTTTTCCTTTTCTTTTGCTTATTTCATTTCTTTGAGCTGCGGCAGAGCAATTTTTTCCCTTTGGTCGCGCTCGCAGGTGAAAGACAGTAGGGAGGATACACGCAAAAAGAACAACCTTTGGAAAGTCGCTTCTTGTTAAGACAACGCCTTTAGTATAGTTTAATTTATTTTTTCATTTACTTATTATGGCATGATTGGCATAATAGAATATAAATGAATTGAAGAATTGAATGATTATGAGAATAGAATGAAACAAGTTTTATCATTGATGTGTTTGGTATGCAGAAGGAATAGGACTAGAATGAAATGACATTATCATTTTTTATTATAAAAATAAATAAATGCTTTTTTTTTAAAAAAAATATACTTTTAATAAATTATATATAAATAGTTTTTTAATAATATATAAAAATAAAATAATATATTTTTTAATAGTATAAAAAATAATATATTTTTAATAATATATAAAAATAAAATAATATATTTTTAAATTATATATAAAAAATAAATATATTCTTAAAAATAATATATTTTTATATAAAAAATAATATATTTTTTATAATATACAAAAATAAAAAGTAATATATTTTTAATAATGTATGTTTTATGTTATAATTAAACAATAAATAAAAGTAAGTTTTCAATTTTTTATTTGAATTTTATTTTTTATAATAATGTATTTTTTAATAATATTTAAAAATAAAAAGTAATATATTTTGAATAATATATTTTTAAAAGATATTTGTTTAATATATAAAAAATAATATATTGTTAATAATATATAAAAATAAAATAATATATTTTTAAATTATATATAAATACTTTTTTTAGTTTTATTTTTATATAAGTATTTAATATATCTAATTAAAAAATAAATAAAAATAAGTTTTTAATTTTTTTATTTGAATTTTATTTTTTAAAATAATTTTATTTATTATATTTTAATCATAATTTATAATATATATTATATATTTATTTTTTATTATTATTTGTTAATTTTATTTTTTGAAAAATTAATTCCTACACACATAGGAATGAGAAAACCTTCCATAGAGATGGGTTTTGTCATTCCCATTGAAATGGTTATTCCTTTCCAAAAAATATATCAATCATGTGATATGGAATGAGTAAGGAAATGATCATTCAATTTTTATGTCATTCCTTCCTATCAATCATGCCATTAGTCTTTTATTATTATTATTATTATATTGTTTACTATACTTGTACAACCCCAATGAACGAACAAAATAAGAAATACTACATAAAATTATTTTTGTTTATTTATCTATTTATTTGTTTTATTTTTCATGAGGTATCATAACTTAAAATTGAAGGAATATGTATATTTATATTATTTTAAAAATTTACAATGCTCCATAAATTTATACTCATTTTATGTTATTAACATGGATATTTAAAATTGGCATCATACACATTTTTTTAACTTATTTAATGAGAAGCTTTTGGACCATTCATTATTTTTAATTGGTGTTGATAGATAAATATTATTTTATTCTAATATGCGAAATATTGATGTCGAACTAAAAGTTGATGAAAGAAAAATTTATATATTATTTGTTAAAACATGTGTAACAAATGAAAAGCAAATACACCTTCTCTTGGTTCTCCTCACCACAAATATCACAAATCTAATCCACTCTCACTCCTTTCTTCAGTAACTGAGTTTTTGTGCTCATAAATCTATGCCAGCATCTTAAGAGAACGTTTTTTAGTTTCTTCTTTATTGATGGACAACTTTCCATATAAACATAATTGACAAATTAAGAAATGTCATTGTTATTGCATTGCTAGATTAACTTGTCTCTCACTCCCAAATGACTTGGGGGAATTTTCACAATGGTCTCTGCAACAAATGATATAAAAGTCTGAAGCATAAGTTCCTTGTCCCTTTCTCTCCCTCCCGAAATTATCCAATTCACTGAGACACTCATGCAGTTAGCCCTACTGGATCCTGAAGTTGACTGAGACACTTCTGCAATTGAGATGATGGCCCATAAGCAGACTTGACAGAAAAAGGTCATTTTCTATTGCAATGCCAGATCAACTTGTTTGTCACTCTCAAATGATTTAGAGAGATTTTCACAATGGTCTTTGCATCAAAAGGCACTACAAAAAAAAATGGGCAAATTCCAACGGACAATTTCCGTTGGAATTTAGTATATTTTCCGTTGGAATAGATATTCCAACGGATAATCCTACAGATAAAAATCCGTGGGAAAAACGGCCGTCGGAATAGTTAAAATCCGACGGAAAGTCCTATGGAAATAAATTCCTACAGCCATTCCAACGGAAATTATCCGTTGGAATTTCTGAACTATTGAAATATTGTCCAACAGTTATTCCATCGCTTACTCCTACGTTCAATTAGCCGTTGGAATTGGTTCCAACAGCCATTCCAACGGAAAATGTCTGTTGGAATATTCCAATGATTCTTCCTGCGCATTTGACGAAAATGTGACAGAATTCCAACGGAAAAATACCGTTGGAATTCCGTAGGAATTTGCTCTTTATAAAATCATACATTTAGCACAAAATCATATATCCCTAATTTATAAAATAATTTATAAAATCTGAATAAAAGAATATAAAAAACTGATTAACCAATAAAAAAAGATATATTAACCAAGAAAAAAGAAAGACACAGTCATGCACAAAAGCAAATCACAAAACATTGATAAATCATCATCTCCAAAACATGCCATAATTATCTCCAAATTCAGTAACCTGATATTCTAATCATTCTAACAAAAGCATTAGTGACCTGATAAGCATCATTCTCCAAAACGTGTAAAATTTGCGACAAAAGTTAAGACATAAAATGAAAAGCTCCTAAATGCCGTCGTAATCATCTCCAAATTCTTCCTCAGCCCTACAATCATCGTCATGATTAGTGGGAGGCGCTGCTGAAGAAGACACCTCTTGATTAGTGTTGTGAAGTTTCTCAATTAGGCTGCAAAGTGAGGACATTTCACTCTCTAATTGCAAGTTTTGTTGCTCCAACGCACTCACACGATCGTTAAGATTTTGGACGTCAGCCACACAAGAACCTGAACATTTGGAGCTGTAAAAGGGCACCTCTGACCCAAACCCATAAGCTAACCCTTTCTTGTTACAACCTCCATTTGCTTCGTAAAAACATGTTGAGTCGTCAATGTTAGTAATGCCTTGTGAAACTTTCAACGCCTTTAGCTTTTCATAAGCATCCTACATATGAAATAAAAAATTGTACGATATAACATAAGTCACACAGGATACCAATTTTGCAGGACTATTACCAAAGCCATGTTTCAAACAATAAAAAAATTACAAAAAACTACAAATACTGTAAACTATGTAGGCTTACATATGTTTTCTGCGCTTTAGCAGTAATCCATTTTTTTGTTTTATCATCATAGTTGACCTTGAGAAAAACTTCAGGAATACTTACACTTCGTCCCAATTCTTTTTCCTAAAAAAAGAAATAATGATTTTACGAACTGTGGAGTGAAAGAAAATAAAAATTAAGACTAAAAACAAAGTAAATGATAAACTTACATAACGTCGTCTTCGCTCAAATGTAGAAATGGCACCCCCTCGATTCAAATAACCATCTTTATTAGCAGCTATATTTTTCTTGTTTTGTTCAGACATGTGCATGAAACTTGGATCCGATGCCCAGGTCTCCTTAAGTGCCTTTAGCACATTTCCAGGTAACCATGCCCCAATTGATTTGCCTCTACGAATGTCACTCAAGCTTTGACGCACACAGGTTGCACATTTGTTTTTCCATATCTTCTTAATGGCCCGGTCGTGCTTAGGATCCCATCTAAAAAGTCCCTGCACAAGGTTTTAATTTTAAAGCACAAAAGGTATTGAGAACTTGAATCAAAGACAAAGAATATTCTAATAGCTAGAATCGTATAGCGATAACGTTACAGGATGTCAAAAAGAGGCCCAGGATCCGAGTCTGTTTGAAATCTTTATGAAATCAACTTATAAAATCATACAGCGATAACGAATACTAATAGCCTAGCACTGTCCTCTAAATAATTAATTTATAACAAACATATGCTGAAGTTCTTACTGGAGAAAAGGGAAACATATAACAAAGAGATGCAAGGCACATTGAATAAAAAGTTAACACAAAAACAAAATAGTAGCAGATACAAACCAAATGACTAAATACTCTTTTAAATGATCAGCGATCGTTAAAGTTGCCAGATAAAAGTAATAAAAAGACATAGAGCAAGATGCTAAAGAAGGCTTCTTGCATTAAAGGGATTTATAAAAAACAAGCTTTTTATAAATCAATAAATTTACCTTAAACTCTCCAAACCACAATATTCTCACATTTTTTGGGATTTGATTCCATCCGGTCCATGGTTTCTCATATTTGGATTTGATGATGGCTGAAATTGTTTTAGAAGTATCATATGGAGTAAACCTATATGCAAAACAGTTGTGCAAGTTAAGAGTTGTTTTATGAACAATGTAATAAAGGCGAAAATGAATTAAATAATACGTGTAGTTTAAAAATTACTCTTTTCCGTTCGGGCATATTAAGACCCTGTTATCATTCCCCGATGATGATGTCTCAGCAGAAGCAGATGGAAGTGAAAGCGATTTAGCTGAAAAAGAAGAAAACTTACTTTGATTTCTGCTTATACATTCATGCATGTACCCATATTTCTATTTATAAAAGACTTTATTCATTTACCAGATTATATGTACCCATATTTCTCTCTGCTTGTATCACATAAAGAGAACTTCATGCATGATCATGTTCATTACAGGTGGGATGGTGTAGATGTTACTACACAATGCTTTTCAAAGAGTGTCGAGATAATATTTTCCGCGATCAGGCCCACAATCTTTGAAATTGTAGAAAAGGGATTCATATGACCAGGACTTAGTGTGACCAACCACATAATCAATATCATGAGATTTCCAAAATATATTTTATCTTCCTACTTGTGGTAACTTAAGCAGTCAAGATAGGCTACAAAAGGTTTTAGTAAGTACCTTGCGGAACATGAGAAATATGTGCTGGTGTTGAATTAGTAACGAGCGCACTACTTGAATTAGCACCATCTCCAAGTGCATGTTCAAGTGCTTGTTTCGAATTAGTTACAGGAGCACGAGAAGGACGAGAAACAGGTGCTGGATCTGAATGAACAACACTCGGAGCTGAGCCCTCTCTAATTGAATCTCTAACATTTCCTCTGCTTCTTACTTGTCCTCTAAAGCCACCACGACCAATGTTATTCAACATCTGTTCATATAAAATGATAAATTAGATAACTTTAATCATATACGTATTTAAAGCATGCGGATACTCAATATAAAAAGAAATACAAATAAGACTGTTACTTCTACCATATGCAACTACGATAAGAGAACAAAAACAAAGATACCATAAAGAACATTAATATAAATTGCCTTAAACTTAATAACTTAAGGGAATGACTTCCTCATAATATTCTTCTACTTAAAAATCCTCTTCCATTTCATCATCAGATATATCGTCTTCTCCTTCGTCGTCTTCTTCTTCGTCTTCTTCTTCAAACTCCTCTTCTACTTCATCATCAAAGATAACATTTACGACATTAGCATTATGATCAAGTTCAACTTCATCGCCTAGATCACTGAAATCCCTTAATGGAACTTGAATGTCATCTTCACAAGAAACTTCTCTAGGGTCAGCAACATTATCATCTTGGAATGGAGCATCGCATGACTGGATTATTCTTGCTCTTGTCTTAATAACTGCAAGCCAATCTCTTGTACTACGATTTGGGTTAGGATATTGTGTAAAATATACCTGCTCGGCTTGTTGAGCAAATATAAATGTATCTTTCCCCTTATATATCCTATTTGATTTTACTTCAACAAGCCCGTGTGGGGAAATCCTGGTGCCCAATGTTGATGGATCAAACCACTTACAATTAAAAAGTGCTAACTTTTTTTTCGGTATTCCAGGATAGATTATCTCAAGAATTTCTTCCACTATTCCATGATATAATCCTTCTTCTCCAGAAAGAACGACTCCCGAATTATTTGCTTTTCGATCTTCAGCCCTCGAGGAAGTGTGAAAACAATATCCATTCACATAGTAAGCTGAAAAAGTCTCCACTCGGTGTAAAGGACCCCAAGCTAGGTTGTATAAAAGTGGATCCTGGATATTATTAACAGGATTATGTACCTAAGAAAAATACAAAAATAAATAAAATATTAACAATTAACAATAGAAAGAGTAATTTACACATTTGAATATTATTAGTAGTATCTAAATAAGAAAACAGACATATTCACGGAACCAATTTACAAAGTTTGATTCCACTTGTTTAGTAACCTCCATGCTACTGAAGTTGACATCTAAAGACGACACATAAGCGCTGTAATGGTTAGAAAAGAAATAAAACTTGATCAGAAGAAATCTCCAGGTATAAACAATAAATAATATGGACACGAATGCTACTTACTCATAAAATGGCCGTACTTCGGGACAATTTAAGAGAACGTATAGAGAAATTACGTCGAGTTCATGCTCATTAAGGTAACGAGTCTTGGAGACCCCTTCCGATCGCCCAGGATAGTTAAAAATAGAAAGTCGGGGATTCTCAAATGACTCTCCACCATCATCGTTACGCGGCACTCTTCTAATCCGTGTCTGGACATGAGACTCAAAATAATATGAACAAAAAGTTGATGTCTCCTCAAGAACATAAGCCTCACAAATAGAACCCTCAACTCGAGCTTTATTTTTTACTTTCTTTTTCAAATGGTGCAGAAACCTGAAAAAGAAAAAACTTATATTAAACATGGTCTTATACAGGATAATAAAAGCGTCAACTATAGTTTAAACAATTACCTCTCAAATGGATACATCCATCGAAATTGTACAGGACCACCAGCTATAGCTTCATACACCAAGTGTATAGGTAAATGTTCCATTACGTCGAAGAAAGCTGGAGGAAATATCTTTTCCAGCTTACATAAAATGACAGCAATATTTTTTTCCATCAAATCAAGTTTACTTTGTTCCAAAACAGGACAACACAAATCTCGAAAGAAGCAACTCAACTCACTGAGAGTCTCCAAAATAGGACTAGGCAGACAACTAAATGCAATAGGGATCAACCTTTCCATGAAAATATGATTGTCATGACTCTTCATATGTTGCAATGTACAAGATTTCCAATCAACACACAAGCCCAAGTTAGAACAATAACCATCTGGAAGTTTAAGACCTTGTACCCACTCACATACTTCTCTCTTTTGATTCATAGTAAGAGCATATCGTGCTTTCGGCTTAACACATTTCCCGTTGCCATGGTTTTCTAATTCTAGTGTTGGACGATCACAATATAAAGCAATATCCATCCTTGCATTAACGTTATCTTTGGTCTTACCTTTGACGTCCATGATTGTATTAAACACATTTTGAAAAATATTACTTTCAGTGTGCATCACATCTATATTGTGTGGATTTAATAAATCACACCAATATGGTAAGTCCCAAAAGATGCTGCGCTTTGTCCAATGGTGCTTTTCCCCATACCCAGGAGATGGAAGATGGCTTTCCAAATGAGTTATCCTAGGAAAATTTTTAATCTTTTCAAACAATTCAACTCCCGAGTATCTTGGAGGTGGAAGACCCTTTTCTACTTTACCTTTCAAAAAGTCTTTTGTATTCTTACGAAATGGGTGATTTATTGATAAGAACCGTCTATGACAATCAAAGTGGCAAATTTTCCTCCCATTCTTGAGATAAAATGCTTTAGAGTTCTCCATGCATATAGGACAACTTAATCTACCTGCCGTTGACCAGCCTGACAACATACCATAGGCAGGGAAGTCATTAATAGTCCATAACAATGCACCTCTTAAACGAAAGTTCTGTTTCCTAGAAATATCATATGTTTGAACTCCCCTATCCCACAATAATTTCAAATCATCCATTAAAGGCTGCAAATACACATCAATTTTACCTTTTGGATTATCAGGACCAGGAATGATTATAGTTAAGAACATGTATTCTCTCTTCATACACATACCAGGAGGAAGATTGTAAGGTGTCAAGATCACAGGCCAACAAGAATACACCTTCGAGTCACGGTTGAATGCACTAAATCCATCTGAACACAAACCTAATCTCACATTCCGTGGTTCTGATGCAAATTCAGGGTGTTTTTTATCAAAATGCTTCCATGCCTGCCCATCTGACGGGTGTGTCAGCACCCCATCACGTCTATCCTTATGGTGCCAGGTCATATGCTCCGCAGTTGCATTAGAGGCGTACAATCTTTGGAGACGGGGTATTATAGGTAAGTACCACATTTGCTTTCGCGAGATCATTTTTTTCCTTATTTTTTTAGAAGTGTTCTCTCTAAAACGTGCTTCTCCACAAAATCTACATTTTTCTTCATTAATGTCATCGCCATAGTATAGCATACAACCACCAGGACAACAATCAATTTTTTTATACCCACATCCAAGTTGAGACACAAGTTTTTTTGTCTGATAGAAATTATCCAACATCCGATTACTAGATGGCAACACTTCTTTAATCAATGTGATTATCTCATCAACACATGCTGCTGGAATATTATAGTCAGATTTTATGCTTAATAGTCTAACTCCAATGGATAAAACAGAATGATCTTCACATCCCTCCCACAAAGGAGATTGAGCTGAAGACAACAAGTCAAAGAACTTCGCGCAACTTGGATTAGGTTCTTGAGGTTCAGGATCATCTAACAAACTAGGTCCCTCAGCATCAATAACCATTCGCTCATATGCATTCAAATTATTCATCATTGGCTCATCTTCGTTTTGCCCAACCGTTGGTAGTTTTTCACCATGATTATGCCAATAATAGTAATGTGGCTGAAACCCTTTCCGATATAAATGTTGTCTCACCTCATCAGGCTCATAAAACTTCAAACACTTACATTTTAAGCATGGACATCTAAACTTCCCGTCACACTTAAAGACATCAAGTTGAGTAGCAGCGGAAATGAATTGTTCTACTCCAAATATGAACTCATGCGATAATTTATTTTGTCCAGGATGTTTCCTAGTATACATCCAACGACGATGCTCTGGTGCCTCCATCTATTCAAATAATATCAATACCAGGAAAAGAAAAAACGGCAACCACGCACATAGAAAAATTGTTTTAATTATTAAAGTATGATTACAAAAAAAAAATTCAGAACCCTAATTATGATAATTGAAGCTTTTGTGTAAAAGATATTACCTATAATCCACAATCCAACCATGAAAATCACCAATATAGAGACAGAAGAAAGAAAATGAGAGAAAAAAGTAAAATAAGGAACAAAAAATGTGGCAAATATGCTAACCTTCTTCTGGAGAAATTCAGCCTGCTTCAATAACAATTCCTTCTCTTTTTTCTCTTTCTCTTCCAAATGAATAGAGTTTGTATGTTATCCTCAAACAAACATAACTAAAACAAGAAACACGACATTAACATTAAACTTTGCAATAACACTAAAGCAATAAAGTTTTATCTAATGAAGATTTGTAGCATTAAACTTTGCAGCAACACTAAACTTTTCAAGCCTGAAAATTATAAAGAAAGATTTATAGCATTAAAATTTCTTTACCAAGATAAACTCACATATTTCTGGTACATGCATGAATGTACATTCAACAGGGAACCTCACAGAAAGTAATTTTAAAGATGATATGATCAAGTTGTGTAATCAGATTGGTCCAATCCAACTGATAAAGATTATCATCTTGTTTGGCAAACCTTATGCTTCGTAGTGTGTTCTCATTTACAGTTGTTTCTTAACATTCCTAGAGAGACCATTCGGGCCGTCTAAAAGAAACAAAATAACAAGGGAACTCAGAGGCATATACAATTTTGGAAACCAGAAAAATGAGCAAACTGTCTTTTTGTACCTAAATAGTGTTTTTACCTGTTAATTATGAATCACTTTATTATGTCAAGAAAGAAATTAACGAAGTTCTAGCTGTTCATAATAAGCTTGCTTTAGCTTAGAACATATGCTATCTAAAGCCAAACAAATAAAATTTTACAAAAAAGAAAAAAAAAAATTATGAAATTTAATTAAACCAATTATGTAGTATGTTCAGAGCCATTCAAATGGAATGGACCAATCTATTTTTCCAATTATATGGTCTGCCATAGTTGATACTATTGAAGTATATATAATGTAAATGACACCTCATATTTCAAAATTAGGCCTCATCAACTTATAAATGACACCTAAATACTTGCACACAAATGTTAGCAATAAAGGGTCCTCTCGTGTACTATGAATCTATCTATGAATATTATGATTCTATTATAGAGAGCTTAATAATCAGTCACTGTCACTACCATTTCTCATGATTTTTTTGGCCATTTTTATTCCTCATCAACCATATGTCCCCTTACCAACATATTAACAAAAGTAACAAAAGCTGGAGGCATTACGCATTTAGGTTGTCGAGCAATTAAAACAATTCGTCTTGCACTCAACTCTCGAGCTGGAGGCAGCTCTCGTTTCAACTCACGAGGACATCAGGAGAAAGGACGACGACATCCTCCAACTCAAGTGCTTAACTCACGATTGTCAACAAAGAAAGTACAAATTCCACACAAAATTGACACTATATAAGTTTATGCATTATTCCTAATCACTTTGTGGAACTTAATCACTATTATATTGTTGCTAGTGATATATGTAACTGTGATAAGGTATGTATATGCACACACGCACTTGAAAAATCAATTCAAGGAGTTAATCAAATTACATCCAACTTCAAAAAGCTTGAGAAATCGAAGTTACCTAAGGCAACTGATAAAGAACAACAGCGGGATTGACGGCGAACAAATGCTTCTAATTGATGCGAAGATATGCTTCTAATCTACGGCGAATTGCTGCTCCTAATTGACGGCGATCTGCTGCTTCGAATTGATGGAGAACAACGACGAATTTTCAATTGGCGGCTAATTGCTGCTCCCAATTGACGACGTTTGGCTGGTTCTAATTGATGGAGAACGGCGAGGATTTTCAATGGATCGATGATGAGTTTTCAACTGCTATCGAATTTGATTGGGAAATTTTTCTCATTTCAGAGTAGGGTTATTTCCAAAGCGTATATGAGTGTTATTTCAGAGTAGTACGACACATGTGAGTGTTATTTCCTACGGTATATTTACATTGGAAACCTTCAAAATATTTTTCAAGTGTTTTTTCAGTTGAATTTTCCAACAGTTTTAATATCAGTTGGAATATTCCAACATAAAATTATGTTGTTGGAATGTTCATTGGAATTTCCAATGGAAATTTTTTCTGTTGGAATTTTTTGTTGGAATTCACCCTTATTTTTGTAGTGAGGGTTAATAAAAGTTTGAAGATCCCATCCTTTTCCTCTCAAACCTATTAAGTCCTAGACCCAATTCACTCTACTCCTATCCCCTTGAAACTGACATACAAGCTTAAAAAATGAATTATTAGGCAACCAAGGAGGATCCCGGATATAGGAAAATGCTATGGAGCCATCCGATGGCTCCGTTATGGAGCCATCCTGATTGAAAAATATATTCTGAGAAGGGAAATGCTATGGAGCCATCCGATGCCCGGATATGAATAGATTTCTCATCTCCTACTTGGTATCTAGCACCCAATTTCGAAGACTTCCTAGTCTTTAGCCATTTCTACCATAACTAAGAATAATCATTTTTGGCTTTTTGAAAAGATATCTACATTTCATTACTTTACTCATCAAAAGATTGAGCTACGTAATAATCCTCCAAAGTTGTTTAATTTTTAAAGCTTCATTAAAAGCTCTAAGGTTCCTTAACCCTCCCCTACCCTTGGGTCTTGCTAACTTATCCGTGCTGCCCTAGGGTATTTTTATGTCTTACCTTCTTCATTCTTACCCCATCAAAACCTACAGTCTCTTTACAAATATCGTTACAAACTGAAAATAATTTTAAAATAATACAAGACATAAGTGGAAGAGCTCCAGTGACTATTTGGATGAGAACTTCTCGCCATGCTTCACTCAGATAATTATTTGTCCAACTAGTTATCCTAAGAACAAACTCGCACACAAATTTGAAAGTGTCTCTTTTAGTTCTCCCTATCCCAAAAGAAGACCTAAGTATTTAGTTGGCCTGACACTAGAGATTCTTTTAAGTACACTGCACATTTCAGTCTTGGTTCTATCCGGAGTGTTTTTAGAGAAGAAGATTCAAGACTTATCTAGGTTGACTAACTAACCGGAAGCAAAACTGACATTCATCATATTTTCATGCATTACGAGTGATATATTATGATATTTGGCTGTGTCGTTGGATTACACACCATTTTTCTTATTAATCTATGATAGAGGTACTTTGTCGTTAGTTTTGCAGGAAATATACCTGAAAAAGTGTTAAAAATGGAGTAGGGACAAAGAACGACGAAAACGAGGTGCAGTCGAGGACACACAACTCGTGTGGGTTAGTGACATGAGTCATGTAGATAAGGAAATAAGAGTTTTGTTATAGCTTTTTCACACGGGTTGTGTGGCATGGTGACACGGGTCGTGTGGACTCACACGAGTCGTGTGACTAGTTGTGTGAGCCTGAGAGTTTCGCGAAAATTAGAGAAAAGCCACACGACCGTGTGACTATATGACACGAGTCATGTGACGCTCAGATTAAATAAGCGGGGACTAGGATTCTGATGCGATTTCTTTCTTTTTTTACTCATAATTGCCCTACAGTATAAAAGGAACTTGGAGAACTCAGTTTTGGGACTTTTGACACTTTTGTAGATCGAGAAAAAGCACAGAACGCACGAGGGATGAAGGAGTTAAGAGTGAAGATTCGGGAACTAACAGCGAGAATAGTTTTTCTTTCTTTTCTCTTTTTCTTCTTCATTGCACTCAAGTATTTATTTATTTGGATATTTGAGAACATGTTTAGTAGCTAAATCTTTTAGAGATTGTAGGATTCGTGAGTACTCGGATTATTTTATGAAGTAATTTTATTTATTCATCCTGGTCTATTTTTCGTTTATCAATTTCTTGTGCTTATATTAATTGTGTGAATATAGGGTCCGTATCTATATATATATAATTACTAGCTAATAGAATTTAATAAAACCTATTTAATTTTACCTATGTGACAATTTAACAATTTTCCCTCCAAAAACCGTTACATTTTAATGTATTAATCTTTCATTTAATCATTAAATAATTAATACTCATCACTTCAAAATTACAAAAATCATTTTAAACTTTTGATTAATGACAGTTGACCATATAATGTGTTGACCATATAATGTGATTAGATGTTATTATTGTTGTTACATTTAATTTTTTTTTTAAAATAAAAAATATATTTGAAATTCCTAAATAAATAATAAATAATTCATAAATAAGACGTACCAAAATATACATTACATCCAATCAGATAAACGCAATTTAAAAAAAAAAATATTCCAACTCTTTTAATTGTAAATTTGGTCTGCAAAAAAGTGAAAGAAAAATAATTAATCATTATATGTACAGACTCACAATAATTTATTTATATCTGTGCAAATGCACATGTCAAATAGTTTATGAATATTTGTGATTGACTTGAAACCAAGATGAGATAGTTGATTGCTAAAATTGGGAAATTCATAAAGTAAGAAACTAAACAGGCCGAGAGGTTGATTGAATCTTGCGAGAGAACTAGAATCTTAGGAACTAACGGAGTTAATTGTTCATAGATAGTATTTAATCAACGATTTAGCTTGCTCGAGAGAGATGTTAAATTACTTTAGTGATTATCCCTACGATTGGTAGAATTAAATAAAGATTAAATGAATAAAAAATATTTGCTAGAACGATTCTAAGAAAAACTTAGTCTAGAATCTATTTTTTCATTCTTGATTTATTTTAGAACAAGCCTTCATTAGTGTTAGAATTTATTTTGCAATCATTCATTGGTTTAGAATTAATTCACCATTCCAATTTGAGTTACTTTAAAAAATATTTAATTGTCTATATTTTGATACTTAATTATTTTAACAACAATCTCTGTAGAATACGACCTTGCTCGCCGCTTACTATAGCTACACTGTACACTTGACTTGCGGATTGTGAAAATATTTTGCGAACAAAAACCACACTATGACAAAATGTTCAAAATCAAACGAGCATGTTTCACACCAGCTTTGACATAAAAGAAAGGAACCATCAACAAAGAATAAATGAGTTATTATAGGAGAATTTATGCTAATCCTAATGCCCTTGAGGGAAAAATATATACTACATGCCTTAAAAGATTAGGAAAGGTTTCTAACAAAATAAAATTTCTGTTATTTTAGGAAATTTCTCATCCTTACATATCTTAGGTTTTCTAGCAAAAGTCTTTTTCTTCTTTGACCATTTCTTTCTCTTATAGTAGCAAGCTACATATCAACCTCCACTAAATCTTAATGATTTTGTAAGATTTTTGCTTGAAGCTGATTACTCCTAGTATTACAATTAATCCCATGTTCCCTCCACCAAAATTGGCCTTTTTTTTTCACCATATCAAACTGAGTTGACATTTGTTCAAGCCCAGAGAAATGTCCTCTTTCGATAAGGTGACTTGTTGCTCTTCCTTTCGGATAAAACAGACTTTTGTATTTTTTCGTAACCTCCTGCTCCATGATCTTTTGCAAAAGCCCTACACCCTAACAAATATCCGAGCCTTCAGATAAAGAAAGTCCTGCCAAAAAATATTTTAGAATGAGACTGTCTCATGTCACGATGTTAAAAAATATTTTAGAGTTAGATACGTACGAAACATGTTAAAAAGTATAGAAAATTAGAATGACCATATTCGGTATTCATGAATTTTAAAAATAAAAACTCAACCTTCGTTATTTAGCGATCTTCCAAATTTGAGCGGATTTTGGACGAATTTTTGTCAAATTTATTTGACTTTAGCTTTATTAGGCCTTGTCGATTTTTTTATATAAGACGAGAAATTTGATGTGTAAAATAACTCAACGGTATATATATCGGTAAGTATAAGTCATTGGATATATATATATATATATATATATATATATATATATATATATATATATATCATTTAGTCAATCTCTAATGAGGAATGTCATAATAATGATCATATATTTAATTAAGTATAAAAAAAAGATAAATCATAGAAAAAGATGGTAAACTAACAAATAAGTAAATAAATTCCTTTTAAATTGTGAGCATGAAAATGATAAAATTAAGATTAAAAATCTGCAAAAAAAGAAAAAAAGAAAAAAGAAAAGGGGGTCAAGAATTTTCTAATTATGGAAGAAGAAAAGTAAAACAAATAAAAAAGGTAATTGATCTGTGCAAAGCAAGAGGCGCCGCTATTCTCCTTCCTAACGGCTAGTTAATCCACAATCCACAAGGCTTAATGGAGCATCCGAGGACCCGATCTGGACCGTCCATTCATCAGCGAATCCAATGGTCCCCGATTAAATATGAGAATATGACCGTTAATTGTGAAGAGGCGTCCCTCTACTTCATATACCTTTCTCTGCGCCTCAACCCATCTTCTCCTCATCATTATTTTCTCAAGGGAAAAATACAGTCGTTTAGAGAGAGAAAGAGGTACTAGAGAGAGATAGAGAAACAAGTACTGCCTCTGGGTTTTGGCAATCGGAGCCGAAGGAAGACATTCGGGCCGAGTTTTGGAGGGATTTTTGGTGACGATTGCAACTATCAAGACTTAGAGATGGCTACGAGAGTTACAGCTCCAGAGCAACCAAGAGGTATACTTTTTATATTTTTTTCGGATTAATTGATGATATTAATTCTTCTTCTCAAAAGTTGTTATCTTTGTGGATTATATGATATTTTTTCGTAGAATTTTATGGGTTTGTTGCTGTGAATCATGAATTGTGTTTCTGGGTTTATCACCTGAATATATGTAGACTTTCTATGGGATTTTTCATCTGAAATTCTTTGGTTTTGTTTCTTGTAATGATGGATTATGGGATAATGTTGAGGAAGGAACTGTTGGGTTTTCTTGTTTCTGTAATTTAACAATGATATGTCAACAGGTTTAGTATTTCAGATGTTATTCTTTTTTTCAGCCCATCTGTTTATGATTGGTATGTCGGATTCCATGTTTTCTCCTCATGTTCATTGCTGCAACGGTTCTTTTTGTGTTCGTTCTGGAATTTTCTTGGTGTATGTGTTTTTGTTGTTTGGTCTTATACAAGAGGATTCTAGAATCTAGATTAGATAATCTTTGAAGGTACTTTGATGCTACTTTGAATCTCATCACCGTATAGATTGTCCAAAGGATGATCTTGAATCTTGATGCTGAATTCCTCCCCAAGGTCTCTGATTGATTGATTCACTCTCTTGATACTGTATATAGTATAGATGTACTCATACGAGATTTAAATAGAAATTCTTGGGTTTGGTTTCCAACTGGGTCATCGATTTTAGTCTGTAATTCATCTATTATATCTTGACAGTTGAAGGGAAGCAGAAGAATGGAGCACAGGCTGAAGGCAGAAATAGGAGAGTTTTGCGAGACATTGGGAACATGGTGGCTGCAGCTCCTGCTGTTGAGTTGAAGCATCAAAATCAGATCACTCGCCCCATTACTAGGTTCTTCTCTATCTCCACAGTCCACACACATACAAAATATATGTTTTTTGGCCTTTTTAAATAAAGACATGTAATTAGCAGAAAGAACTGAGCATTCTTGTATTTTTGTAGGAGTTTTGGCGCACAGTTGTTGGCAAATGCCCAAGCAGCCGCTGAGAAGAACAACTTCAAGGTATAAAAAAGGAATCTTGTGATTTAACTGCCAACTTTCGTCTTTTTCTTTCCCCCAAGATTGATTACCTGTGTGTATTTGTATTTTCTTTCATATTAAGGTATAACAAAGGAGTCTTGTGATTTTACTGACAACTTTCTTTTCCTTTCCCCCAAGATTGATTATGTGTGTGTATTTGTATTTTCATTCATATTAAATACTGTGAATAGGATGCATTAACAGAACTATTTTCATCCTTATAACTGTGCAGAAGCCATTAGCCGAGAATGCAAATGTGCTGGTTGGAAAAGATGGGGCTGCAAAAGCGGCTGTTCCTGATAAGAAGGAACCTCTGAAGATGAAGACTAATGAAGCCATGGTTGTTAGTAGTCCCCCAAAAGAAAAAGGCTACAAAAGTGGTGAAAAAGTGAGGGAAGGATCATCTAAGAAGCACAACAAGACTCTCACCTCAATCCTCACGGCTCGTAGCAAGGTTTCTTTAAAATCTAAAAATTTGTTCTTTATAAAATTAATTCAAGTACTATAGTGCATTATATCCACATCTGTGTAGTGTATACTCAGAATGTTGATGCTGTCCTGAATTTGCTAGGTTGCTTGTGGAATTACGAAGAGGCCTAAGGATCTGATAGTGGATATTGACGCTGCTGACATGGACAACGAGCTGGCGGCAGTCGAGTATGTGGAGGATATCTACAAATTCTACAAGCTTGCTGAGGTAGTAGTATTCTGTTTGATTTGTTTTAATCCTTGCTGTTCTTTTGCATTCTTGTGAATTGGACGACTATTTCAGGATGATGGCCGGGTTCGCGACTACATGAATTCACAGAAAGAAATAAACTCAAAGATGAGGGCCATTCTTGTGGACTGGCTTGTTGAAGTCCACAAGAAGTTTGAACTGATGCCAGAGAGCCTTTACCTTACGATCAACATCGTGGATCGGTTTCTTTCCGTTAAAGCCGTCCCAAGGAGGGAGCTTCAGTTGGTGGGCATTAGCTCAATGCTAGTTGCATGCAAGTATGAAGAGATATGGGCACCCGAGGTATAATATGTCTGTGTGTAAACATATTATGATGTTAAAAACACTTTGAAACTATTACTTTCTCTGTTTGTTGTGAAATTTGAAATCCCTTAATTCGTGTGTGTGTTTAGGTGAGCGATTTCATAGCTATATCAGACAATGCTTACGTGAGAGAGCAAGTGCTTCTCATGGAAAAAGCGATTCTTGGGAAACTCGAGTGGTACCTAACAGTTCCAACTCCATACGTCTTTCTGGTTCGGTACATCAAGGCTTCTATCCCAGCTGATAACGAGGTCGGTTACTCATACATATTATGATTAGAAGCTTTTAATCCAGCTTTTGTGCAATAATTTTATTTTATCTTATTTTGTTGGATGTGTGTGTGCAGATGGAGAACATGACATATTTCTTTGCTGAGCTTGGGTTAACAAATTATGTGACCATCATAAGCTACAGCCCTTCTATGCTTGCTGCTAGTGCCGTGTATGCTGCACGTTGCACGCTCAATAGGACCCCTTCTTGGACTCAAACCTTGAAGCACCACACGGGCTACTCTGAAGATCAGCTTATGTATGTTTTTGAGCTAAATTTGCACTTCTTTTAATTTTTGGCATTTTTTTTTTTTTTTTTTTTTTTGGGATTTTGATTGAATGATTTTTTGTTATCTTGTTAACAGGGAGTGTGCGAAGTTGCTGGCGGGGTTCCATTCGGGGCTTGCAGAAAATAAGCTGAAAGCAGTTTCAAGGAAGTACTCAAAACCGGAGAGAAGTGCTGTTGCTTTGTTTCCTCCGGCAAGAACCCTTCTTCTAGCAGACTGAAGTGATTTTCCTTACATTTTTTCAGTTGATTTTAAGTAAAAATCACTGTATTAACTGGGGCATTGTTTGTGTGTTTATATATAAACCGAGCGTTTATTATGTATGAAGTTTAAGTTGTTTTGCATTCCATGCTGTGTGTGAAGCTTTGTTTTGTTGTGTTCAGCTTTGAAATTTGTATATAAACCTTATGTACTTAAAAATGCTGTCCACTGGTGCTGCTGCCGTTCTGCAGTATCTTGACTAAACAAAGACATTAAAGAGTTTGGCCACTGCTGCTTATGATAATTACATTCGAAACATATAATATACAGGTTATGATAATTATAGATATTATCTAAAACACCATATTAAACGTGTCAGCTCAAACTAGCAGTTGAACGTTCGAGCCGTAGGGTTTCTCTTTTTAGCTAGTGCTGGCCCTCTGGCCCAAGTATTACTGAGCTAGCCAAATTGTCTTTGCATTTGAAATAAAATTATATATATATACAATTAATAATTACTATATTTAATTTTTTTATATTTAAATTTGCAACTCTAAAAGGGCATACACACTCCTCCTTTTGATGTGGGCTCCCTCTCAACCATTTATACCATTGAATGGGCAATTGTTGCCTTTTTTTTTTAATTATCTAATTTAATATTTTAATAATAGAATATAAAAATAATATCGAATGTGTAGATAATAAGTCTCATATATTTGCATTTAAATGACTAGTACAGAGCCCGTGCGATGCACGGGATGTACATTTTTAAGGCTATTTATCCAGGCTTATAATTATATACATGAATAAAGAAAGATGTACGGAATATATATAGTACGTGACCTGTGCAAAGCACGAGATATATTTATTTAGAGAATATTATATTATAGGATGCAATATTCAATAAAAGTTTATAATACGCAAGAAAATTATACAATGTTCAATAAAAGTTGTATAATATTCAAGTGGAGTCTTAAAGTCTCTTGTACATTAAGACTACTGACAAAATAATATTTTAATCAATGAGTTTCCTTTCATTGTAGCCAAATTGTGAATGTGATTTGAGGAGTACAACAAATCGATATATAACTGACTTGCTTTTTTCATTGTAGTTTTTTTTTTATTTTTTATTTTTATATAATGAATTTAAAGATATTCTAAAATATAGCAAAAATTAATTTTTTTATTACAATTAGGAATTTTACTAAATATAAACTCTCAATCTATGGTGTTAATCAACGTTTAAGTCTAAAAAATTAGGAATTTTTACCTCTTTTAATCAACGTTTAAGTCTAAAAAACAATAGAGTTATTATAAGTTTTTTTTCTACATCTTTTAAAACATTAAATATGAGCATGTTAGGGCTAGCTTGTAAAATAATTAATATATTATCTCACTAAAACATTTATACTAATAAAAATTTAATTTTAGCATATAAATTTATCCCTTGATATAAGAGAAAGTAACAGTTTTACTTATTGTTGTTCACCATATAATATTTAATTATTATTTTATTATATAATAAAAAAGGAATATTGTTAAATAGTGTAGTAGAATTGTTATAAAATTATATGATTTTTTTTTTTTTTTACAATATGGATTTAATATTTTTTTATGATTTGATAATATAAACAAATCTATACTTAACTTTGACAAATAAAACAAACAAATACTTTAGTAAGTATTTAATGTATATACTAAATAGGAATATATTTTGTATAATCAAATACCAAATATAATCAAATAAGTCAAAGTGTACATTTTTATTTGGTATTTGATTTTTTTATTATTAAAATCTTTTTATTATACTTACCTTTTTAAAATAAAACAAATAAATAAAACAATCAAATAAATAAAATATTATAATACCAAAATAGTAATGACATTTAATGCAGTTGACTTTTCTGGATAGTAAATATAGTAAATAGAATCTCTTTTTATATAAGTATAGATTGTATAATACGGAAATAATAATACAATAAATGTTGTTGACTTTTCTTTATATTAAATCTGGTAAATGGTATACCTTTTAATATAAGTATAGATATATTTTAATTAACTGTCACGTGGTGAGTATAATAATAATAATATATAATTTATTTAATCAACTGATTACATGCATACTATAATAATAATAGTAATAAACAATGGATAGCACACGTTTTGAAAAGTTAAAGGCAATCAATCAATTCACATGAATTATAGGTGAGATTAATGAAAGGTGAGATAATATCCGTTCATTTATATAATCTAGTGTGAAAAGGAGATAAAAAAAAAAGAAAGTGTGAAAAGGACATAAAAGTTACTAATTTTAGTAAACATTTAATGCAGACAGGATGTTGACTAAGAATTTACCTACTAATTTTGAAAAAGGTTAATTTTTATTATATAAGTATAGATTCAACAAATGTAGGAGAATGTTTTAAATGGAGATATGTTCTTTTTTACCACTAAAAATCCATATTATAACTAGAAATCGGCCAGAAGTCGAACAAGTGAGAGGAGATCCTCGAAGGGAGCCTAAACACCACAATGCACCCACGATAAAACCTAACTCCAAACATGAGATTATAGATCCCAAAAAGATAATAATAACACCCAAAAAATACATAAAAACACAGAAAAATCACAAAAATGCCAACAGAATAAACATAGAATAAAGTCTTCCCTCAACTAGACTACCGCAACAAGCGAAACACGACAGCAACACACACAACCGAGCACCTTAACGGACCAGACTACAACTCCAATTTCAACACTAGAAACTGCAGCACATGCTAACTGGAACTGAAACCAAGACTCCGACCCCGCGCTCAGGCGGCCAACCCCAACCCCTTAGTCGGAGGCAAACGAGCAAAACTCCCACCACACCACCACCGTTCTGAACACAACCCACACCACGAGTCAGGGCCCGACATGTCGGTCGTCCCTTTTTCCCGAACACCAGGAGAGAAGGGGACAAGGGGGATCGCACGTCAACCTCTGCCCCGACCACTTACACAAGGTAGACGAAGCCACAACTCTCCCCCGCAACAACACTGAAGCCCGCTGCCGCCTCGACGCCATGGATTCCGAAAACCTTCGACCCAAGATGGAAATCAGGAAAGGAGTGAGATCCACTCAAGAACGGCCACCAAACTCCCCCGCGCAAAAGGACAAGCCTCGTCATCAAATTGGGGCCGAATCGCATTGCTAGGAACCGACCGCCATCAAGGATCCCCGCGGCAAGTGAACCGAAAAAATTAGGTTTAAGCGCAGAGAGAAAAAAAAAATCTATATATATATATATATATATATATATAATTGCTGGCAGATCATTTAATAAAACCTATTTAATAAAAGCTCATAACTTTCCCGCCAAAAACCATTTACAATCAATTTTTATCACTTATATCTCTCTCTATATATAATAAGTAACATAAAATCTAATAAAATTATTTGTTGTTTACCGTCTTTTTACATTAAAATTCAATGTTGTTGTTGTTGTTGTTATTATTATTATTATTATTATTACATTAATCTAATTAATGATAAAATATTTTATTGTACTTTTTTAAGGTTAATTAAGACAAAAATCATTATATTTTTATATTAACTAAATAATAATTATATTATTTTATTGTATCATATAATAGTTATTATTAAAATAAATAATTATAATTTACACAAAATGATATATGAAAGTTACATAAACATAAAAAATTTATTATAAACTTTTTGTTCAAGTTATTTATTCTAAAATCACTATTATATTTTTTTTTTATCAACAATTGTATTTTTAAAATTGCATAAGCAATTGGTATAATAAATTTAATATTTTTCAGCTAATTAACTGGTCTTGATCTCTCAAAATACAAATATTACATTATTTATTATATTTTATGCAATTAATATAGTGATTCATATGGAATAAATAGTTATGTACTATTTATTTTAACCAGTGATCAAATTTTAAAACATAATACCATTATCTAACTTATAATTCTAATATTATATGCATAAATGTAACTTATAATACACAGTTTACATTTGTGTAAATGCACATGGTCAAATACTAGTTTGGAGAAGAATCGAAGAGAGATATTAGTGCCTACAAACAGGTTGCAATGAAAAAGTAATTGGAGAGTATAAATTGTGATTAAATGATTGGACTTGGGTCTTAAATGACATGGACAAACTCAAGTAAAAAACTTAAAAACTTTGTAATGCAAAAATAAACGTACTAGGTCTAACATACATGTCAACCAATAAAAATGCTCTAATATATTTATTTATTAAAAGAAAAATTAAATTAAGAATAAATGATGAGTGTTTGGGTTTGTACTTGGGTCCAAAATAGACCAAAGTGTGGATTTTGTTGCATGTCTTGATCTGTCTCGTGGATGTTTTATTAAAAGCATTTGATCATGGAAAATTTTGATTTTGGAAGCTTATGGTCAACGGATTTAAATGAGGCCCAGGGGAGTCCATGGCCCCCCCTCAATTTTTCTTTTTAAGTAT
>BKCP01005960.1:767561-797216 GCA_008636005.1 Striga asiatica | reverse complement strand
ATTTTTTTTTTTTAATTTTATAGAAGTTTTAGGGTGATACAAATTTTAAGTGTATAAAAACTTGATGGTACAAATATCGATATTTATACTTATAGTAAATACATATGTATATGAAACGAACGTTTCGACTTAAACTACAAGCTCATTTTTTAACCTTAAAAATCGGACCCCCCTGAGGGAAATTCCTAGATCCGTCACTGCTTATGGTTACATATTTCAATGTTTTGTGCTTTTTTTCACTGCGTAACAATTTTCTGAAAATTATTTGACATTCGAATTAATTAACATCAACCTATTTGCTTGTATATTTTTTGTGTGCTTGTTGGATTCTAGTTTTATGGTGATACTTTACTCATAATGCTATTTGAATATTTTTTTGTGAGAAAGATAATGTAAGTGGGAGTCATTTTGAATGATTTTGGAACTGGAAAGAGAAGTCGCAATGCGTGAAGAATGAGTTTGGCAACGAACATGTGGAATGATGTTGGAAATATTTGATGTATTGTTCATTTTATTTTTTTTTTTATTTTTATTTTTCTACTTTCTATTGCACTCTTTTGGTTTTGGTTTGATTGTTGAATATTTTTTATTTTTTTTCTTACTTAATGGATAGTGCTTAATGTCATAAAATATTTTAAATTAATATTATTATTTTTAATTACTAATTTGACTTTATTGATACTAGTTATTATGCACAAATTTTATTATGAGCATTTTATACAAATTCAACTGTTATATTTAATTGTTATACGGAATTCTTAAAAGTCTCAAAATGTTTACATTGAAAGTCTTAAAAAGTCTCATAAGTCATAACAAATCTCATAAAATCCACAAAAGTCATTAAAAGTTGCATAAAGTCTTCAAAAGTCATCCTTTTAAAAAGTCTTAAATTTTTTTTTAAAAGTCCTAATTGAATACACTCCCCTAATTTTTTGACTACTTCATAAAAAGTTATTTCTATATTACCATGTGTATATATTGTTCTCAATTTAATCTAAATAATAATAATAATTTCTAATTAATAAAGTTATGAAATAAATATGTGGATTATACTGTAAAAAATTAAATTTAATATAAAATAAGATATTTCAGAATTATGTTTTGAAAATGAATTTTGTATTGGAGATTTTCTATCAAGTAGTAACCGGCAAAGTGCCTAACCCCAATTAATCCAGCCTTGTCTCCTCCACCAATAATTCCGACGACCTCAGAATCAAAACACCCCAAAAATTCGAACCAGTAAACCCTAACCAATTAATTAACCTCGCCCAAGTCAGGGAAAAGAAGGGGGGGAATCCAGAGAACCCTCGCCCCGGAAGAATGTCGGAGACGCCGGAGAAAACCCCGATTTCGTTGATCTCGCCGACGAGCTCCCGCTCTGTCACGGAGACGATAAACGGGTCGCACCATTTCGTGATCCAGGGGTATTCTCTGGCCAAGGGCATGGGCATCGGCAAGCACATAGCCAGCGACGAATTCACCGTCGGAGGCTACAAATGGGCGATTTACTTCTACCCCGACGGTAAGAACCCGGAGGACAATTCTTCGTACGTGTCCGTTTTCATTGCCCTGGCGAGCGAGGGTACGGACGTCCGGGCGCTGTTCGAGCTGACTCTGGTTGACCAGAGCGGGAAAGGGAAACATAAGGTGCATAGCCATTTCGATCGATCGCTTGAGAGCGGGCCTTACACGCTTAAATACCGTGGCAGTATGTGGTAAAGTCTTAATTGATTTTGTTATATTTACGTCTTTCTCAGAATTTGTATTTTTTTTCGGAGATTATGCCACTTTTCTAAGGGTTGCAGATTTTCACCTTGCATTTCGAATGCTTTGTGTTGCATGTTAAACTTAATGTTTATGTTTTTGTTGAGCAATTGAGGAGTACCAGGGCTTATGTGTTTCAAGAGAAGCTTTTCTTGTCTTTGAAATGGAAAAATTATAGATTAATTCATCTTGAACAATTGAAGATGTAAGTTTAAGGGCAGGATATATAGGATGTGCAGTTAAAGAAGTAGAAGAATTTCAATATTGCAGTTGCAACTATAGCATGTAAGTTTGTGCAGCATGTGACTTGGCTTTCAACTGAATATTTCCCATTCTGCATGTGCACCCAAGAATGCAAATATCCTAGGAGGCCAAAATCTTGCCAGTTGGGTGTGCCTTAATTACTACCTGGTATTAAGTGTGTGTCATTTGAATGCTCAGGAAAAAGCATTGGCGGCAGCGGAAAAAAAGAGCACTAGTGATGATATGTAACTCATAGCAAAGTACTTTGTTTAGATGTTTAGTCATTTCTTTCTCCACTCTTTTCATCGTTCAAACACAAAATGAAAGAGCTGCCTTTTTTTTTTCTTAGACAGATATTAGTTAGTTAACTATTTTGCCAGTTTGATAAGTTCTTCTTCATCAATACACATCTGCTGTTCATGTTGGAGGTTTGGAGCCAAGGTAGTATAGTAACCTACCTTATTATATGTTATTGATAGTATTGACTAGTTTGAACTTGAGTCGTCTTTTCCAACTTCTATTTCCTTGTTTTATCTGGTTATTATTTTTGTGCTTATGACAACATGAGACTTGTTTGTTGGGCTTACTACTTGCGGAAGAAGGTGAGATTGGAGGAGATTGAATGTCAAATAGAAAAGAGCAGGTACAATCAAATGATTAGTTTATTATACAGTATTTGAACTGCAGCAAAAGAGTAGAGAATATATAATAATAATAATAATAATAATAATAATAATAATAATAATTTGAAGCATCGTCTGTGCAGTACTGCAGTCTGACAGCAATTGATTTATGTGTAATGAACATCTAAAATAATCTCAACAAAGATTTTGTTTAACTGGGATGCCTTTTTTGCTCGTGTCTAGTGTTTTTTTAAGTAGTTCTTGATGTTGAGTCAGAGTACTGAGGAAGTTCTCTTGTAATTTGTCGCTGTGGTTGACTATGACGTTTAAGGAATGACTAAATAATTAGTGGAACTCAATCTGGAAGCGTATGTATTATTTGACGTTGGCATTACAAGCACTTTCAGTGGTAAAAGAGGCTCGGAAAGCCAGCTCAAGCAAATTTATTTAGAACTTCTGGTTTTATGTTGCATGAAAAAACTTGGATTTGGCTATTATAGTGTTTTTTCGCCCAATAACTGAAGAAATTACTTAAGAAAGAGTGTTACCTTAGTGGCTTCCATTAATTTCCCTGTATTTTAAACTACAGGGGTTACAAGCGTTTTTTTAGGAGAGCTATGCTTGAAACTTCAGATTATCTCAAAGATGATTGCTTGAAGATCAATTGTACAGTTGGGGTTGTGGTTTCTGCTATTGATTGTTCGAGATTACATTCAATTCAGGTTCCCGATTCTAATATTGGGTCAGATTTTGGTATGCTTCTGGAAAATGTCGATGGTTCTGATGTTATTTTTAATGTTTCTGGGGAGAGATTCCATGCCCACAAGTTGGTATTGGCTGCCCGTTCCCCTATACTTCGATCTGAACTTTTTGAAGAAATGGATAGTGCCGAACAAGAAATTATAGTATCAGACATGGAACCCAAAGTTTTTAAGGTTAGTAGAGTCCATTTTTATTTGCTCAAGTTATTTTAGGAATAAAAAACCGTCGCATCTTTTAACTGGTTATTTCTTGGTTAAATTCAAGTTATGCAATTTAATCCACTAGATTGATTATCAAATGAATTTCTTATTCTTTTCCGCATTTTGTGTTGCAGGCCATGCTACATTTTATCTACAGAGATGCCTTAGTTGAAGATGACCTGATAGCGTCCAGCTCTTGTTCATCTCCTTTGATTACTGACACATTGACTGCGAAGTTACTTGCAGCGGCTGATCGTTATGATTTGGGAAGACTAAGAAGGATGTGTGAATCTCGTCTTTGCAAGGATATATCTGTAAATTCTGTTGCACATATACTTGCTTTGGCAGATCGTTTTCATGCTGCAGAACTGAAAGCTATTTGCCTTAGATTTGCTGCTGAGAACCTGGCAGGTATATGCCTTTTGCGCAATTCCGTGTCTCTTTTCTCGTGTAGTTATCAACATGTTGTGTGTGGTTTGAATAAGAAAATGTTCTTGATATTGGTTACTCGGTTGCTCATCTATTTGCAGTATAGTTGTGCAATGAAATTGATATCTTGAGGTGTTATTGAACAATACTTCAGCATTTATAGCTTTCTAATGAATGCTACTGGCGATGCATTGTAAAACACAGTTGAGAAAAAAAGTATGAAATTATTTTAATGTTTACCAACACTCTTGACTTGGTTATTGAATTTCAGTTGTTAATTGTAAGTGTGTGTGTGTGTTGTGTGTTTCTTTCTTTCTCTCGTAAAATAGAGCTATTTTCCAAATAAAGAAGTTTTACATTTTGATTGAGAAAAACAGAAGTGGCTAATTGTAAATTCTGAAATTTCAAAATATCTGGAGTGTACCGTGATGGAAACACCACCATTTGAGCCATTTGCCAATTGCCTTTCCAGTGCTGTATGAATTAGGAAACTAGATATATGTTGGACTGTGATTTATTCTGTTTTCTTGCATTTTCAAATATACTCTTATACTATATATAAAGTACAATCAGATGTTGTAATTTACAAGCCATAGCTTATTATCATAAAATACGCAAAGCTGATCTATGGAAAAATGGCTACATGAGAAGCAATTTTGCAACCAATAGGAACACTATAGATGCACACGAAATGTTATTCGTAGCATGATGTAAAAGAGGGACACGTGAAAGAATGAATAATTGGTCCCTCCTCTATATTATGTTAAGTATACGCTTACTCACACACCTAGTGAACTCTGAGCATCAGACCCACTTGTCAAAGTATTTACCTGCATGCATTGATTACAAAAATATTTGGGGTCAGCACACCGAATTCTCTTTGATGGGCTTATCTCTATCAGTCAATACTGCCAAGTTATTATCTTTTCAATTTACGTTACTTTTTCTGCTTGCCTTGGGATTTTGTAATTAAATAAGATGGTAAAGGAGTTTGTATTTTACAATTAAGTTTGGTATCTCTTACGTTCGCCGAGATTAAATGTTCATAACATCTCTGGGAGCTCATAGAATTTTTTAAGAATCATCAAACAAATTTAAAAAGCTTAGAAGCTCTCAAGCATATTATAAGAGTTAATTAAGAGCTTATATATAAGCTTAGTCAAACACCTCTATTATATATATTTTTTTTTTGACAAATTGTAAAAGGGTCAACAGAATAAATGGATGTTACAGTTTGATATGTTAGCACTATCTTATGTTATGCAGATACTAAAAAAAATAAATAAATAAAAATAAATAAAAAAATAGAAGGATGTTTTTTTTTTCCTTTAAGTTTGATGACAGGCTTCCTTCATATTTCTGTTTGCAGCTGTTATGCGTTCGGATGGGTTTGAGTATCTGAAAGAGAATTGCCCGGCCCTACAGTCGGAGCTTTTGAAAACAGTGGCTGGCTGTGACGAGGATTGCAGCAGCAGTGGTGGCGGAAAGTCGAGAAGCGTGTGGGCTCAGCTTTCTGATGGTGGCGATACATGTGGCAGAAGGGTGAGGCAACGGACTTGAATACCAACAGAACTCATGCTTTCTCATTCTTGTAACTGTAATCAATGTGTACTAAATTGCCTTCAAAACTTTGTGCTAAGTCTTTCATAAAATTTGATTTTTTGTCTTTTGTTTGTTCATAAATGACAGTGATAGCAGTGGACGGACACAATCGCTTATGTTCTTCTTTAGGCTTCTTGTTGTTATGCTATGTGATCAAGCTTGTTTGCATTAGGGCTTATTTTAGATGATGAATTTGTATGTGAAATGCTGTTTAAATCTGCAAGTGACATGGATGAACAATTGATTGTTCAAATACTATAGTTTGCTTCTTATGATCTCCTAGGTCACTTCCATTCTATTCTTTTGTGATTTTTAGCAGGACTGGTAACCATCATAATCGACATGATAAAAAAAGTAGATACATTTGATGTGTACTGGAACTCGTTTTCTTTTGGGGGAAGAACAAAAGCCAAATTGAAGTTATGGAATTTTAGTACCCTTGACTTTTGCTTTTTGGCCTTACATCAAACTCTGATAATCTTCAATATATAACTAATATAAATATATATTTTGACTACCTATCATTCTCAATAATCTCTTTCATATTTTTATATCACTTCAATTTTAAGCGTTACATTTTAAATATTATATAAATACAACTCAAAATTCTACTCAACCATCTCTTGTTGAGTAGCAATTTTGATCAACCCTAAGCACTGAATTCGTGCTTGTAACAAAGTAATTAAACTGTTTTGGTCAGGTTTAAGGTGTTGAATGTGCTAAAAAATAAGGAATTACGAGGTCGAGTATTTTGCAATTGAGCTCGGGTGCTCGTATTAAATGCAGTAATTAATGTGCTGAAAAATAATGATTTTATGGTTCATAACGTAAGAAAAATTAGTTTTTTATCGATTTTAAGGTTCGGTTCTAGTTTCGCAAGTGGAATAATTAGAATGAAATCTCAAAACACTTTTTGGTTGAGCGAGAAACTAATTATAAGTTGAAATTTAGGGAATTTGAATTTGAGTAACTCAAAAATTGTGGGAAATTTCTCATCTTTTCTTCAGTTATTAAACATGAATTCGATCATAAAGCAGTTATGGTCCCCAGCTTCATAAACAAATTTCCACCCCTACCTAACTATGATGCAGCCATTTTAGATTGTACTAATTTGTGATTTCTAGCAAGCCTAACTGTTAAAAATTGTGATTGGGCTTTGCTTTTTTGTTGGTCAACGAATATTTTAGTTGAAGACGAGGCTAAAGGATCTTTTCCTGTCACCCCAAAACAAAAGTAGTTGTCCTCCCTTAAAACTTTGCCACGTACCCCAAAATTGCACATGCCCCAAACCTCATTATTATCCTTCACCTTCATGTTCATTGATGCACACTCTCCTAACAAGAAGATATTTTTATCCCCAACAGACCTTTTTTATGTATGCCTACTTATTTACTTACCACAGAGAAGAAAAAATCAAGAAAAAAAGTAATGGATGTGACTGCCCATTGTGTATCCTCATATTCTAAGAACAATTCCTTGTCCAATGGCACATTTTCACCAGCTAAATCAGCTGTTTTGGCCCATAAAAATGTCAACTTTGTGGGATACAATTGTCTGCCCAGAAAATTGAAGTGTTTTGCGGGGCAGTTGAGGAATTTTGGAGCCATTAATGTTGTTGATGATTATGAAAGCTCTTCAGCTGATGATGGGTCTATCAGATGGCTTCTTCAACCAATTGGTATGGTATTTTTTTTTTCTTTTTTTTTTATATACATAATTTGTGTATGTTAAGAATGTATGTTGTCCACTTCAGATTTGAAACATTCCATTTGATGTGATTTTTATGAATAAAAATGTTGGTATGATCAAGAAAGAACAACAATTTGATGAGGTTTGAGTGAAGAATGTGAGTATACTTACTACATATGGAATTTTGCAGTTAAGAGATATGCCCTTTTAATTGAATAGCTCTGCATTGTAAGAGTAGTGCTATAATTGAATAGCCATTGTAACAGTTTATAAACACTCTGTAATGTGAGTAAACATAATGTTGTTTGTTTTTCAATTTGCCACTTGCTAGGTGATGGTGACTCGAGGCACATAGGTTATAAGGTCGAAATGCCTGGGCCATTTGAAATTCTTTCCGTAAGCGTGTTTTTGAATCTTTATTCTTATATACATATACCTATTGTTTGAAGCATAAGATCGTATTTTTTAACCCGTTTGTTTTCCTACATGTCTTAGAATGTGGTGACTGTTGGGCGTGATCGTGAAAAAACCGATATAGTTATTCCAGTGCCGACAGGTAGTCCAAATATGTGCAAACTATACGAGTTGCGAAATTGTTTGAAAGAAATGTACTTTTAATGTTGTATCGAGTAGAACAAACAAGAGAGGTCGAAGTAAACATGAAACGCCAATAAACTTGTTTTGTTTGGTTAAAACTCTGTAGTCTCTTCTCTGCACGCGCGGATTGAAAGGACAGATGAGAATCTGTTGATTACCGATTTCAATAGCACAAACGGTACTTTCATCAACGAGAGAAGGCTTCAACCGGGTGTTGTTGTCTCGGCATTACCTGGAAATCTCATCACATTTGGTAAGAATTTTCGACTTTTTATGTTTTGACTGCTTACATTTCATTATACAGTTCTTTTTCTGAAGTGTGCCGATTTGTACCGACTTTCATACAGGGGACACCAATTTAGCAATATTCAAAGTATATAAGGTGGAGCAAGACAATCATCGAGCTACTGAACCCCAGAGATTTGAAACTTAAACCACCGTAAATTTTTAGTAATTTATTTCGGCTATTATTTTATTAGCGTCTTTCGAATTCGAGTTTTCGAACAAAATGCTCGTCGATTTTTGTTAGAACTTCCAGGTTCCAGGTGAAGAGGAAGGGATTTCATCTTCTTGATGGTAGTGAGTTTTGAGAGTGTGATTGGAAGTTGTTTTTGATATGGAAGATTTAGATGAACAATTATGTGCTTTTCACTTTTTAGATATAGGGGCGATCATTTAAAATTGATAGTATAAACTTGAATAAAATGAAATGAATTACTAATTTAGTTTTCTTAACTCTGTCATAGCTTTTTGCTAGAGAGCAAAAAACGTAACAAAAATTTAAAATACAAATAAATAAAACTCAAACGTCATAATACTGGGAATGGCTGGACATCTAACAGATGTTGTAGCTACAAATATTTAATGAAAAATAAAGATATCATCATATGAGTATATGAGATTTAAATTAAAAGAAATATGTGATAACAAAAAGAGCTGCTAATCCATGGAAACTTGTTGGGCTTCTATTTTCGCTATCTCCAAGAGACGGGCCTGCTGCTACTGGCCCACCACCTACAGCATATGATTAACAAGTTTCTCATGTAGCAGGTATAAATAAATAAGAAAGGATAATTAGTGGCATTATTTAAGAACATACCATCTGCTGAAGGGGCTTCACTTGGTGCAAGAGCTCCTACAGGAACGCCAACAGCTGCAATTTTTTTTATTTTTTTTTATTAAACAAAATATATAAGTCACTCTGTTAGAATAAATAAACAATTTTCATTGATAATTAAAGCAAAAGTTGCTTGATTTAGTATATCTAACTATCTAAGTGTACCCAAATATAGTAACTAACTTCACGTAAAATGTAAAATACTTGCAACTTTACTGGTAGTAACGCTGAAACAAAATTCTAGTGGTAATTAAATTCTACTGCGGATGCAAATTTACGGACAAGAGAGCACGTTAGTAATATAAACAAATGATAAATAAATAAATCAAAAGGTCATTTGTTACCGTTTGATAGATATATTTAATGTTTTGCCCTCAATTGAACATGCTGGTGGACCCGGGACATTTCATCGCAGAATTTCACATGTACGATTTTCGAATTCTTAAGAAGTTAAGTAATCCCTCCTATTTTTATCATTTGTCGTTTTGAGAAGAACACACTAATTAAGAATTTTTTTCTTTTCAATATTAATTCTATTTAATGGATGTTATGGGAAAAGATGGAGATGAGATATGAAGAGACACTGTGTATTAGATGGAAGGTTAAAATGAAAAAATATGAACAAAATAGTCAAAACGACATTTATTTAATCAATGATCAATTAGACCAAAGCGACAAATAATAAAAATAGAAGGAAGTATATGATAGGATTATTCCAAATAAATTGTCTAGCGTAGTTATCATCATCATTAAATGTGACTAGTGTGTATCCCGTGCGCTGCACGGAGGGATTTTTACTTAAAACTTTTTTTAAGACTTTATATTAAACATAGTTATTTATGTTTAACATCTTATTATTATAAAAAAAGAAATACCAAATATGAAAAATTATATAATATTTATTTGAATATAATGAGTGTCCCCAACCAAACTAATAACATCCAACATATGATATATGATAAAATTAATTATATGATCGTCATACTTTTTGAAAAAATATACATATATTTCTAATAAACATGTAAGATCCGCATTTAAATTTGTATTTGGATATGGGATGAAAAATGAATATGTACAAATAAAAAAGTACCAAGAACCTACATAAAATGAGATTCTTTATAAACTTTAAAATATTTTGTAGTTAAGCAAATATTAACAAACAAAATCATCAATTAAGTTGAACTTATCGAATATAAAATATAATTTATGATATCATTGACCATATTTACCCGTTGCATTTAAAGTTATCATTGACCATATTTTTATGAATTAAGGTTTACAAAATATCTTTTTCAAAATAACAATTTTTCTTAATTTGAATTTGACTTTTTCATCCAACCGCCATTTTCCACAAAAATAAAAATAGTATTTTGGAAAATTTTAGACGTGAAAATCAAATAAAATTAATTTAATAGTAATCGATTAATTTAATATTATTCAAAATTGTTTAATTCGGTCAACCCGATCTTAGTGCACGTTTAATTGAAACAATCGCTTACAAAAAAAAAAAAGGTAATCGCTTACAAAAAAAGGAAGTGAAATCTATCTATATAATATAAATCGGATTTTAAAAAAAAAAAGGAAATGAAATTTCATAATTAATTAATTTAAATTGATGTTATCCGATTTATATCAACTCCCTTAAAAAAAAAAAGGAAATATCCGATTCCTACCAAATCGATTAAAAAAAAAAAAGGATTATGATATACGTCCAAATAAATTACAATTGAAATGTAGGCGGGATTATGAAAAAAAAAAATAAAAAAACTTTACCGAATAAAGTAATAAAACAAAAAAAAAAGCGGGAATATGAAGCGGGAAAATAAGATAATTTTTTTTGAGTTTTTTGAACAATTTTTCTTAGTCGTAATAATAGTAATAGATTTCCAAAATGTTACCACACATTTTTTTCTATTTTTCTTATTTTTATTAAATTTTATTTACATAAGATATACATTGGTTAAGTTTAAATTGAATCTAAAAGTCAACTCCTCACACTTTTCGAAAAATGTTACCACACAATTTTTTTTTTCTTATTATGTTTTATTTACATAAGATATACATTAGTGGTTAATTTCAAATTAAATCTAAAAATTCAACTCCTCACATTCTTGAATTTGAATTTTTAAATAAGGAAATGTGTTTCCATATTTTTTGGTAGTTAGAATATGTTGGATTCATTTATCTATAACTAATCATACACCTATTCAAAATTTGAACCCAAACAAAATTCTTTGAATTTTTTGCTAACAAAATCACCTTCCCATAATTTATTTATTTCGAAAAATGTTACCACACAATCTTTTTAATTTTGTTTTTCTATTAAATTTTATTTACATAAAATATACATTTGTTAATATTAAATTGAATTTAAAATTCAACTCATCACAAATTTGTATATATATATATATATATAGAGAGAGAGAGAGAGAGAGAGTGGATTCTCTTTTTTTTACATATTTAAAAAAAACTAATCAAATTTTGAATCCCGAATTAAAATCGAATTGTAATGTGAACTGAAAAGATTTGAAATCTAATCATGTTGTAGATAAGGGAAATCCATGGCAAAAAAAGGGGATGAAAAAAATTCAAATTAAATTTAAGGGGGAAAAACAGTTTTTTAAGCGGGAATTTAAAATATTTTTTCAAACATTTTTTCTTCTCCGTATTATATAGTAATAGATTAGCAGATCAATTAAACGTAAAATCAATAGTTATACTTACCCATATTCATAATAACACATTATGCAACCATATTATTTTTACAAAAATTAAATACTTATACAACAAAATGCATATTTTTATTTGTATTATAATTTAAAGTATGGCATTTAATTGTGTATGTACTTTTATTGGAAAAGTATGATTGACTAACCATTAGACAACTTAAGAGAGACCTACTATTCTGTTTATAAATTGCCCTAATATTGACTTTAAAACAGAAGTACCACACAAGTTGTTTGGTAAAGATGAGTTTGAGCTACAATTAAAGTTTTTCGACTTCAATTAAGGCATCACTGAATATGAATCTAACTGGTCTTGGTAGGTCTTGTTTGGTTAAAGTAAGTTAAAGTGGGTTGTTTTGAATAAAATTGATTGAGGGGAAGATTTTGAGTTTGAAATTAAATAATATTAAAATGTAATGATTAAAATTGATGTCATGTTAAAGTATGAGAGAATTATTGGAAGTGATAGATAGCGGTTTTTGCTATGGAGCCGTCGGATGGCTCGACTTATGGAGTCATCCATAGTTATCCACAAATGGTGTATGACACTTGTCGAGAAAATTGCAAATTTGGTCCCAGAACTTTTGCTGTTTCCCACATTTGGTCTCAAGCACGCCAATTACGGTCCTTTTTAAATTTTCGTTGCCAAAATGGTCCCACATCCGTCAAGATTGACGGGGCTCATGTGAGGACGTTAGATTGCACAAATTTTACAATTTTTGGGACTAATTTTGTAATTTTTCCAAAAAAAAAAAAGAAGAGTTCTTCAAGTTCATCAAGTCTCTCTAATTTCCTCAAAGACAAAATGACATAATAAAATTAATTTACTATGAATATGATGCAGGAAATAAATATTAAAAATAATTTTATAAAAATAAATATCGGGTTGAAAAGTAAGGGCACTGATAAATTTTAATTTGGGGTGGAAAAGTAAACGATACAATTACTAATTGAGTAGTATTTATTTTATTTTCTAATATTTTTACCATCATTACATAAAAAATATTGACAATTATTTGAATATTATTTAAATTTAAGAATAATTAGAAATACTATTATTTTAATTAAATAAAACAAACCAAAAGACATAATCCAATTTACCAAAATAAGAAAAAATGTGAATATGCTTAAAGTAATACAAATCCGTCTACACTTTTAAATATTAGTATAATGTGATAATTTATATATATCCTTACAAACTTTATAAAATAATATGAATTAAAAAAAATCCAATCTAAACTAATTTTTGTATTACTGTCTATTTTTATTTCAATAATTTTTTATTTATTATAAATTAAAAAATATATTTACTTATGCAAATTACATCTACATAAAAAATTTCAATTTTAAGCATAATAAAACAAAAGTCGGCATTAAATTAAGTGAAAATAGACATTTGCTCCCACTTATATATAGTAAAATATATCATATATTTTTTTTGCATCTCATTTATCATGAACTAATTAATAAAATTATTTTATACACCTTTTGTTAAGTTATCTAATTAAATAATCATTTTATGTAAAAAAAATCAAGTTAATCTTTAATTTACAATAAAAAAAAATGTGAAAGAATTATATGTTAGTTATATTTATCTTTTATAATATATTAAAAAATAAACTAAATGTATTGTTAGGAAAGAATGGTAATATACCTTTTTAACATTTACTAAAAACTTTTTAAAAAAATGTTTCTAGTAAAAATAAATTTAAATATTTTTTATCACTTACTCTTTAATAAAATTACAAATTTGGTCCCAGAACTTTTGCTGTTTCCCACATTTGATCCCAGACTATAAACATTGACCGTTAAGTCTTGACGGAGTGGGACTATTTTGGCAACAAAAATTCAAAAAGAACCATAATTGGCGTACCTGGGACCAAGTGTGGGAAACAACAAAAGTTCTGGGACCAAATTTGCAATTTTCTCGACACTTGTTCTTCAATAAATACACATTGAACACATGTCAATACATAAAGTTATGGATGACTCCATAAGAGTACCATCCGATGGCTACATAGCAAAATATTAATTATAGTTCAAAGTATGAAAGTTAAGTTGAGTTGGATTAAAATTAGATAACTGATTATGAAATAACTCAAGCGATGAAGTTAAAACTGATTATAACTTATATTCAATGTTTGATTGATCATATCCTCTCTTCGACAAGTTTCGCAAAGAAAGTTTAAATTAGTTTATCAAGTCCAAAGAAGTGATTTTGAAAGAGGATTGAAAAACATTTATAAAATGTAGTTTTACTTATATATAAAGTATTAGTATGTTTAGATTAATTATTGATATTTAATTTTACTACAATTTATTAATTAACTAATTATAATATTTATTTATTAAATATTAAACTTAATATGATTAGATATATTTTTTTTTTCACACGATAACAGAATTTGCATTCAAAGTTCAAACCTCAACCAAATTACAATGTCCTACACACCCCAAAACAACAAGCACTTTGGATTAGATATAACCAACTTAAAAAATTGTGCGTCTAGCAATTTTAAATCAANTTGTACTAGGTTTATTTATTTAAAATAATTTTATTATAATCAGTTAAATATTATCAACTTAACAGCACTTTCGAAATCAATTCTAGTGCATTAAGTTATGTATTTTTTTATTTATTTCTTAAAAAACATTTTATTACTATTTAGTATTTACTAGGTGAGCCTTGTAAAAGAAAAAATAACTAGCCAAATCATTGGTGTAAATGAAGACATTGAAGACGAGTTATAATATGGGGCGAAAATTCCCTTCGATGAGGGCGAAAATTCTCCTCGGCGAGTATGATTCCTTCGAAGCAAGGCCAGATTCTCTTGTATAAGAGAGCCACTTGAATTCTAAAGCTTCCTTTAACCTTTATCCTCTCTCCTCTTCTCGCTATCACTCTTTTGTAGATTTTTGTAGTCGTTTATCCTTTCAGAGTTTCCTGATTTTGCTTTCTGTGTTTCCTAGGTCTTTCTAAATCTGGAGATTAGAGCGGCCCCGAATTTATCCTCAATACTGCCGTGAATCAGTGTTCATAATGGAGGAAGAAGACCTACTCCGAAAGATGGGGAATGTTCACTTATCGGAAAAAGAGGCAAACATCATTCCGATAATGACTGACGACATTAACATCAGTAAGGAAGCCTGCAACCGTAGCATCTTTGGCAAAGTAATTGGACAGAGAAGAGTTCATCTAATTGGATTAAAGCGAGCCCTAAACCAGATATGGCAAATCCAAGACCAGATGACAATCAGGGAGTTAAGCCACAACTACTTCCAATTCATATTCAACAATCGAGATGACAAATTGAAAGTCCTAAAAGGTACTAACTGGCTCTTTGACAACCAATACCTAATTCTAAAGGACTGGTCGGAGGACATCAATAGTCAACACACTTGTTTCAAAGAGCTAGATATGTGGGTGCAAGCATGGAACCTGCCCATTCACTGGACATCCACAGAAGTTGGCCTTAAATTAGGCAGAACATTCAAGAGGGTGAAAAATGTGGTCATCCCGCAAAATGGGCCATTAGCAGGAAAGTGCCTCAGAATGCTTGTCACAATCGATCTTGATCAACCAATTCTCAGATATGCCCGCCTCCAGCTAGAAGAAAAAACCATACTTGTTGAATTCAAATATGAGAGGTTAGTAAACCTGTGCTTCTACTGCGGCCTCATCGGCCATCTGGACAAAGCTTGTGACAAAAGAGTTCGAGATATGGACACAGGAAATCTCAGAGAGGGATCATTTGGAGATTGGCTTAAAGCCCAAGAACCAGTTCCTTACCAAGGCTCCTACAACCAAAATACCTCTCACTCTGACTCCCCCACCCATAATAATACAACTAAATCTCCTTCAGGCCCTATCCAAACTCTGGCTAACCTCACACCCATCTCTCATAAACATTCTCCCTCACCCCATCATTCCAATGAAAACACACCTCAAGACACATCCCAAAATCCAGTACAACCTGATAACCAAATACCCAGCTCCACTGAAAACTCCATCACACCCCCATCCAAAGCCATCACGCCTCTTGTTAACCCCTCTCAGACCCTTATACCCCAAATTCCTATGGACACTGATGTTCAACCTACAGCAACAACCAATGAAACCCACCTCCTAATGCTTCCAGAACCCCAAGACAAAGCATGCCCTCTACATTTTACCCCAACCCCTGAACCCAATGACCAACCTACCCCTAGCAAGAAATGGAAGAGAAAGCCCAATCCCAAAACACCCCCACCCCAACCAACACCAGCCAGATTAACCAGAAAAAAAAGACAGCTAACCATCATGGAAGCATCTTCCAATCCAGAGCTCAACCAAATTCTTGAAATTGACCAAGGCAAGAAAAAGCAAAAAATTGAAGACTCCAGGGTAAAGGAGGCCAGCCCCAAATGGCCGCACCCTGATCAATGAAGACAACCCTGTGGAATTGTAGAGGCCTGGGTGGGGCCTCTACAATTTCCCAGCTCAAGGAGTCTTGGAAACTCCACCACCCCCTTTTTGCTTTCTTTTCTGAAACTCAAAAAAAAGAAAAATTTGTACATACCATATGTAAAAAACTTAACCTTGGAGACTGCTGGTCTGCTGTTGACCCTCTTGGTAGGAGTGGAGGCCTTCTGCTCATATGGAACTCTGATGTCCATATCTTTCAAATCATCAAGACTGATTTTTGCATCCAAGTGGAATTCTGGGATGAGGAAAAGAACATCACTTGCTGGGGTACCTTTGTCTATGCTAGTACCCATCCTCAAGTTAGAAAGGAACAATGGCAATATCTTCTGGAAGCTCAGCAAAAGTGGGGTGATTACTGGTTTGTAGGGGGTGACTGGAATGAGATCACATGCCTAGAGGAGAAAAAAGGGGGAACTACTAGACCACTATCATCATTCCGAGGATTCAACACATTCATTTCACTGATGGGTATGCATGAAATTGAGCTCAAAGGCCACAAATTCACATGGGCAAACAACAGACAAGGAGAAGGGTTTGTAGAAGAACAACTGGACAGAATTTTCTGCTCACTGGGATGGCTAACTCTATACCCAAACTCCATAGTCCTCAATGAATTCAAATCATCATCTGACCATGGCCTACTCTGCCTCAACTCCAATCCAGAGACCAAATCACAAAAGAAAAGATTTTTCTTTGATCAAAGGTGGCTCAAGAGAGAAGGTGTATCTGAAGTAGTTTCTGCTGCTTGGAACTGTTATCAATCAGGAACACCAATGTTTTGCTTCCAAGAAAAAATCAAAGGGGTCAGACTAAACCTCCTCAAGTGGAGCTGCAAATATAAATCTGAAAATGCTATGGCAATTGAATCCCTTCACAGACAGCTGGCTGAGCTTAGATGGGAAGGAGGACTTCGAGACTGGCAAAAATGGGACTCAATTCAGAAAGAGCTCAATGACCTCTACAATATGGAAGAACAATACTGGAAACAAAAGTCCAGGATTACATGGCTCAATCATGGAGACAAAAACTCCCGGTTTTTCCATGCTCACACATCTCACAGAAGGAAGAGAAACAAAATCACTAGATTGATCAGGGAAGACTCAACAGTTTGTGACACACCAGATGAAATTGCTAAGTGTATTGAGGAGTTCTACCATGGCCTTTTTTCATCACAAGGTCCATCATATGCAGACCCAGTTCTTAATGAAATTGTTCCAGTGATCACTGAAGCCATGAACACTGATCTCACAGCTGCAGTTGAAGAGGATGAAATTAAAGCTGCTCTCTTCTCCATTTCCCCTCACAAGGCCCCTGGCCAAGATGGTATGACTTCTCTGTTTTTTCAGCACTTTTGGTCCCTCATTAAAAATGATCTCTGTGCTCTGGTCCTCAGTTTTTTTCAATCTGGTAAAATGCTTAAAAGTATTAACCACACCTTAATTACTTTGATCCCTAAAGTTCAGAAGCCTGACATGATTTCCCAGTTCAGGCCCATCAGCCTTTGCAATGTCACTTATAAGGTCATTTCTAAAATTTTGTCCACCAGACTTAAACCAACCCTTCCCCTCTGCATTAATGATGCCCAATCAGCTTTCATATCTAATAGGCAGATTCTTGACAATGTCATTCTTGCACATGAGATTATCCACTTTCTTAATAACCATAGATCAGGTCAGTCCTATTATATGTCCATCAAGCTGGACATGTCAAAGGCTTTTGACAGAGTGGAATGGTCCAGTGTCAGAAACATCATGATCAAATTAGGATTCCATGAATCCTTTGTGAAATGGACCCTAGCCTGCTTAAATTCAGCTTCTTTCTCTTTTAATGTGAATGGCAATGTCTGTGGTTATGTGATCCCTACTAGAGGAATAAGACAAGGAGACCCATTGTCCCCATACATATTTTTATTGGTCTCTCAAATCCTATCAATTATCATTAACAACTTGTCTTCCTCAGGTCAATACAAGGGAATCAAAATTTGCAGAAACAGCCCTACCCTAACCTATCTCATGTTTGCAGATGACACACTCCTCCTATCCAAAGCTGATTCAAACCAAGCTCACCTCATTCTCAGAATCCTTAGCCAATACAATGCTATCACTGGGCAATGTGTCAACCTCCAAAAATCCTCAATCTTTTTCAGTAAAAATACCCCCCAGAACCTCAAAAGCCAAATCTGCAACATCCTCTTGGGCATTCAACCTCAAACCTCCTCCAAATACCTTGGCCTCCCCCTGGGCATTGGGAAATCCAAAGTGGAGACATTCTCTTACATTGAAGAAGCTGTTAATAATAAACTTTCAAATTAGCAGAATTCTTTCCTTTATCTTGCAGGAAAAGAAATTTTGCTCAAAGCAGTCTTGGAAGCCTTGCCCATTTATGCTATGTCATGCTTCATTTTGCCTAAGGCCATCTGTGACAAAATAGCAAAGCACTTTGCTAATTTCTGGTGGAGAAGCAAGAAGGAGGGTACCAAGGGTATTCACTGGAAAACTTGGAGTCATATCACACTGCCAAAAGACAAGGGTGGCTTGGGATTCCATGATATCCATCTTATGAACCAAGCACTGATTGTCAAACAATTATGGAGACTCCACAACTGTCCAGACCTTTTGGTTAGCAAAATTCTCAAAGCCAAATACTACCCCTCATCCTCTTTACTCTCTGCAAAGAAACAAGGAAATACATCATGGCTTTGGGCCAGCTGGAGGAAAACATTATCCTTTTTCAATCAGAATGTGATATTCAAGGTGAACAATGGAGCACTGATCAATATCTGGCAGCATCCTTGGATTCCATATCAGGCAAACCACAAACCTTCACCTCTGAACCCTTGGAATGGCAGAATTCACTGGGTACAAGAACTCATTGATGAGACAGGGAGAAACTGGAATGTAGAGATGGTCAAGCAGTGTTTTCCACCTGATGAAAGCTCAGCTATCCTCAACATCAAAGGGCTAGACCCCCTCAGCAATGACAGTCTTAAATGGCAGCATAGCAAATCTGAAAGTGTGACTGTAGCTGATGTGTACAAAAAACTGGTGGAAGAAAAATGGCTCAAACTTGATTTTCCTGAAGGCAGCAACATGGGGAGAGAACTTAAACAAGCTAGAGACAGAATATGGTCCCTCAAGGTAGCAGGGAAGCTGCAGCACTTCATATGGAAATGCTTCACTAACTCACTTCCAGTAAGTAATGCCCTCCACAAGAGACTCCAATCCTTTGATCCCATTTGCAAGCTCTGTGGTGTTGAACCAGAAACCATAGAACACCTGCTATTTCACTGCGGAAAAACTCAGACTGTCTGGAAGCTGGCAACCATAAATTGGGATGGCTTGGATGAGTGCAGAAACAACTTCAAGCAATGGTGGATTAAGCTCAGCTCACTAAAGAAAAGCCCCATGGCTGACAGGAGAGTTCAGATCACTGTATATCTCCTTTGGTGGATTTGGAAAGCTCGAAATCTTTGGGTTTTTCAAAACTACTGGCTTTCTGAGTACAATATAGTGCATTCAGCCTCTTCAGCATGGATGGAATTTTGCAATGCCCAGCTCCCTTAGTTAGAATGCTTTCTATTTCCTTTTGAGTTATTTTAGTTTTTTCTTTTGCTTTTGTTCATCCCTGTGTTGTATTAGCTGTTGGATTATGCTGTCTCTTGTTCCTTGTAGTGATGCTCCTGCTAGGTTCTTGTTTCAGTGGTAGGAGTATCTTTTGACATGTGTTATTTTGGTTAGTAGCACAACCATTGCATGCCCCCAATCTCAGTCTCCTTAGCTTCAGCCTAAGCTAAGATTGGAGCTATGTAATGGTCTTTTGGTTAGCTTTGGTTATTTAGGGCACCTGAGGGGTGCTCCTTGTATTCCTACTTGTGTTAGGCTTTTGTAAACTTTGTACATTCTCTTCTGAGTTATAAAATCTATCGTGTTGAAAAAAAAAATAAAAATAAAAAAAATGAAGACATTGAAGAGGGATCTTCACTAATAATTTATCGCAGAAAATTTCTATGCACGTCATTACCAATAATATAGCCGTTAGCATGAGACAAAATAAAATGATTAATAATGTATTAAAATAATATTTAAACTAAAATAATTAAAATTGATTTAATGTAAAAACAGAAGATAAATAATTAAAAATAATAGTTATTTAAAATTATATGAGTGAATAAATAGTGAATTAAAGTTGATGTAATGCGTAAGAATTATTGAATGATAGAGTTATCAAAATACTGGTGGTTATTGTTTATTATTTTATTTTTATTTCCACAATAACAATTTCACCCAACCATCTGCTACCAAAGCTAAGAAATATCTTAACAAGTTAATTTAAGCAAAATAAACCACTAAAAAATCTAATACGTTATATTATTAAGGTTGTTCATATTTATATTATTTTTAAATTATCACATCTTAATTTGAAAAATTGTAAAGTGGGACAAACCGCTGATGCGCGTCTTCGAAAAATTAAGTAAAAGAAGAAACGCGAAATAGCAAGTAATTGGACGTACCCGCACACAAGCTAACAGGAGGGGTGGTGACATTGCAAGCGGAGGGCAGCTTGAGGGCCCTGCTGACGTCAACCGAAGCCCCGACCCGACCCGGGTTACCGATGAGCTGGCACAGGCAGATCGGCTGCGTGTAGACCAAATTGGACAGCTCCGGGCAGCATCCCGGGTCGGGTCGGGTCAGGTTGCTCCCGCCCTCCACAAACGTCAGGCAATCCGAAAGGTTTATTAGGTAGGTGAAGCAATCCAGCGCCGGTGAAGGAGCTGTCGAGTACGGGTACGGTCCCGGTGCCGCCGGTGACAGTGGAACCTCCGATGCCGGCGACTGGGCGGCCGGGATAGGCAGAGCGGCCGCTAATAGGAAGGCGGCGATCAAGAGGTGGTGGACAATGTGGGTGGCGGCGGCTTTGGGCTGGGCCTGGGCCATTAATATGTGTGTGTAATTTGCTTCTGATTTTTCTGTGTTTGAGTTAGTGTGATGTTTTGTTAATGTTAATTTATATGTGGGATTGAAATGAGATGTGAGGTAGAAGACAAATAAAATGGTTATTTATTTATTTATTTTGTGTGTGAGCAAGAAATGTTGCCAACGTTAATTTTTTATTATGGCGAAATTTGAATTTATTGTCTCATCTCATGCGTTGTGGGCACAACAGTCCTTTTTTTTGGCATTTTTATTTAGAATTTTCAGTAAAAATATAATTAAGGTGAAACAATGTGTGGGCTCTTGGTTAATTCGATTTCGTTAGGGCATTGTCTTTATCGGCTTTTTTACTATTGAATTGAGACACTCATATTACGTGTTTGATTTTTTTTTTTTCGAAACGATAGAGGTATTATATTAATAAAAATCGTACAAAGTGTGAAAAGAAAGCAGTTAGAAGCTGAATAGTACAACCAGAGGTTATAAAATTGGGAGGCAGATCCGAAGATCGCCTAGAACCGTCTAGCAACGCTAGAATGACGAACTCGCAACTACACTAAAACAACTACAAAGATTCCAACAGGATAATGCTCGAGTGTAGAATCCCAACAAGATAATAAGGTTGCACTCGGACTCACAGGGACCAAGTGGCCTAAACCAAAAATGCAATACCAAAGAACAATACTAACACAGACTCAAACAAACGGACAAAGTCTCCACCTTAAAATCCTAGATCGGGAAATTGAGGTCACAGCCCTCACCAGAAGAGTGCCAGAGGCCGCCGCAACGGATATACCGGAGGAAGAACAGCCGGCCGCCACTCAATCCCAGCCGCGAGGCGGAAGCCGGAATATGGCTCAACCCTCTCCGCGGAGAAAAAGCTCCCTCCTAGCGGCGCATCTTCACAGACAAGGGCCACAAAGTCCAATTGAGCCCCACCGAGCACTCACCGGGCTCTACCTGAGAAGGCGACTGACGGGATTTGAAGGAAATTGGATTTTTGGGGGGGATGGATATGTGTTGATTCAATAATAAAAAATCTAGTGAGGGTGCTGCCCTCACCAATAGGGTTGAACTTTTTATGGGCTGTGAGTCTATGATAACCATTGAGTGAAGATACATTTTAAGTGAAAAAATCATCACGGAAAATTAACAGTACCATTTTAAATCTAATTGTTAGCTTTCAAAATTTTGGTTGTAAGCAAGGTTTTATCTGTACCATCACGGAAAATTAACTTTGAGTGAAGATTGTTGTAAGCAAGGTTATTTTGTTTTGGTTGTATCTGTACATTGTATCATTTTTCTCCGTGTTTATGTTATTTCTTNAAAAAAAAAAAACTTTCAAAATTTTATGTGATAAAGTATCAAAAATAGCATAGGCCATAGTGATATGGCTAATATGTTTTGACAATGATGTGTGCTGGTCATGTACTATTTTCAGTTACATTTCTCGCTGAAAATCAATGCAAAGAGGTAATATATCAAGTTCACGTACATCAAAATAACTTATCAACTTTACAACTTTTTTTATGAAAAAATGAAAGAAAAAAATCACAGTTAATAAAAGTTATCTCTTCAATTTATTTATATGATTTTGAAATGTTTTTTGTGGCGTATACAAGATTCGATGATAGCTATCAAAAGTATTATCTAAAGAGAAACATGACAACGGATACATGGAAAGCAAATGAAGCCATCAACACAAGAAGAAAGCTTTTGAAAAATTTGTTCTTCACTCATTAATGTTCACTGTTCTCTTTGTGCATATAAACATTGAAGCTATTGTTTCATTGCCTTCCAAACACTATACATTTCCATTTATATTGCGGCTGATCCTATGCAAGCCTAGAGGATAAGGGACACGTCTGTGGACTACATTTTTTTAGGAGGATCAAATGACTGTTGTTCCTCGATTGACATACCAGATTATTTTGGACTTGATCCCTTCGATAATCTAATTGTTACAATTGTAGAAGGTACCTATGTAATGTTTAAGAATTCAACTGACGATCCAAGTTACTTGAAGGATAGCGTTATTTTAGCGCCTACGTTGGAAGTCGTTAAGTCTATCAATCTATACATGTTGGAGATGAATTCTGCTGAAGGTCGCACGTATTTGAGTTCTGGCAGTACTTCTAAGTTTGATATCAACAACGACTTCTTGGCGGATCTCCACACGCCTGAGTTCTTGAATAGCATCAAGTGTTCGGGAACACCGAATCATGAGTTGCATTGGAAGATAGAAACTCAGGTCATGCTATTGCGGAACATGGATCATTCTATGGGACTGTACAATGGAACACGATTGATTGTGACCAAACTCTCCACTCATATGCTTGAATGCAAGATATTGATGGGAGATCACGCTGGCGAGAAGGTTTTATTCCAAGAATGAATATAAATCCTTTTGATCTTAGGGTAGCATTTAAGTTCCAACAGCGGCAGTTTCTATTTATGGTTTTGTATGTCATGACCATAAACGAGAGTCGGAGTCAGTCTTTATCTCACGTTGAGTTGTTTTTGAAGAAACTGGTTTCTAGTCATTGTTAGTTATATTTTGTTGTTTCACGTGTAACTAATAGAAATGGATTAAAAATATTAGTTTGTGGAAACGAAGAGTTGCCCAGTAATCAAACTAATAATGTTGTGTACAAGTAGATCTTTAATAATATATGAATTTTGTTTTGATGAACATTTTATAATTGTACAATTTTCCTATGTATTATAACTCTTTTATTTATGTATACATTTTAAATTTTAATACTCCCTAATTAAATACAACTCTTGCATCGCACGGGTCACACACTATAATCTATTATCTAATTTATAATTTTAATATCATATTCACACATATAACTTATAATATTTTATACACTTGTGTATGTGCACAAGATGATTACTGTTTATTTTAATAATCTCTTGTGCATTTGTAAGGGCACGAGGCAACACAATTAGTATAATTAATTTATGTGGTATTTTTATATCAAATCGATCATCAGTTCACGTTATATAGTTTAACATGAGTACTTGACTCATGCATAGAGCAGCTAAATGAAACGAGTCTTTCGTTAGCTCGCCTCATTAAGGTTAGAGTTCGGCTCGACTTATTTGATAAACAAGCCGAGCTCGAGCTCGCGTAAATCTCGTTTCGTTAATGAGTCGAACTCGACTCGACTTGATAAGGCTCGTTAAGGTTCGGAAAGAGAATATATATAACTTTTAATAGTTCAGCTCTGAAAGCTTGAGATCAACTTGTTAAGGCTCGAACTCGACTCGTTAATATTGATCAACGAGTCAAACTCGATTTATGACTCATTTACTTAACGAGTCGAGCCGTTTACAACCCTACTGGAGAGAAGGTTTTATTCCTAGAATGGATATAACTCCTTTTGATCTTAGGGTTCCATTTAAGTTCTAGCAGCGACAGTTTGTATTTATGGTTTCGTATGCCATGACCATAAACGAGAGTCAGGGCCAGTCTTTATCTCACGTTGGGCTGTTTTTGAAGAAATTGTTTTGTAGTCATGGTAAGTTATATGTTGTTGTTTCGCGTGTAACTATAAATTGAAGATATTAATTTGTGGGAACGAAGAGTTTCCTAGTAATCAAACTAATAATGTTGTGTACAAGTAAGTTTTTAATAACATATGATTTTTGTTTTGACGAACATCATATGATTGTACAATTTCCCTACATATTATAACTCTTTTATTTATGTATACATTTTAAATTTTAATGTTCCCTAATTAAATACAGTCTGTGCATCGCACGGGTCACGCACTAGTGTCCATTATCTAATTTATAATTTTAACATCATATTCACACATATAACTTATAATATATTATATATTTGTGTATGTGCACAAAATGATTACTGTTTATTCTAATAATCTCGTGCATTTATAAGGGCACGAGGCAACACTATTAGTATAATTAATTTATGTGTTAATCTTATATCAAATCGATCATCAATTCACGTTATACAGTTTAATATGACTTGACTCATGCATAGAGCAGCTAAATGAAATGAGCCGTTCATTAGCTCGGCTCATTAAGGCTAGAGTTCGGCTCGGCTTGTTTGATAAACGAGCCGAGCTTGAACTCGTGTAAAACTCGTTTCGTTAATGAGTCGAACTCGACTCGACTCGATAAGGCTCGTTAAGGTTTGGAAAGAGAATTCTTATATAATTTTCAATAGTTCGACTCTTAAAAGCTCGAGATCAACTTGTTAAGGCGCAGACACGACTCGTTAATATTGATGAATGAGTCAAACTCGATTTTTGACTAGTTTACTTAACGAGTCGAGCAGGGCTCGGCTTGTTCATAGCCCTACTGTATCACATGAGCTATGTTTTTCCGCTCGGCTCGTTTACAACCCTATTGCATCACACGAGCTATGTTTTTTAGTAATATTATCATGTAATTAATAACGTTAGTTGATGCATTGAGTTTTATACATTTATTTAAACTTACAACTGAATTTGATTAATAATCTGAATATGTTCAGAAAGAACACATACAATTGGGAAAAACAACATTGCTTTTGACTTGCAGAATCAACAGATTTTCTGTAAACAACATAGGCCGCAAACAATTAACTGGAGCAATTGATAAACACCCCTAATTGTATGTAAGGAAGAAAAAAAATGCTAGAATAAACTGAAGCAATTGATACTCTGAGCCAAAATTGGATGTAATTCTTTGTTTCGTTTTAGAGCTTTAACGTGTCTGTTAGAACCCATCTAAACACAAACTCGAAACAATTCACCAGGTTCTTGTGATTACCACTTGTACAGTTGTACACACAATTCTTATTAGAAAAACAGTACAGGCAAACAATTTGCAACAATGCCTTCCCTCAACTAGGAATCATCACAAGATCCTTTTTTTCTTTTCATCTAACAATCCAAAAGACACATCGAATTAAATTTATGTTTAAACAACTTTCGCACGTAAAAAATCAAAAGTCAGCCAAACGCGTGCAGTCAAAATAGCAGCCAGTGGGGCCTCCCTCAGGCAGCAAGGCTAGCATTACGGGCCCCTCGGCTCCTTCTTGCACAGTCATGGTCCCCGTTTGCCAGTTGATATCCGTTTTCACAAACCCTGGATGCACACAGTTTATGCACATTTCAGGATATCTTTTGGCCAGAACTCTCGTGTACGCATTTAGAGTAGCCTTAGATATGCTGTATGCCGGTAGCATCTTTTGCCACCCGTTGGCCTCTAGCGCACCATGCTGCAAGTCGTGTAAAAATTGTTGAAGTATTCTGTCGATTTTCTCTTCCGTTAATGTGTCGATATCTCCAAGTTCTTTCCTTCTGTCCTCGTTAGGGACACGCTGCATTAAAGGGGAGAAGAAATAGAAAAGGAAAATAAATAAAAGTTACTCGGACCAGTTTGTTCTCATGTTTGGATAAACTATTTCTGGAAAAATACATATATGAATAAAAATAGATTTTTCTTACATTTAACTCACTCCTTAGGGAAGAGACATTCACAATTCTTGCTCCTGAGGTGGACTTTTGGAGGGAAGGAATAAGGGCTTCGGTTACGTTCTTGACACCGTAGTAGTTGGTGTCTATGCATTCTTTTGCCTTCTCATAGGTTGTCTTAATGGCATCTTGAATCAAGTTCACTGCCTTACCTGCCAGCTGCATTTTGTCGAGGAGAAAAATTGAACAACTATATTTGTGATCATCAGCTACGTCAGCCGATAGCATTGAGAAAAAGAACCATTTTCTCGAGATTAAACACTAAAAGCTCATCAGAACACGGATGATTAACATGGAGAAATGAATCTTGAATGTGTATCCCATTCAGAAACCAAACTAAATTCAAAGAGAGTTTTTTAAGCTCATTCAAACAAGCTTGAACAGTAAGTAGCATGTTTCACTGAACTTATACCTTTCTTTTTCAGTAATGACGTTAAAATGATTTATAATGATGTCTTACCCATGTTGCAGCATCAATGTCTAAAGCCTTAAGCGCATTTTCATCAACTTCTACCCCAGAAGCTCCAGCATTGTTTACCTGCACAAATCAAATAGTCAACGGTGAACAAAAATTTTTCAAAGTTAACAAAAGAATCAAAAATCAATTTTTTTTCAGATCCACAAAGCACTAAACACCTAAATTGGGCAATCTTGATTAAGTTTGGATGGATCCCATCAAATATGTGGACCTCGGCATGTCCCCATTTTCAAATCCCTATTCCAGTATACTATTTCCTAGATATTGAAATATGTTCTGTTTAATGAACTTCTACTTTATCCTATAGCTACATTCTCTCTGAACACATCTCTATGCATTTATTCCACAATATCCAGATATTTAATCTCAGACAAGTTTCCTATATTGTTGCTCAATCCAGTCCAATCCACACCACATCGCCATCTCCTAACATTCCCATCTAATGCAACTCAATATTAATCATGTTAGTTCTGGCAAAAAAGACAAGCATCTGGAATGAAAATTATTTTACAAATCATCATCCTATTTCTAAACCCAACTGCATTTTTGTATCTCAATTTCAACCGACTATTTTTCAATATTCACATTAAAAAAAATATTATTCAAAATTTCCAATAGAACTCATGCAAATCGAAAACCATAATAAAAGAGTCGGGATGGGACCGCACAAGGCATATGTTTCTCGCAAAAGTTATGATGAGGGATTTGTCGGAAGCTAGTCCGCAAAGTAAGTACAAAATTGTCCAGTAAATTTACCTGAAAAACTCAACAGATTCACACCAATAATATAACTCATGATTTTCCATCCGTAGTCTCTTAAGAATCTGAATCAAACCATATTTTTATGCTTAAGCTCAGATAAAACCTTCACCTGCCACCATCTATAGTACACACATTGACAAATCTATCCAAATACATCAACCAACCCACATTCAGGAACAACCGTTCAATTTGTGAGGCAAACGAGTACACTTAGCTATCAAATTCATATCATAGAAAGAAACTTGAGTCAAAATAATTTAAGTTACCAAAATATCAAGCCTTTCAAATCGTTGCGCCACGAACTTGGCAAGAGCTTGTATGCTCTGTGCATCTCGAACATCAAGCTGGTGGAATATTACATTAGACAGACCGGATTCCTGTAGCTGCTTCGCGGCCTCCGATCCCCTTTCTTGGTTTCGGGCCGTCAGGACAACGATGACGCCGGCGGTTGCCAGCTGGCGCACAGTCTCAAAGCCGATGCCTTTGTTTGCTCCTGTCACCACCGCATACCTACGAAATCGAAAAAAAAAAAAGGGGGAAAAGGAAATGTTCCATAAACTAAGAGTGCTTCGTCTTGTGCATTATTTATTGGTTCGGATTGTTCCGGGTTTTACCTTGTTGGTGGTGGCGCCTGAGATGCCTTGAGCTCCATTACTGCAAATCTTGGGAAGGTTTTGAGGTTTTTAGCAGGCACGAGGGAGTTGCGGGCTGCCAAACTTGGAAAGGAGTGTGATTTCACAGCATAGACTGGTGAAGATGATATAAAGGTTAGAGCTTTGATGGAGTCCAAACAAGACATGGTCAAATGTCGAAATTAGCTACTTTGGGATTGTGAGTTACGCTAAATAGTAGATCTGTAAACATAGTCAAACATTTGTGGGATCGGAAAGATGCGATTTCTAATATTTAATTTGATTTAGTTTAGTGCTAAATATCATCTATACTAAAGTATTCGAATATATAAATTAAATATTGAGAAATGGAGAAAAAGAGAGAGAGAATGAGAGAGAGATTTGTAAAATCACCATTTCATTATTAATTTATATTATAAAATTTGAAAAATATTCTAATTTTATTTACATTAAAAATTAAATTATAAATATGGTTAACCATATTACTTTCATATTTATTATTCTTTTTTTAGTTAGGCATTTTTACTATTTATCTTATTTTTATTCTTTTTTCTTTGGTATTTAATTACACACACATATATATATATATATATATATATATATATATATCAAATATGACATGTATATATAGGGGATGGATCCAATGAGACCACTCCTTAAAATGAGTACGTGAGACTTAATCTTAACCACTCATTTTGTCTAGATCAAAATCAATTAAAATATACATTAATTAAATAATAAAATAATTATTAGTTGACTCCGGCGTTGACCGTTGACTTTCGGCGTTGACTTCCGGCTAGAATCGTTGACTTCCGGTGTTGACCGTTGACTTCCGGCGTTAACCCGTTGTATTGAAATAAATAACCTACCAACAAAAGATACTCAACCTTGAGTGGTGTAGTGGTTGCATTGCTTGTCTTACCTCCATGAGGTACCAGGTTCAAATCCTATGGGTTACAATTTTTTTATAAAAAAAAAATACAACTAACTTAGCAACATCAGACAACTAATCTAGCAACAAAACACAACTAACTTAGCAGCATCAGACAACTAACCTAGCAACAAAACACAACTAACCTAACAGCAAGAAAGAACAACTAAACTAGCAACAAAACACAACTAACCTAGCAACAAAACACAACT
>BKCP01005960.1:740323-753810 GCA_008636005.1 Striga asiatica | reverse complement strand
TATACTAATATAATTTATAATAATATATATTAAAAATTCTATCAGTAATTAAAAATTATATTAGTATATAAAAAAATTATTATTATATTACTAATAGAATTTTTAATATATATTATTATATATTAATATAAATTTATTATATTAAATTATGCCCCTAGTATAATAATATAAAAATATATAATAATATATATTAAAAATTCTATTACTAATATAAAATTCTATTAGTAATATAATAATATTTTTTTATATACTAATATATTAATTTTTTTAGTATATACTAATAGAAAGTATTTATAAAAAATTAATATTAGTATTTAGTATTAAATTAATAGTATAAAATTATGTAATAGGAAAAATTTATATTAGTATAAATTATTAATATATATAAATGTAATATCTTATAACATAAAATTTATTGATATAACGTTAGAAGTTAGAATTGATTATATAATAAATTGCAAATTACTATTATTATTTTGAGAGAAGTTATAATTCATTATTTTGTAAAATTATTAACATACATCGAAACATATTGCAGGTGCTACTCGAAGATTTTGGAGGAGACGGCGAAGATTACCGATCTTGTTTTGCTACAAATGAGCTATTTGATAGTCATGAGAAAGCTATTGAATGGGCAAAAGACATTGCAATGATATGGAATTTCGAATTGGTCATCTCGAGACACGAAAAAGATGGAATGGTTCGGACGTTGAGGTGTCATCGAGGGGAACGTTACAGAGGCAAGGCAGAAAAACTAGGAAATCTTGTGAATGCTGTTTTGAGACGTTCGAAGACTAAATTTACTGGCTGCCCTTTTCTGATAAAAGTCAAATTTGAAGCAAATTCCAAAAAATGGAGTATCTAGCTTCCTTTAGAAGACGAGAAGGGATTTCATAATCATGCTTTGGCTGTGCATCCCGAGGGTCATCGACAGATGAGCCGACTCAGCGACTCATCCAAAGAGATTGTCCGTGATATGACTGATGCTCAGGCAAGACCGGGAATAATATTGGCTGCAATTCAGGAGAAAAACCCAGTGGACAACGCTACTTGCCTACAAGTGTATAACTATAGAGGTCAATTGTGAAAAGACCGTCTGGAGGGTAGAGATATTGTTGGCCAGCTTCTGCATTTGGCTAGGGGCAGCAACTACATAGTTTACACAGATGTTGACCCAGACACACAGGAGTTGACACGTGTGTTCATGTCGCATCCAGGAGCAGCCAGTCTATTCCGGACATATTACTGGTATGTCAGTATAGATTCCACGTACAAAACCCACATGTATGTTACATTACGTTATAAATAATAATATAATGTGAATCTTAAAATAGTATATTTGAGTAAGTTTTTTGATTCTATGTTTTTTCTTTTTGCTGCTTTCATTTGCACAGGTACCACATGCCGTTGGTTGAGATGGTTGGAATGACGCCGTGCAACAAGAATTTCTTAATTGCTTATGCAATTATTAAGGACGAGACCGAGTACAGCTATGACTGGGTTCTACAGCGGTTGAGACTTCTGATAGGGCCTGATGTACATCCTACAGTCATTGTCAGTGACAGGGAGTTGGGGTTGATCACTTTTATTCAGAGGAATTTTCCGACGACGCCCCACTTACTTTACACGTGGCACATCAACAAGGATGTGGAAGACAGGGTCTATCGATTAACGTCGACAAGCACAAATAAAAATAAGATCTTCGCGCAGAAGTTCACGCACGGCAAGTGGAAGAAGGTTGTCGAGGCGAACATGTGGGACAAATACAAAACTGCCGTAACTGATTTGGCTGTTACATACGCGGTGTTTCCTCGTGTGCTGGAATATGTGGATCAGACATGGCTAGTGCACAAGGAGAAGTTTGTCAAAGTGTGGACGGACACTGTCTTACATTTTGGCAACACAACGTCGTGTAGGGTGGAGAGTTCCCACGCTACGTTGAAGCGGTGGCTTAACACGTCGTCTGGTTCGCTCGACACGGTTTGGAGAAGATTGACAAGGAGATTGATTCTCAACTGACTAAAGTCAGGTATATTTTTTAATTTATACAGTAAGACTATGTTATTAATGCATTAACTATAAATTTTAATTGGGTCGAATGTTATGTTATGTAATGTATTACCAGGGAGACGCTGGAGTCTTCGAGACATAGGATGAGTACGGGCTACAGGGGATTCCCTTTCGAGCAGTTGACACTGCGGGTCTCGCATTACTGTATGGATATATTGAATGATGAGCTTGAAAACATGCGAGACTTCGACAAAGCTGTTTCGGAGCGCTGCGATTGTGCGTTACCTTTTTCCACATGCAAAAGATTAAAACGATTGAAAACTATCTGACAGGGCTATTATTCTAAAATAAGGAGGTGCTGTACAATCATCAACCTGATTACACAAGTCTGGATTTTTGTATGCTTGTAGCTCGGAGATAGGCCGAAAATCTATCTAAAAGAGCTCAATGTAATCGAGCTAAAATACACTCATGGACTTCCTTGTGCCTATGAGCTAAGGGAGGCACACACTGTACGTAGAAATATTACGACCGACGACATCCACATCTTCTGGAGCACACTAGAGGTGACGCAGGCAGGTATAATTGCGAGATTAATAAATCTATAGAACATCATGCTCAACATTTTTTTTCTCCTAAATTTTGTTTAATTTATAGAAATTTTGATAGAGCATATTGTATAATTCTTTAAATTTTCGGTACGGACAAGTCAGTAGAGTGCATCGGCGAGTGGATGGAGTGATCATGATTATTTTCGGAGGCTTGCCGAGGAGGTTGAAGCGGCAGATCCTGCGACTGTACGGTACCTGAAATCTCATCGACTCTCAACTTCACCCTGATCAACAGGGATACACAGAACCTGCAGTGAAGGAAAATCCGATAGGTCGGGCCAAGAAGAAAAATTCAACAAAACGCGATCTATCGAGATAAGAGTACAGTGAAAGAGGTCGTACGGCGGGGCGTAAAAGTACTTCTTCGTGTGCTCCATCGCAATCGGGGTACACGGAAACATGTCGTCGGCCGGGGCGTAAGAGCACTTCTTCTTGTGCTCCGTCGATGTGGGACTACAGGGAAAGAGGTCGTCCGATGGGTCGTACAAGCACTTCTTCGTGTGCCCCGACAAGCTCATTGTCTCAAGATCAGACATGTAATTTAATTTTATTTTTTATCTGAACGATGACTAATTATGTTTGTAAATTCAATTACCTAAATTATGACGTGAAATTATTCTGATATTACAGATACATTCGAGAAGGATTTTTTTCAGTACCGACATCGTGGTAGGATTCCCTACGTAGTTCACAGCTACGTACAGAGTTATCTGGATGTGACGCCGGACAGGAACTGCGGATTTCAGGTGGTTGCGAGTTACATTTATAGGGATCAGCAGAAGTGGGATGTGGCAAGAAGAAATATTGCAAATGAGGTTGCAGCCAACATTCATTTATACGCTCCATTTTATTGGGATGGGGTCGACGTCGCAATCGATCGTATAAGATGGGACGGGGGTCCTTGTGGCGAGGAGCACTGGATGAATGCTACGGGCGACCTCTTTGCTATTGCTACACTGTTTAATGCAGTTGTCGTGTTGTTAAGCTATGGTCCCAATGATAACAATATGGACATGGCCAGTATGACGGTATTCCCAATCCGCGCACCATCCACGGCTACACGACCTGACTGTGAGATCGTCATAGGTCATCTTGGTTCCTACTCGCACTTCATTCGTGTCAATCTGTGTTCTGATTCTCCATTACCGCCTTTGTGTTTTTTTTGGGAGAAATACCGAGATGTTTCGGTTGAAGATTGGTCGTATCAGTACCAGAGCAGGTTCCAGTTGTGGCATGATATTCGTACTGCAGCTAGAATTTGATATATTGTGATATTCGCCTTATGTCTGCGGTTTTTTATTTTAAATTTTATTTTCATGCGTTACGAGTGATAGATTGTGATATTTCGTCGTGTCTACCGTTTCACGTGATATAATGGGAGAATTTTTTGTTTAGATGAAAATAAAATTAACTAACCACAAATAAAAAAAGAAAACAATTCGGGTGGTTTCTGACAACATCCAAAACAAAATATAAAAAAAAATAAGTATTTATTACATCACTACTGCGCTCTGTCGAAATCCAACCTCAACTGAGCCAGTTTTTCTGCATAAATTGCCGCCCTATCAAGAGCAAGTGTCGCGATCTCTTGATGCATATCTGATAAAAGGGACATGGACCATCCGATCCATTATACAAAGCACAACGAAAATATATACACATAATTAAAATATAAAATTTTTTTTGGAATGAACGAATACTAACTAAATTTAGTAAACGACTTACGTAATCTGTGTTGTCGCGCGCAGGGACAACCTCGTTGTCCGCCTGACTGTCAGGCAAGAGTCTAGGATGAGAATAACGCTCATACCATCGTTGGTAGTCCTCATGGGCCGCCCCTAGATCATCTGCGGTGGTGGGAGTAAAATCAGACAAGCGTACAGAATGCAGTAGCGGGAACTGATCCCAGTGATCTGCTGCAGCGTCCGCTGCATGCTCAACCCTGTACATCCTAGCATTCCAACCACGAAATACAGTGATCGGATGATCCATGCGGGGAGGGATTGTCTGGACGTAGTCCAACTGACGCAAGAAACGCATAGGCATGTACGGCTCTACAATATCCCGGTACCTAAGGCATCCGTAATAAAGGGTCCTGGGCTCCAGCAAATGTGGATTGGGGCCGTATGGCAGCCAGTTTACCTATTCACAATTGTATAAAACATTTATTCAAACAATTCGAGTATCCTAAATAACTTTCAAGTAAATGTAATAAAATAACTTAACGTACCTCGACGGCTGTGAGTCTGTCAAGCTGCCTACGGAAATGCTTGAGGCGCTTATCTGATTTATCTGGGACAGGGGTCCTCCACAAGGCTGATCGGGCCAAGCTGTCAGGCTTGGAGGCCATACGCAAACCGGCGGGTCGGAAGGTGGGGAAGTACTCGTATATCCAGGACTGCATGAGAGTCAAGCAGCCCGCCATTCCCCCCGACTCCCCCCTGCTGGCCATACCTAAATGTCTGAATAGGTATGCCAGTGCGGCCGAACCCCACGAGTAAGTCCCAACACTCTGCAAGTCCTCCATCATCTCGTGCAGGATTTTGGGACTGACCCTGTTACCACTCTTGTCTGTAAACAAGGTGGTAGTGAGCAGCACCCACAGCCAGCCAATCGCCACATGCTCAGCCGACCGACCTACGCCATTTTTCTCCAATGCAGTAAAAACGGCGTCATTCGTCACCGAGCCGTGACCCAAAACTTCGCTATCAGCGTTGTCTGGTCCACCCCTAGGAGCTCCATGCAGTGCGCTTGCTGTGTCAACATGATACTCATTTCACCAAAAGGCAGGTGAAACGAGTTGGTATCCGGCTGCCAGCGCTCCACAAATGCTGAAATAAGTGGAGTATCGATGTGGTCATGCATACTGGACGCCAAATGTGACAGCCCGGTCGGACGGATCAGATCTCGCGGAGCCTCAGCCATTTGCAGGAGCCACTCCCTCAAAACACCGTTCGCTAACATCCTGTTTTGGCACTTCAACGTGCCTCTAACATGTCCAGTCAAAATCCGGGAGGCTACATGCCCTAGAAAACTAGGGATAGCACTCCCGTCAAAGGGGCCACCGGGTACTGGGGCTTTAACAAGCCAGTCGTCACACTTAGTGCGTTTGCTACTCGCCCTTGTATTATGATAGAACAATCAATATATATACGACATACTGTGATTGATTGTATCAATGATGTGCTATTATTAAATAGAATAATATCTAATGGTAAACAACAATAAATACGTAAATCATTTACCTGAGGATGAGGCAGCGCTCGTATAACGGCCCCCAGCCTGTCGTGGAGGATCAACTCGGCCGAGTCGTTTAGCTGGACGTGCTTGTGGCTGGGTCTGTGGCTGCTCAGCTGCATCAAAGTCATCATCATAAGCCTGCTCGTCATCATCATATGTCTGCTTGTCGTCATCATAGGCCTGCTCGTCGTCATCATAGGTCTGCTCGTCGTCGTCATCATAATCATCATCATCATCATTCGTCGGACTCCTGACTGTCGACTCAATGGAGTCCCGCCGACGAACAATACGTATAGTCGGGAGACGTCCAGAACTGCTAGGCATCACTGACAAGGACTGTTGACCACTCCAACTACCAGGCATGAATGGGCCAGACTTAGGCATGAGTGGGCCAGACTGCTGACCACTCCAACTGCCAGGCATGAGTGGGCCAGACTGAGGCATGAGTGGCCAGACTGAGGCATGACTGGGCCAAACTGCTGACCACTCTGTATCGGAGCAACATGATGTCTCGAACTACCAGCCTGGGCAGTCTGTACCCTGCGAGCATGAAGGCGCATCCGTTCCCTCTCCTGCCGAGCGGAAGCATTCACATTACGAGTGGATGTGTGTCGGGGTCCAGAACCCTCGAACTCAGCAACATACTCATTAAACTAATAATTAGTATACATATTAATATATTTTAATATTAATATATTTGTTTCTTAATAATATATTATTAATATTTTTTCATTAATCATATATATAATAATATATATGAAATTAAATAATTTAAATTGATAATATTTATACATTTTTTAATTATATATTATTTAAGTAAACTAAAATAAACTATATATTAAATAAACTAAAAAAACGAAAATAAACTATATATTAAATAAATATATATTAAANATAAGTTTTAAATACTGTTGATCATGTCTCATGTAACTTTCAACTTTAAATGCTTACGAATTACGATCTTTTTTTTTTTTTTTGTTATTTTCAAATTTTAAAGTTGGTTATTTTTTGGTGTTGTTTCAATTTCAACTTGTTTGAAGTTAAATCAAGTGAAGAAATACTTCTGGGGCACTAAAATTAAGAATTTATGTGATTCACTAAATTATCATATATAATTGGAGTTATAATCAACATATACTTGCCCACATATGTAGATTCAACTAGTTGATTCAATCAGTTATATATTTTATACAGTGGACATGGCTACATCAATATAATTCAATAACTATATACATAATACATTATAGTTCTTGGAATAAATATAAAAATAATTTTCCAATTAAGCCTACTCTAAGAGGCTGCACGTACTTTTCAATCAGGTGCACTTTCTACTCCATTTTCCAACTTTTTTCCAGCTGATTGATTTATTAATTGTCGGTGGATTGTTGACTATTGACGATGATTATTTTGGATTCATGCATTTACGTGTGTACTATTGCATGGTGAATTATATATGGTCTATTTGAAATGGGCCATGCACTGTTTTGTTTCGTTTCAAGTTCTTAATTACTTCTATACTAATATTTTGAAGTTTGTGATTTTAGTTAAAAAAAATAGATATCTCAAGAATATCCATAAATTTTATCTGATTATTTTGCTAATTAATTCTCTTACAACTTTAATGTTAGGAAACCAATTTTATATATGTATAATCTAATTAAAGGCAACATATTATATATAATTATATTAGCTATTTAATTAATTAATGAACTTAATTATGTAATATAAACAAAGTAAAGTACATCTATATATATATATATATGGGATGGATCCAATGAGACCACTCCTTAAAATGAGTACGTGAGACTCAATCTTAGCTACTCATTTTGTCTAGATCAAAATAATTAAAATATACATTAATTAAATAATAAAATAATTATTAGTTGACTTCGGCGTTGACCGTTGACTCTGACGTTGACCGTTGACTTCCGGCGTTGACTTCCAGCGTTGACCGTTGACTTCCGGCGTTGACCCGTTGCATTGAAATAAATAACCTAACAATAAAATATACTCAACCTTGAGTGGTGTAGTGGTTGCATTGCTTCTCTTGCTTCCATGAGGTACCAGGTTCAAATCCTATGGGTTACAATTTTTTCATAAAAAAAAAATACAACTAACTTAGCAGCATCAGACAACTAACCTAGCAACAAAACACAACTAACTTAGCAGCTTCAGACATCATCTTCACCCGGGCGGATGATGATGGACTGGTCGAGCTCATGCGCCTTTTGGAGCACTATGGCTCGGTTACCGGTCAGCTGGTCAGTGTGCAGAAGAGCACATTCACCCTCTCCTCTTCCAGCGTGGCCAGGTGGGCTCAGCGGGTCCACGACATTACTGGCTTTGCGCGTGGCGACCTTCCGATTACCTACCTTGGCGTCCCTTTATATAAGGGCAACCTCACGAGAGCGCTCTTTGCGGGCGTCAGGCAGAGGATGATCGACAGGATCTCTGGTTGGTCGCATAGACATCTTTCTTTCGGTGGTCGGCTTGCGCTGATCAAGAGCACTCTTAGCTCTCTTCCGATTCACTTGCTCATGGTCCTCGACCCCCCTAGGTCTACCCTTGACGAGATAGACCAGATTATGGCTCGTTATTTCTGGGGTTTACGAGGACGGTTCAGGGAGGGAGAGACGTACCCACTGGGTGAGTTGGGACTCCATCTGTCAACCTCTCCCTGAGGGTGGACTTGGCATCCGCCGCCTCAGGGACATTGTTACAGCCTTCTCATACAAGCTGTGGTGGCGCTTCAGGGAAGGAAAGTCGCTTTGGGCTCAGTACCTTCGCAGCAAGTACTGCCCTAGACGTGCCAACCACCCTTGTTGGGTGACGGCTGTTGATCATGATAGTAGGCTGTGGCGGCGCCTTACTAGGGTTGGTAGGCGCGCCCAGGATCACATTTTCTGGGTGATGGGCGAGGGCGATATTAGTTTCTGGGATGAGTGGTGGGTAGGTGATAGGCCGTTATCTAGGGATATGCAGGTATCGCATTCCCCCTACCTGCTTGTGAGCGACCTCTGGTCGGACGGGTCGTGGGATAGGGGGAAGCTTGATAGGGAGTTGGGGTCTGGTGCGGGTTTTAGCGGGCATTTATTGGATCAGATCCAGCAGATCCCTATCTCGGGGGACGGTTCAGATAGCATGAGGTGGAGACTTACATCATCGGGTGTGTTTTCTACTACCTCGTCTTGGTAGCAGATCAGGCTGAGGGATCGGCCTAATCTCCTCTTCAGGGACATCTGGAGTGTCCTTTTCACCCCTACTATTTCGGTGTTCCTTTGGCGCCTCCTCTTGCGCCGGATACCCGTTGATACTGTGCTACACGCGAGAGAGATCTCCTTCCCCTCTCGGTGTGTGTGTTGTTCTGAGACTGGACGCCATGAGACCGAGACCTTTACCCACCTTTTTCTAGAGAGTGAGATTGTGAGGAGAGTGTTGGAGCATTTTGCCACTTGGACACATATATCCCTACCCACCACATACAGTTTTTTTGAACTCCTGAGTTTTTTCTCACAGAGCACACACCTTAGACACGTGGGCTTCCTCATTCCTTGTCTGATCCTTTGGTTCACCTGGACAGAAAGGAATAGTGCGAAGCATAGGGATATTACTTTTATGTTTTCTCACATTGTTTTGCAAGTTGAGAGACACATTTCACTCCTCATCGCATTGGGTAGGCTCACGGCCCGAGACTGGACAGGCTGCACGCCACCACATCGCTACATGGTTGCCCCACCACCGCCTGTTCGGCACCCTCGGCCCAGAGCTGTTGTTTGGCTTCGACCTGACTCTCCGTGGGTCAAGCTGAACACTGATGGCTCCTTTGATCACCACACTAGAGTTGCCAGAGGAGGAGGCTTGATCCGGGACCATAGCGGCGCCCTCATCACCGCCTTCCACGCGTCCCTTCAGGCCTTCTCGAGCTATGATGCAGAGATTCAGGCATTACAGATCGGCCTTCAGATTGCTGTCCACCTCTCTAGCCACATTTGGATCGAGCTAGACACTGCGGCTGTAGCCACCCTTTTGACCTCAGGCCACCAGGGCTCGTGGCAGATTCAGCACCCGCTTATGCGTATTAGAGCTCTCCTCCGGTCTATCCATCACAGGATCACGCACATTTTCCGTGAGGGGAACAGACCTGCCGACTATCTGGTCAGCCTTGGCGCCACCATACCAGACACACATACATTTCAGACCGACACTGCTCCACTCCGCCTTCGCACTCTTGTACGGATGGACCAGCTTGGATATCCAGCGTTCCGCTTTCAGTAGGTTAGGATTTTTGCTTTCATTAGTGTAGACATTTATTTCGGGCATCTGTTAGCCCAAAGATCGACTTTGTATTGTAGTTTTTGTTTCCTTTTCGTTTTTCGGCTTTTCTTTTTTGTTTTTTCTTTTATTTTTAGTTTTGATTTGTGAGACTCTGTAGACTTTTGTATCTTGCTCGTTGATATTTTGGGCCCCCGATTTTGGGGCCCTGATCTATGCACAGGTTGGGGATCCTGCCCAATCCCCCGCCCTTCCGGGGCGTTGTTTGTTTAAAAAATAAAAAACTTAGCAGCATCAGACAACTAACCTAGCAACAAAACACAACTAACCTAGCAGCAGAAAGAACAACTAAACGAGCAACAAAACACAACTAACTTAGCAGCATCAGACAACTAACCTAGCAACAAAACACAGACAACTAACCTAGCAACAAAAGACAACTAACCTAGCAGCAGAAAGAACAACTAAACTAGCAATAAAGCACAACTAACTTAGCAGCATCAGACAACTAACCTAGCAACAAAAGACAACTAATCTAGCAGCAAGAAAGAAATAACCTAGCAACAAAAGACAACTAACCTAGCAACAAAAGACAACTAATCTAGCAGCAAGAAAGAAATAACCTAGCAACAAAACAAAACACAGCTAACCTAGCAACAAAAGACAACTAACCTAGCAGCGACACCACTAACCTAGCAACAAAAGACAACTAACCTAGCAGCAAGAAAGGAGGCGGACCGCCTCTCCGATTCTTCGTCGATCATCGCGACACCTACCACCTCTCTCAGGTGGTTTGACTCAGCCTCGCCACAGGCGGACACCGTCCGGTGGCTCTTCTGATTGTTGATATGTCTATCACGTCCATTACCTAGAATGGACGGGGACTGGCTAATAGGGCCACTCTCGCTCACCTTCGCTCCCTCATTTATGATCACAGATTGGACTTAGTCGGCTTTATTGAGCCGATGATCCGCACCCCTGACCTTCACTATCTCTCACGTCGTCTTGGTTTCCATTCGGGCGTGAGTAACATTTCTCAGAAGATCTTCTTCTTCCACTCGCGTGACTACACTTGTCGGGTCCTACGGGACACCGATCAGGTGCTTCACGTTGAGCTTTCTGCTGCCCATCTCCCTGAGCCCATATTTCACACTTTGGTTTATGCCAAGTGTACTAGGGTCGGGCGATATGACCTTTGGGACACCCTGCGTGAGATTGCCGAGAGTATGGAGGGATTGCCATGGATGGTTAGTGGCGATTTCAACATCTTTCTGCATCCCGATGAGCGCGTGGGTGGCCGTACGGACCGGTCGCGGGAGATGTGGGATTTTGAGCAGACTGTGGCGGACTGCGAGTTGCTTGACGCTGGATGCGAGGGTGAGCCCTTCACGTGGGTTAGGGACAACCTCAAGGAGAGGCTCGACCGTGCTTTGATTTCTGAAGCGTGGTCGAAGGTGTTTGCGGTCACGACCGTCACGCACCTCACTCGATTTGAGTCTGACCATTCACCCCTCCTCATTAGATGTCGTTTTTCGAGCACTCCTCGCCGCGCTTCCTTCAGGTTCCAAAACATGTGGGTTCGCCACCACTCCTTCCACGACACTGTCAGGGATTCCTGGCTTCAGCCGACTGGGCTCTTCGGGATGCACAATCTCGAGGCGAAGCTCGGCAGACTGCGGCGTCGGTTGAGACAGTGGAACTGGGATGTTTTTGGAAACCTTCATCACCGCCTTACTGCAGCTCAGAGTGCGCATGCGTCGGCTGAGCGGGCCTATGACCCGGATCCCACTCCGGAGAATAGGACCGCCATGCACCGCTGCCACGCCGAGTACCAGCTCCGACTCCTTATGGAGGAGGACTTCTGGAAGCAGAAGGCGGCCGTTCGCTGGGTGGCCGAGGGCGAGCGGAACACTAGGTTTTTCCAGGGCTACGTTAGGCAGAAGCGTGCTAAGTCGTACATCCATAACATCGAAGCTAATGGGACATCCTTGACCCAGGAGGCTCAGATTCGGGAGTCGGCTGTCGCTCACTTCCAGACCCTCTTCACCTCTGACAGAGGTTCCCTCGTGGCCCCGAACGCTTCTTTTTTCCCACTATCCCTCCTTCGGTCGATCTCATTCGCCTCTGTGAGCTCCCGAGCAGGGAGGAGGTCAGGGATGCTGTATTCGGGATTGATCCCAACAGCGTTTCTGGCCCGGATGGTTTCTCCTCCCTCTTCTATCAGGTCTGCTGGAATATTGTCGAGACTGACGTCCAGGAGGCGATGTTGGACTTTTTCTCCGGCCACCGGATGCCGGATTCTTTCACGTCTACCTCTGTCGTCTTGATCCCCAAACGACCCAACCCGAGCTCTTGGTCCGATTACAGGCCCATCAGCCTGTGTAACGTGACCAACAAGCTCATTTCGAAGATTCTTAACGGCCGTCTTTCCCCTATTCTCCCCTCTCTCATCTCTCCGAACCAGAGTGGATTCGTCAAGGATCGGGTCATTAGTGATAATATCCTTTTGGCCCAGGAGATGATCCACGACATCTCCCGAGCGGAATGGAAGCGGGCTCCGAATATCGCGCTGAAGCTGGACATGGCTAAGGCGTATGATAGGGTTGAGTGGCCGTTTCTTAGGGAGGCGTTGGCTAGGATGGGATTCCCTGAGCGTTGGATTAGCTTTGTGGAGGCGTGTGTGGAGCATTGCACGTTCTCGGTCCTGATTAATGGCAGCCCCACCGATTTCTTTCCCTCCTCTAGAGGCCTTAGACAGGGCGACCCTCTTTCCCCTTCCCTCTTCGTTCTTGCGGCGGACTACCTCTCTCGCTGCCTTGACAACTTCATCCGCGACTCTCCCCACATGACCTATAGCACATGTGGCTATGGTCCTACCGTCTCTCACCTCTCTTACGTGGATGACATCATTATCTTCACCCGGGCGGATGATGATGGACTGGTCGAGCTCATGCGCCTTTTGGAGCACTATGGCTTGGTCACCGGTCAGCTGGTCAGTGTGCAGAAGAGCACCTTCATCCTTTCATCTGCCACAGTGGACAGGTGGGCTCAGCGGGTCCACGACATTACTGGCTTTGCGCGTGGCGACCTTCCCATTACCTACCTCGGGGTCCCTTTATATAAGGGCAACCTCACGAGAGCGCTCTTTGTGGGCGTCAGACAGAGGATGATCGACAAGATCTCTGGTTGGTCGCATAGATATCTTTCTTTCGGTGGTCGGCTAGCGCTGATCAAGAGCACTCTTAGCTCTCTTCCGATTCACTTGCTTATGGTCCTCGACCCCCCTAGGTCTACTCTTGACGAGCTTGACCAGATTATGGCTCGTTATTTCTGGGGTTATGAGGACGGGTCTGG
>BKCP01005960.1:720463-736876 GCA_008636005.1 Striga asiatica | reverse complement strand
TGATCAAGAGCACCCTTAGCTCCCTTCCGCTTCATTTACTTATGGTCCTCGACCCTCCTAGGTCCACCCTTGACGAGATTGACCAGATCATGGCTCGTTATTTCTGGGGTTACGAGGATGGTTCGGGGAGGGGGAGACGTACCCACTGGGTGAGTTGGGACTCTATCTGCCGCCCTCTCCCTGAGGGTGGCCTTGGCATCTGTCGCCTTAGGGATATTGTTACTGCCTTCTCATACAAGTTGTGGTGGCGCTTCAGGGAAGGAAAGTCGCTTTGGGCCCAGTACCTTCGCGACAAGTACTGCTCTAGACGCGCCAACCACCCTTGTTGGGTAACGGCGGTTGCGCATGATAGCAGACAATGGCGGGTCTTACTAGGGTTGGTAGGCGCGCCCAGGATCACATTTTTTGGGTTTTGGGGGTTGGCGAGGTTAGTTTCTGGGATGAGTGGTGGTTAGGTGATAGGCCGTTGTCTAGAGATAGGCAGGTGCCGCATTCCCTCTACCTGCTTGTGCGCGACCTTTGGACGAACGGGTCGTGGGATAGGGGGAAGTTTGATAGAGAGTTGAGCTCCGGGGCGGGTTTTAGTGAGCAGTTATTAGATAGGATCCAGCAGATACCCATCTCGGGGGACGGTCCGGATGGTATGAGGTGGAGAATTACATCATCGGGTGTGTTTTCTACTACCTCGGCTTGGGAGCAGATCAGGCTGAGAGATTGGCCGAATCTTCTCTTCGGAGCCATCTGGAGCGACCTTTTCACCCCTACCATATCTGTTTTCCTTTGGCGCCTCCTCTTGCGCCGGATACCCGTGGACACTGTGTTACATGCGAGAGGGATCTCCTTCCCCTCCCGATGTGTGTGTTGTTCTGAGACCGGACGTCATGAGACCGAGACCTTTACCCACCTTTTTCTAGAGAGTGAGATTGTGGGAGCATTTTGCTACTTGGACTCATATATCCCTACCCTCCACAGACAATTTTTTTGAGCTCCTGAGTTTTTTCTCACAGAGCACACACTTTAGACACGTGAGTTTCCTCATTCCTTGTCTGATCCTTTGGTTCACCTGGACGGAAAGGAATAGTGCGAAGCATAGGGATATTACTTTCTTGCTTTCTCACATTGTTTTGCAGGTGGAGAGACACGTTTCGCTCCTCACAGCGTTGGACAGGCTTTCTGCACGTGAGTGGACAGGCTGCACGCCACCGCACCACTACAGGGTGGCTCCCCCTCCGCCTGTTCGGTCCCCTCGGCCCAGAGCTGTTGTTTGGCTTCGACCCGACTCTCCTTGGGTCAAGCTGAACACCGATGGATCTTTCGATCGCCATAGCGGTACTGCCGGAGGAGGAGGCTTGATCCGGGACCACAGTGGAGCTCTTATCGCCGCCTTCCACACATCCCTTCAGGCATCCTCGAGCTACGATGCAGAGATTCAGGCATTACAGATTGGCCTTCAGATTGCTGCCGACCTCTCTAGTCATATTTGGATTGAGCTGGACGCAGCGGCTGTCGTCACCCTCCTGGCCTCGGGTCATCAGGGCTCGTGGCAGATTCAGCACCCACTTATGCGCATTAGAGATCTACTTCGGTCTGTTCATTACAGGATCACACACATCTTCCGTGAGGGGAACAAACCTGCTGATTACCTTGCCAGTCTTGGCGCTACCATACCAGACACGCACACGTATCAGACCTACACTGCTCCACTCCGTCTTCGCACGCTAGTTCAGATGGATCAGCTGGGATATCCATCGTTTCGATTCCAGTAGATTAGGTTTCTGGTTTTGGTTTTCTTAGACCATCCATTTATTCCGGGCACCTGTTAGCCCGATGACAAACTTTGTACTATTTTCATTTTCTGTTTTCGTTATTGTACTGTTTGGATTGTGAGACTATGTTGAGTGTTTTGGCCCATTTTAGGGCTATGATCTAAAAAAAAATAAAAAATCTAGCAACAAAACTCAACTAACGTAGCAGCTACAAATAACCTAGCAACAACAAACAACTAACCTAGCAACAAAACACAACTGACCTAGCAAGAAAGAAATAACATAACAAAAGACAAATGGTCAACGGTCAACGTCGGAGTCAACGGTCAACGCCGGAAGTCAACGGTCAATGCCAGAAGTCAACGATTTTCACCGGAAGTGAACGTCGGAGTCAACGGTCAGCGCCGGAGTCAACGGTCAATGGTCATAATAAAATTTGAATATTTAAAAATAAAGAATTAAATAACAAAAATAAAGAATTATTATTTAAATCAAGATCTAAATCTTGTGGCTAGGAATGAGTCTCACGTCCTCACTTTAAATAATGGGATGCATTGGAACCAATCCCTATATATATATATATATATATATATATATATATATATATATATATAATTGTAGGCTATCCAATTAATGCGGATAGCCTACTTTTTCCGCATATTTGTTTAAGTTATTTTTAGTATGTTTCTCCTATCATTATATTTGTGTTTTTCTAATTAATATTCTAATATTTAATAAAAATTTTAACGGTCATGTATTAAAAATTAATCTAATTGCAGTCTTTGTTAATTTGGTAAGTAAAAAATTTTTATGTACCCATTACAAATTTATAATATTGTAACAACATATATTCTTTCTTCTGATTTTGTATTTATTTAACATTCTTATTTTCAATCATCTAAATCAGGGCAATAAAGTTAAATTTTTAAGGCAATTGTGTGAAGTAAAGTAATATATAATTTTTTAACTTTCTTTAGGAAACAAATTTATAAAAATAAATCATAACCATATCAGTTATTTTTGTCTTTTCATTTGTGGAGATTTCATTATTAATTAATTAATATATAAATATATGGTAAATAATCCTAGTTACTTTTTTTTTCAGTCATTTTAAATGTAAATTAATGTTAGTTTTGTCAACTTATGTTATTTTTTATCAACTTTTATTCTAAATTAATTTTAAATGTTGTAAAAGACATCAAATTTTATACATTGGTCTATTAATTGAGATGCAATGGTTCTTTATTTTTTCTACATATTTGTGCAAAAAAAAACATTCTTATTAATGTGTAATAAGTGATTGTGATATTTAATAATTACTATATATCTTTATAATAAAATAATACCAATATAAGTATCTATATGTATATGTATTTTATTATATAAATATAGGACGTATATAATTTGTTTGGTAATTCTCTGAAAAAAGATCAATTTATGTGGTATATAAGATTTACGTTGTTTATTTTAAATTTATTATTTTTTACTTTGGTAATACTTTTATGTTTATTATTACAATAAATATTCAATTTTATAAAAAATAGGTTATTCGTTATATTCATATAATAATAGAAATTAATTTATGGTAAATTCTACATTTCTATTGTTCTTTTTTATCAAAGTATAAATATTCAATTAAGAGTCTTTAATATAGTTTGATTATAAATGTGATACATACTATTAAGTAAAAATTTGTTCCAATTATAATTTTTATATATAATATTTATTTATTTTTAGTAACATGTGCATGTGCACAGGATTAATACTAGTTTAGAATGTAATAATTAAAGATGATGAATGTAAATGTAAGAGAAGCGTGATTGAACATGATGGGTAGTTAAAAATATGTGAGTTGGTAAATAGTGAACTTTGTTAATGTGATGTGTAAGATTAATGATTGATTCATATTAGTTAATTATATTGATAAAAATTAGAAGAATTATGTTAAATTAAAGTTGAGTTAGATTTGAGTGATAAATGTGTAACTTTTTTAAAACAAATTAAATCTATATATTTGTATATAGAACCCACTAAAACATATGAATTACAAAATGAGAAAATCCCGTAGCCGTGTTTTTTATTTTTATTAAAAGAAAAGAGTATTTTTGCATTATATTTATTTTGGCTATGTTTGGTAGACAAATAAGTTAGCTTATAGCTTATTTGGTTAGTTTATAAGCTCTCTGTTTTCAAATAAGTTCTGTTTGGTAGGACGAGCTTTTTTAAAAAGCTCGAGCTTATTTGATAAGCTTCTTTGAGTAGCTTTTCAAATAAGCTCGTTGAAATTTTTATTTCAGCTAGCTTATCAGCTAATTTTACCACACTTTTATCATATAAGCTAGCTTTTCAGCTATAAGTCATAAGCTCAAAAATTATTGATAAGCTATAAGTTAGCTTATGAGCTAGTTTTACCAAACATAGCCTTTATATATGGAAACTAAAAAGACTAAGTATTCTTTCATTTTCCTTCTGCCAATTAGTAAATGCATGAATAAAACTAATAAATAAATTATTTTAATTTGAGATATATCTAATTATACATTGCTCAATATATGATACAAATTTGAATTTTTTTTATTGAAAATATAAAAGTGGTTGTTTCCAACAGTTTAAAATGTCATACAGATGAGTTTAAAATGATAAACTAGAGGATCGTCTTTCCATTCGCCATGCAAATAAGTTACTTGAGTATTAAAAACCGTAAACTTAACATGTATTTTTTAGATCCAAAAAATAGTATAATTAAAAAAAAAATGGAGTTTTATGAGGTATAATGTTAAAAGATGAATCAACTATCAATTCGACGTTTAAAGATAATTTATATCCTTTTGAGATCTAAAATATAAGAAACTGCTAATTGTGTAACTGAATGGTTAAATCTCATCGATTCAAGGCTCGAAATATTTTTCATCTACCAATTTAAATTATTCAATATAATTGTAAAAAAAAAAATATTATAAAAAATCAAATCCTAAATGAAAAAAATATAAAAAATATGATCAAATTTTTGCATATCATATCATTTATAAAAAACATAAAACTATACATAAATTTTTTTAATATAAATAAAAAGTATAAAAAATTTACCTTTTAGAAATTTCAACTGATATTTTTAAATCATTATGGTACTACATTATTAAAATTTATCTTCAAACCCTAGATTAATAATTGACTCATCTTTCAAGTTTCAAATTAATATAAATTGAAGCCTTAAATTAAAAATTTTATATGACCTCGTTTACTTGAAGAGATGAGATATGATGGGACATGATGATTTAATTCCATGAGTCAGTTTTTGTCTCATGAGTCATCTTTACTAAATTTGTAATTATTTGGACATTCAGAGGGTATAATGGACATTATACATGTGGTTTTTTTGGATAAAAATGTCATTTTTGTGTTGAGGTCAAAATATCCCATCCTCAAGATGTGATAGAATTATCCAGCCAGTCATGCGTTACAAGCATGTGCTCACATGCCATATACATAGCACATAGGATTTATCTCAATCACATCCCTATTAGTAAACAACACCGAATAAAATTAGTTAAGGAATGTTATCTCATCATATCTGGTAAGTAAAAGTGGCCTATCTATTACTCCCTCCGTTCTAAAATAAATGTCGCTCAAGTGTGTAATTCTTTTTACTTATTTATTGTCGTTTTAGATAATCATAAACTAATTGGTTGGATAAGTACTCTTCAAATCCTATAATTATGTAGTTTTTTTGGTCGAAACGATAGAGATGATATAAATAAATCCAAAACAGTGTCTACAACCAAAGAACGAGAAACTAAAACAGAAACTGAGAGGTACTACGCAGAGTACCTAGAACCTCAACAACAGCTAAACTAAGAAAGAAAGAAAAATACAAGGAGTAATGAATCTCTCCACTGCCATAAGGCCTAGCTAGATATCATTATCACCAACTGATAAAACAAAGAAAAAACAAAAGGAAAAAACTAAGGAAAGAGAAAGTCCTAATAATAGCAACAACAACTTCAGCAGCCTAACTACCAACAGCTAATGATGCTTCAAGCCAATCCTTGTGAGCTGCAGCTATCACCATGTAGTCAGGCATAAGAGTTGTTTTGAATATCCAGAGGTTGCGTGACTTCCATAGCCACCATAGAATATAAGTGCTTAACTGGATTCTGGCTTGTACAACTTCATTCTGATTTAAGGAACTAATGTGCTGCCACCAGGTTTTGAAGGAAAAAGTGAAGTCCTGAAATCCTTCCCAATGTACTGGTGCTTTGTCCCAAATTCTGATTGCTCTTGCACAGGAAAAAAGAATGTGCTCTGTTGTTTCTGGTTTTTCCCCACAGATTGAACATATAGCAGCTATTTCAACTCCTCTCCTTCTCAAATTCATAGCTGATGGTAATGTGTCTGAAATACACTTCCAAATGAAGTGCTTAATTTTTCCAAGCACTTTCATTTTCCAGCACCTTTGAAAAATTTGCTGTGGAGGGAAGTAATTTGTGCTGGCCTCAGGAATGTCCAGCTTAAGAAGCTTCTGATCAATCAAGCAGTTATAAGTGCTGGAAACTGAAAAAATGCCCTTTGAGTCAGGTCTCCACAGCAGCCTATCTGGTCTTGTTGGATTGAGTGTGTTGATCTTAAGGATTGCAGCACTGTCTTCTTTGTCAAAAACCTGTTCAACTAGCCAGCTGTTCCATTCCTTTCCATTGCTTTGAAGCAAATCTTTTACCCAAATCAGATGCCCTCGAGCTAATTCTATCAAAACTGGAGCAGGCTTTTTTAGAAATGGAACCCAGTTTATATCATCAATTCTAGTACTAAGGCCATTTCTGATTTCAGTTCTCACACAGTTAGTAAAGAAAGGCAGCACTGATAGCCAACTGTTCCACAACCACGAACTTTTTTGAGTCCTCTCAGCTTTGAAAATGGAGCTTTCAGGAAAATATCTGTCCTTGAGTATTTGACTTACCAATAGCTCTGGATTTGTTGAGATTCTCCAAATTTGTTTGCAAATCAAGGCCTCATTGAACAGACCTATATCAAGAAATCCCAGACCACCTTTGAGCTTTGGCAGAGTAATTTTCTCCCACTTCTTCCAATGTATACCAGTTCCATTATTATCTCCAGATTTCCACCAGAAAGATGCACAGAGTTTTGAGATTTCTTTGCAAACTGATACTGGCAATTTGAAGCAGGACATTGAGAAGATGGGAAGAGCTTGAAGGACTGACTTTATCAACACTTCCTTTCCAGCAGATGAGAGAAGTTTACCTTTCCACCCTTGTAATTTGCTGTTGATGGATAGAAGAATGTATTCAAAAACCTCTTTTTTTGATCTTCCAATGCCCAGTGGCAATCCAAGATATCTAGTTGATCTGTGAGGCACTATCCCTTGAAGAATGCTACAAACACTGTCTTTCACTACCTGAGGTGTGTTTCTACTAAAGAAAATACCTGACTTTTGGAGATTAACCTTTTGGCCAGTGAACCTCCTGTATTTATCCAAAAGAGATAGAATATGATATGCTTGATCAGCTCCAGCCTTGCAGAATAGAAGGGAGTCGTCAGCAAATAGTAGATAGGTGATAGCTGGACCATTTCTAGAGAGCTTTAGGCCTTGGATGTTTCCTTGAGTTTGAGCATTGATGATGAGAGCAGATAGAAGTTCAGCAACCATGATGAACAAGTAGGGGGACAGAGGGTCCCCCTGTCTGATTCCTCTTGAAGGAGTAATGTAGCATGCTTGTTTATTTTTAATGCTCCGTATAACTATAAAAGTGATAAGGAGAGAGAAAACTATTAAAAAGGTATTTTAAATACATTAGGAGATTTAGAAAAATCTAATAGCATGATAAGATAACCAATTCCTTCAAAGACGTAATTTTGTTCTTTTAAGCTAGAAAGACAAGTATTTTAAAACAGAGAAAGTATGTTGTTGATAGATTACCTACACGGATAAGTCTCCATTAATAATTTATCAGCTACACTTATTTTGGTTAGGCTATAGGGATTTTTCATTTTACATATCATTTTATTTTTATAATATATAGGCAATTACCATTGACATTGTATCTTTTGTTTTAAGAAATAAATGGAAAGTCAAATGACGCCTTTTGAAAGATGTATATAGTTTTATTTGTTTGACAATTTTTGTTTTGAAAAGGTAAAACTTTAGAAACAACTTCAAGGTTGTTAAGAAATAAATGAAAAGTCAACTGATGCCTGTTGAAAGATATGTATAGTTTTATTTGTTTGACAATTTTTGTTCTGAAAAGGTAAAACTTCATAAACAACTTTAAGGAGGAAAATTTTATGATTCTTTCGGCGGAGAGCTTACGATTCTCTCGGCGGAGAGTTTATGATTTTTTTTTCTAATCTTCCCCTCTTAGAGATTCTCCTTCATTGCTAGTTATCTCTGATCAACTTTCTTAATTTCCTTCTCTCTCTACTCACTCCAGTTTCCCTTAATCGGCTTGGGGTCTAGAGTTCCTGTTCTTATGAATTCTTCCCCTTGTATAGGGCAAGATGATGATCTTGCCCAACGCTTGAAAGTGTTCTATCTATCTGATAGAGAACACAAGCTAATTGATATAGAGAATGACGATATTTGCATCAATGATGAGGAAATGCAAGCGAAGCTTATTCGGCAAAATCATTGGAGATAGAAAAGCCAATTGGATCGGAATCAAGCATACCATGTCTTAGATTTGGCGCCTTCAACAACCTATGGAGGTTAAAGAGCTTGGTCACAACTACTTCCAATTTCTATTCCAAAACAGGGAAGATCTAGTGCGTGTAGCCAAAGGAGCCAACTGGATTTTCGAGAACCAATATTTGGTTTTAGCTGAATGGCAACACGGTTTATCCATCAATCGTCAAGTGTTTCAGGAACTCAACCTCTGGGTTCAAGTGTTCAACATCCCTCTGAACTGGTTGAGTACAAAAGTAGGCCTAAAAATTGGTAAGTTCTTCCCTTAAGTGAAAAATGTGGTAGTGGTGGAAGCTGGGCTGCATAAAAGGAAAATATTACGGTTGCTAGTTTCTGTTAATTTATCAGAATCCTTGCCCCGCTGTGCAAATCTTAAACTGGGAGATCAAATTGTTAGTGTGAGCTTCAAATATGAAAAACTTGTTAATCACTGCCATTACTGTGGCTTCATTGGTCACTTAGATAGAAGTTGTTCAAAGAGAATGAATGACATTAAGAATGACTCAGTTCATGAAGGCCAATATGGTGATTGGATGAGAGCTCCTGATGGTCTATACTGGACATGGATAGGCACATCAGAATCTCACAGTCCATCTAATTATGACAAACCTCTATCCCCCCCGCTCAAAATGCCCCAATTCAAACAACTAGTAGTCAAGTGGAAGATAGTCCTCAACTGCTCCCTCTCTGATAGTGGAATCCTCTCAGCACCGCGGTTCCTCTTCTAAATCATCCCACTCACAGGATCATCATCACCCAGCTAACAACCTTCAGCATCAAGAATCTACTACACCTCAAAAGGAGTTGGCTATGGTGATCACAGAATCTGTGGTTCCTATCAGAGAACTATCAAAGGAGATGGATATTGAAATGCCAGCACCAATAAAAACTCTCCAACTTCACCCAGAAATCAAGAAGCTAAGACCTAAACTTTGAAAAAGATCTCTATCTAAGGTAGGAAGATTGCAGAGGCAAGAGGAAGGATCACACCATCAAATCATAGCTATAGTTGGTAAAAGATATAGAGAGGATGCTGATACCAATATCACAGACAATGATGGCCAAATAATCAGTCAAGATGAAAGCAAAAAATTGAAAAGCTCAGTTTCTAAGGTGGGGGTTGCCAGCCTTGAATGGCACCCAAGTGACCAATGCTAGCTGCGGTGTGGAATTGTAGAGGGCTGGGTGGGTCCTCTACAGTTTCCCAAATCAGAGAATTGAATAAAACTCACCACCCAACCTTCATTTTTCTATCTGAATATAAAAAATAGAAGGGTTTTGTTAAATCAGTTGCAAGAAAACTTAGATATGAATCAAGATGCTCTATTGTGGACCCCAGACGCATGAGTGGAGGGTTATTGTTGCTTTGGTCAGTGGATGTGCATGTCTCCAATATCACAAACAGAAAATTCTATATAGCTGTGGAATATTCTATTCATGATTCTCACAAATCCTAGGGGGTCTTTGTTTATATGAGCACATGTACCACTACAAGACCAGCTCAATGGCTTCAGCTGGAGATAGATATGGACCAATGGGGAGCTAAATGGTTCATAATTGGTGACTGGAATGACATAATCTCCAATTCTTAGAAAAGAGGTGGGAATAGACTATCTGACACAAGCATGTGGGGATTCAGGGATTTTATTAATAGGATGGCTGTGGCGAAGATTAAAATGGAAGGATACAACTTTACATGGTGCAATAATAGAACCTCAGAAGGTCTTGTGGAGGCTAAGTTGGACAGAAGCTTTGGATCTATTGACTGGCTAACAGATTTTCCTACTGCATCAATCTCGAATGTGGCCAGGAGTGGCTCAGATCACTCCCTTGTTCTACTAAGCTCAGGGGCTAAAAAACACAGAGTCAACACCAGATTTCACTTTGACAACAAGTGGCTCTCAAGAGAAGGCATCAAGGAGGTGGTGAAGGAAGCTTGGTCTATAAAGCTCGGCGGAACTCCTTTCTTTCAACTTAAAGAAAAAATTAAGCTCACCAGAAAAGTCCTTTTACAGTGGAGTGCTAAATTCAGAACTCAACAACAATCTAACATAGACAACCTCAACAAGAAACTAGCCCATCTTCAAGAAAGTGGACTGGAAAATAACTGGGAGGAATGGAACTCTACCGAAAGGGACCTTGAGGCTGCTCACAAGTAGGAGGAATTATACTGGCAACAAAAATCCAAGGCACAGTGGATTAAGGAGAGGGACCGTAATACTAAGTTCTTCCATGCTCTCACTCTTCACAGGAGAAGACAAAATGCCATCACCAGGCTCCTCACTAGCCAGCATAGAGTCTGCTTTACTCCTCAGGATATTGCAGAACACATCTCTGACTTCTACTCAACCTTATTCTCTACTAAAGGATCTTGGGGAGGGGATTCTCTTCTTCCCCTTATTCCAACCTCAATTACTCCAGCAATGAATCAAAATCTCCTCAGACCAGTCACAGAGGATGAAATTCACATGACTCTTTTCAGTCTTAGTCCAGAGAAATCCCCATGAGAAGATGGTATGACTGCTCTTTTCAACCAATCTTTTTGGGATTTAATTAGGAAAAATTACACTTTCTCTACCTAACTATCCGTGTTTTTACACTTTGTCCACTCAACTTTTTTCAGTGACACTTTACCCCTTGAACTTCAAATATTCTTGCACTTAACAACTTCCGGCCACCGACAAAGTGTAAAAACGTGTATAGTTCGGTAGGCAAAGTGTACTCGTGAAGACTAATTTGAGGTGTCTCCTAAGGTTTAAATGACGATTTTGCCCTTGATTTTGCATCTCCGGTGGCCGGAGGTCGTTAAGTGCAAGAATATTTGAAGTTCAAGGGGTAAAGTGTCACCGGAAAAAGTTGAGTGGGAAATGTGTAAAAACGCAGATAGTTCGGTAGGCAAAGTGTAATTTTCCCATTTAATTAAAACAGATTTGATAGCAGCAATCTCTAGTTTCTTTTTTGAAAATTGATCTTTGCTCAAATATTGGAAGCATACAATTCTGACTCTGGTTCCAAAAGGCCTTAATCCTGAATTCCTCTCTCAATATAGACCTATAAGTCTGTGTACTATGGTCTACAAAATCCTTTCTAAAATCATTGCCTTGAGACTTCAATGCTGCCTGGACTCTTGCATTAGCCACTTTCAATCTGCTTTCCTCAAAGGCAGGTAGATTTTTTATAATGTGATCATAGGTCAAGAAGCTTTCCATTTTCTTAATAGACACTCATCGAGGAAAAACCATTTTATGACATTAAAACTGGACTTGATGAAAGCCTTTGACAGAGTGGAATGACTTTGTATTAAGAAAATTATGTTGCAAATGGGTTTCCAGTTGGATTTTGTGAATTTTATTATGATCTGTATATCTTCTAGCTCATTTTCTTTCAAAGTGAATGGTGCTGTCTGTGGATATGTGACCCCTTCTAGGGGAATAAGGCAAGGAGATCCACTGTCTCCTTATCTGTTTCTCATTGTTGTTGAAATGCTCTCTGCATTAGTCTCAACTGTTGTGGATTCAGGTGATCTGATTGGTTTAAAGCTTTCTAAGAATTGTCCAGCCATTTCCTATCTGCTTTTTACATATGATTCTCTACTTATTTCACATTGTCTAGACCTCATATTATTTTATTTGTATTGGATATGAATTAGTTTGAGACTTTGTGTGATTTTCTATTTTGTAGAGAGACCGACACTTTGTGTGATTGGATATGAATTATTTTGAGAAGTTGAAAATCATTGATTGGATAAAAAGAGTTTTTTTTTTTTTTTGTTTATAAAAATAAGAATTTATAAGTAGAACACATAATTACACTTAAAACTCAGCCAATAGATGAATCTAGTGAGAGGACACCCAAAAAAAGCCTAAATACCACAATGCACTCACGATAATAGCTAACTCCCAACAAAAAAAAATCTATATCTCAAATGATAATAACACTAAAAAGGAGAAAAAACAAGAAATAGAGAAACACATAAAAAACACTCGAACACAAACACAATAATCAAGGAGCCCGGTGGCCCCGTCGACCAACGCAACTCAAAAAAATTAGGTTTAACCGATGGAAAAATTGGGGAAAGTCAAAGAGAAAGAAATTAATTTTTTTGATGTGCAATTGGTGGATAAAGGGAGTTAGAAAGTGAAATAAAAATGTTCGGGTAGAGTATTGAATTAATTTTGAGTTTGTGAATGACTATGAGAAAAAAATGTAATAATTAAAGTTGATGTGATATATAAGTTGTAAAATAATGATTATAAATGATAGACATTAAAAAATATGTGAGTGAATCAATAATGAATTTTGCTGGAAAATGAGTAGTAAATAATAGTTTTTACTATTTGATTATGTTAGTAAAATAAAATATTTATTTACATTGATGTATTCAGTTGTAGTTTTAATTAAAAAGGTTGAATTAAATTAATAGTTCTTTCTATTAAAAAAAATATTCACTTATAGTTTTACTTTTATCTAAAAATAAATAAAAAATTATCCCACAACACAAACAAAAATATTTTGTCAATGAAGCATTTCCTTTTTTTTTTTATATCCAACCCCCTATATCAGATAACATAAGAGCATCTCCAATGGTGAGAATGGATTGCACTCTAAATTGATGGCCTTCTGTTCACGTGGATGGAATGGAAGGGCATGTTCCNTTTTTTTTTTTTTTTTCTTTTGTTGTTCTAAAAAATGTCAACAAAATACTATAATTATATCTGTACTGAATTTTTTTTTCATGCTTTTCCCGGAGGGATCAACGCTAATATTTAAGTTTTAAAGATCGACCACCCACCATCCAAACTAATATTATTTTTGTATCGGTATTTTTAAAGAGTATTATTTTTTCTTGATATTATTTTTATATCGGTACTTTTTTTAAGAGTCCTTTATTCTAATATTTATTTTTTGAAGAGTTACCACCCACCATCCAAAATGATATTCATTAGGTATTTTTGAATCCGTATTTTTTTTAAGAGTATCCGTTATTATAAATGTTATTGTATAATTTTAAGGGTTTAATGCACTAAACCCCCTGTATTATACTAAATCTGCGTGTTTCCCCCTCTAATTTAAAAATTGCGTCATACCCCCTTCTATTAAGGTTTTGCATGCGTGAAGCACCCTAATCGTCTACGATGACGACAGCGGTTTTGCATGCGCGAAGCACCCCAAATCGTCTACGATGACGACAACGGTGTTCACGCGCGTGCTGTGCGGATCTGTCTTCATTTTTTCACCCCAAAGTCGCGGAAATGACTGTTTTACCCTTAACATCAGCCGTTATTAAAAATTCATGTTTTGCTGCTCTTAGGATTCGAACTCGGGCCAAAAGCTTAATAGGGAAGGCTTTAAACCACTGTACCATCATTTTATGTTACATATCCAACATACGTGATTTAGGACAATAGAACAGAGGAAAACTTAATATAAAAATTAGACTGAATAAAAGTAAATGTTAAATTTGAAAATAATAAATAAATATATTACTATTTAATATAAAAACAAAATGATAATTTCATTTTAATAAAATAACATAAATGTAAAATAAATTTTAGTATAAAATTTCAATATACGTTTTAATGAATTGAAGTAATATAATTTGTATAAATCATATTAAATATATTTCTAATAAAATTAAATGACTAATTAAGTTAATTAAATTTATAATAAAATTAAATGATAAATTAAATTAAATTAAATTTATAATAAAATTAAATGATACTTATGTATATATATATTATTAAAGTATAATTTCGAAAATAAAATATTTTTATTAAATAGCTATATATGATTTGTATTTATTTATTTTAATTATTTTTATACTATTTAATATTTTTTACAATCTTTTATAAATATATAGATTTTATGTTTTTCAATAAAACTCTTTTTTTTCAATAAATATTTATTTACTTAATTATTATATCATTTATAACTTAGAATCTATTTACTCAATTATTATATTATTTATAATTTAGAATCTATTTACTCAATTATTATAAATCAATATACTAAATTATTATATTATCTATAATTTATAATTATCATGGCATTATTTATAATTTAGATTTTATTTACTTAATTATTAGATTATTAATGATATAGAATATATTTACTTAATTATTATATCATTTATAACTTAGAATCTATTTACTCAAGGGATGATCAGGCAATCAAAATCCTCAACATCCTAGAAAGGGACAGGCTGTTTACTGGCCAAAGGGTTAATCTGAACAAATCAACAATCTTCTTTAGTAGGAGTACACCTCCCTGTTTGCAGAGAAAAAATTGTGACACATTGCAAGGGATATCAGTTCACAAGTCACAAGGTACTTAGGTTCGCCTCTAGGGATTGACAAATCCAAGCTTCAGGCTTTCCGGTTTGTTTTGGACTCTGTCAAATCTAAACTCAACAGCTGGAAGTCTTAACTTCTTTCTCAAGCAGGCAAAGAGGTTCTTCTTAAGGCTGTGATCCAATCACTCCAGTGTACTCCATGTCTTGTTTCAGACTTCCATTCTCTCCTTGTGCTGAGATAATCAAACTTTGCTCCCACTTCTAGTGGAGCAAAGGAGAGGATCATATCAGAGGTATCCACTGGAAGACTTGGCATTTCCTAACTCTACCTAAAGAAGAAGGAGGTATGGGTTTCATTGACTTGAAGAATTTTAATATTGCTTTAATTTGTAAACAGTTATGGAGAATAACCACTCAGCCTCACCTCTTGGTCAGCAGAATTTTGAAAGATAGATATTTTCCAGACTGTTCAATCTTCTCTGCAGTCAAATCTCAAAAATGTTCATGGCTCAGGTCTAATTGGCTTGAAGTCATTCCAATCTTTGCCAAGGGTCATGCCGTGGAAATCAGAAATGAGGAATCCACCAGATTAGATGATGTCAACTGGATTCCATTTTCTCTGCAGCCACAACCTTCTTTATTAGAAATTGCCTGAGGTCACATCATTTGGGTCAATAAACTTCTTAATGATACTGGCTCAAGTTGGAATGTTTGGTTGATTAAGCAGCTCTTCAATGATTCTGACAACAAGGCCATCCTCAATATCTCTACTCTTAAGCCAGGCTACTCTGACGGGAAATACTGGAAATTTCATATGAAGGGTGCTTTTTCTGTAGCCAGCACTTATTTTTTCTTGGCCAAATTGAAACTCACTAATCTGGACATTCCTTGTAGCAGCAACCACAAACACAAACTTGCTTTATTTAGATTTTGGAATCTCAAACTCCCTGGTAAGCTCAAACAGTTTATTTGGAAATGTGTAGTGGTTCATTACCTGTAAAAGCCAATTTGATCAATAGGGGTATGGACATGGACATCATCTGCCAAGTTTGTGGTGACTGTTCTAAAACCATATCCTTTTCTACTGTCCCAAAGCAACTCAGGTTTGGGATTTATCACCAGTCAGTTGGGTAGAGCTCAAATCTGCAGGTTCATTTAAAAGCTGGTGGAGCCACATCTCTTCTACTGATTCCTTGGATTTAACTGAGGCTCGCATCCAGCTCACTACCTATCTGCTTTGGTGGTTACGGAAAATACCAAAATCTCTGGATTTTTCGAAAGATATCAATTCCAGCTCACACAATGATCAAACTGGCTCATCAGGATTGGTTGGACTTCTCCCAGTCATAGCTTCGGTTTCTAGTTTTGCTTTGGTTCTTTTGCTTTTGGTCTGTAGGTAGACTTCTTCTGTTGCAGTTTTATTATGTTCTGTTTTCTTTCTTTGCTTTTCTGGTGGTTTGGTTATCGGTCTTTATCTCTAGGCCTTTTGGCAGTGGAGGTTTGGTGGTTGAGTAAGTTATATGTTTGTCGGGTTCTAGGCCGCTTTGTCGTATCCTCTCATTTTTATATTCGGGTGTGGCTCGTTGTATTGAAACTATGTTCTCGTTTTGAGTTTATATAATCTCTATCGTTCTGTTAAAAAAAATATAATAAAAAAAAAA
>BKCP01005960.1:709872-720136 GCA_008636005.1 Striga asiatica | reverse complement strand
AAAAAAAAAAATAAATAAATACTTTTTAAAATTTTATTAAGATAAGAGAAATTCATTAATCAAGATCCATCACACTACACAACTTAGGAGATGACGGTAGAGAGTCAAAAACAATAATTGAAAATAAAAAATCGATCAAAATTGGATCTTGAGTTTTTTTTTTTTCTTTTTCAACGATAATTATATTAATAACTTGGAAGCTCATAAAGAGTATACCAGATATGTCAAATGACGCCACTGGAACCAGACAAAGTCTGCACTAACCCCTTTGGAATTACACAAGCAACCAAGGAGGTACAAATATTCGCAAAACAAAAATTCCATAAAGGAGACTAGAAGCCAGACGCAACTCGATACCTGCACAACGAACAACAAAAAACTACTAAAACAACACACACCTAATACACTCATAGAATAAAATCTCCCCTAATACAAGCAGGCAAAACACACATCTACCCAAACCAGCTCACGAATCAACCCCAAAGCATTGAATCCCAAGTAAGCTGCAAAACGAAACTCCAAATCCAAAATTTGTGACCAAACTCGAGTCGCCTAGACAGATTTGGCGAGGAGGCGATTCTCAATCCAAATCTAGGCTCCAATGATATTCAATGCCGTAGGGAAGAATCAGACTCGAAAACCAACACCGGCTCGCTGAAGCCACGACCACTAGAGGAGCCACAACACCGCGAGCCCGAAGGGAACCGGCGCAAGACGCAACGGAAGCCTCCTACCAGAAACAAGCGGACAAACAATAGGCCATGAGAACTTCATCCGCGCTGCCCGAGGATGGAGACGGAACGTCAAATCGGCGACTCCATCACTGACCAGAGAGGGGGCGGCAACCGATAAAAACCGTCACTGCCCCGCTCCTACACTAGGGCAACATATGGGGTAGGGAAAAGGTCTCCTACATTGGCCTTGGTTGGAACGGGAGCAGCGGTTTGTCGGCTGATCTGAAGCTGAGGGTTTTCTTAAATTGGTGTTTTTTCCTCTAGTGGAAGATGACTTTCGGGAAAGAGGACTTTTTTCCCTGTCAATGTCAAAAGGGTTGACTAATTATGGTGGATATCGGCTTCGAATAAAGTTGATTGAGTGTGTTGAGAGAGATTGTAATTAAACAATATTTAAAATATAATGATTAAAATGATGTGATATAAAAGTATGAGAGATCTGATGGAAGTGATATGTAGTTAAAAATATGTGAGTTGATGAATAGTAAATTAAAGTCGGTGTTTTGTAGGAGAGATATGATTGATATTATTTAATTATATTAATAATGAGGATATTGTGATTGAATTAGTTAGATTTTGAGGTAAAGTGAGTGCATCAAATTCTGATTGATCAAAACCAGTTTTGATCACCTATCAATCACCCCTTTAGAGACTCGAGCCAAGAAACTCTCACACAATTGTTATACTTACGACGTGCTTGGATACAAATATATCCGCTTAAAACGGATTTTTTTTTGTTAACTATAGTTAATTTTGAAAAATGTAGTATGGTTAGTTGTTAGTGTGATTTTGAGTTTATATTAAAATAATATTTAAAATAAAATAATTAAATTTGATTTAATCTAAAAGTACGAGAGAGATTATGTGAAGTGATGGTTACTAAAATTATGTGGGAGAATGAATATTGAATTAAGTTAATGTGATGTGTAAGACTGATTGATAGATATTATTTAAATATATTAATAATATTGATAGTAATGAGATTGAGTTAGATTTGAGTTATATTTTGAGTATAAATTGAGTTTATTTATAACAAATACTTAACTACTTATTGCGACAAAGTCGTCATAAAATATATAATTTTATGAAAATAAATCAAGAGTACTGTAAATAGTGAATTGCTAAACACTTTCCCCCTCCCCCACCTGACCGTTTTGCCCTTGGTATTAAAATAAAATTAAAAAAAAAAACATGGTCGGCTTGTAATACCGGCCGGACCGCCGTCCGTCGACTGGCCCACGATTGCAGCCGTACACAACGGTGGTCGGCCGGAATAATCGATCGACCGCCACCGTGTGCGGCAGCAATCACTGGCCGACCGTGTTTTTTATTTTTATTTTTTTATTTATTATAGAAATTATGTTAGAAATAAAAAATTATTATGTTATAAATTTGAATTGATTATTTTATAAAATTTATTATTTTTATATTAAAACTTAAAAATTATTATGTCATAAATTATAATCGATTATCTTATAAAATTAATTATTAATATGTTAAGACTTAGATATTATTATAACAAAGCACGATAAATCGCATGGTATTTTGCAGACTACGAACACTATATTATATTTCGCATAGTGATCAGGCCATCGGATAATGAAACTAAAACAAATAAAATAGCCGAATTCACAGACAAAACAATATGCTGAGTTAGGCGAAGAATCTAATACGGAATATGCAGTTTCATAAACAGTGAAAGAATGATAAATCAAACAAATGTACAAGAATGTCACCTTCTCCAAAAGAGTAAACCTGATCCATTTCTCCCAAAATAATAAAAAATAAAAGCAAAGAAATCAGCTGCTAACAACAATATATACACTGAATCACAAATCCTACTTCCTGATGCACCCACCAACCAACCATCCATCACAGGACTATCAATGAAAGCTCCTCGAAAACCACTCTCATGTCGGGCCTCTCGTCCGCCGGCAGCACACACCTGAGCCCAATACCAAGAAAATCCTCAAGCCCGTCAGGCAAACCCGCGGGCCCCAAAACCCGCGAATCCAGACACTCTAAAACCCGATTTTCCGTGGCCATCAAGCTCACCCATTCAGAAAGATCCACCACATCCGGATTCCCTGGAATAATATCAGCCGAACTTCTTCCAGTGAGGAGCTCCAAAACAACGACCCCAAAAGCATATACATCACTCTTGAGAGACGGGCATGGTTTTGCTGTGCTCGTGAACTCGGGCGGCAGATAACCGAGAGCACCGGCATTGAGTACCTGCTCAGCCGTGCCAGCTGATGTCAGCAGGCGGTGAAGGCTGTAGTCGGTGAGAAGGGCATTTTTGTCCGGAATTTGGATTAGTATGTTGGTGGATTTGAGGTTTCCGTGAGGTATTGAAACTTCGGTGTGTAGGTACGTGAGACAGCAAGCTACATCGATAGCGACTTTTAGTCGGTCGGGAAGGGTCAAAGGCGGGATTTTGACTGTGGGGTCTGGCCCTGTAGCAGATCAAAAGCTAAGTGCATGAAAAAATAAAAAATAAAAATAAAAAATAAAAATAACGGGATGAGGAATATTTTCTACTACCATGAAGGTAAAGGGCCAAACATGGTGCATCGATAAATTTGGATATGATGAGCTTCTCATGCTCCTTGGGACCCCAATAGAATCCTTGGAGTGTGACCAAATTCGGGTGCCTGATATTCCCGAGCTTTTTTGCCTCACGAGCAAACTCCTTCCTTCCTTTGGCGATTCCTTCTTTCAGCAGCTTGACTGCCAGAAAACAACCTGATGGGAGCACAGCTTTGTAAAGTGTCCCGTGACAGCTCATCCCGACTGCCTCTGCTGGGGCAGAAGAGAGCTCCTCAGAAGTGAATCTTAATGAGGTGTCGAACAAATGTAAGTCTCCTGCCAATTTGTCGGGTGAACAAACCATTAATGCACTCGAGTTTCCAGATAAAGCTGTGGCTTCGGCTATCGATGGTGGCAATTCCGGTTGGGAGAGGTCTTTGGTGTTTTGAGAAGTTGATGGTTGGTTATCGGGAGAATCACTTGGGCGGGAAGATGAAACTGTAGGAACACGAGGAGTTAAGATGTGTGTTTACACTCATGCAGGTTAAGGAAAAATATGCAGCATTAGATTTGAGGTGTTACAATCGTTTGAGTGCTTGGATGCAATTTCTTTTGGTTCACAGTAAATGGCTTTAAAGGAAGAATGCGCAAATACGAAAGGAAGGGCTAGAGTACTTAACCAAATTAATGAAAACAAGTATAAAATTATTTTAGGAGAATCTCTTCACTCATTAGCCCTGAAAAATATCAAATGACCATTCTTTACTGGTAAAACTTTTTTTTCGGTTATAACAACACCGGTTGTGAACTTGAACTTTGAGGGGCTTGTGTAAGAATATCGAGCTACTCGATCTTGTTCTTGTGCAGTTCGGTTGAAGATTGTTTAAGCTCCATTTGGTTAAAGACTTAAAGTACCAAGTTCCGAAACTCGTCAAAAATTTTAGCAAACTTAAACAACACAACATTCTGAGTTTCGACTTGCTGAATTCATTTTCACGAGTGAAAAATAAAAATTTCACGACATTTACCTTGCTTTCCACCATTTTTAACCGAGTCCTTCGCCTTCCCTCCATATCCATGTACTCTGCAATAGATCAGCATAGTCAATAATGCAATCACACACACTCCACCAACCACACCTGCTATAAGGGCAGCCCTCATCACAGATTTCATTCGGCCACCATGTCTCCTCAGAACAAAGTCATCACCGCCCTTTAATGGTGGCCCCTCATTGGGAATGACAAGCAAGTTATTCCCCGGATGGAAAGATGAAGATGGAAACCTTTGCAAGCTTTTGGGGATGACTCCAGAGAGATTGTTATTAGATACACTGAATACCGTTAATGTGTCCGGAAGGCCATCGGGAATAATTCCTTCAAAATTGTTTTCAGAAAGGTCTAGAATCACAATATTACGAAAAATGCCGAGTTCGGGAGGCAATTCACCCGTAAGTGCATTACGTGACACGTTGAGAGAAGTAAGGCTGTAATTCTGCATGGCGGATGAATTAATAAGTATTGCACCGGAAAAATCGTTATGAGAAAGGTTAATATCGGTCAACTTTGTCGAGTTGAATAGGGCAGGAAGGAGGAGCCCTGTCAAATTGTTAAGGCTGAGATCGATCGACTTAAGTTCCGGGTATGTGGCTAGTACAGGTGGCAGGGGGCCTTGTAGTGAGTTGTTGGAGATTTTTATGGAGACGAGTCTTAAGAACTGAGAGGTTTGGTTCGGCAAAGACCCGGTGAGTTGGTTTGAGCTTAAATCGATAATTTCAACGTAATTTCCCCAGACTTGAATCCGAGAGAGGTTTCCGGAGAACATGTTTTTGCTGAGGTCGATGATTGCGCAGTGGCCGATTCGGACAGGTAAAGGACCGGACAGCCTATTTGATGATAAATTTAGATTCCGTAAGTTAAGGGAAGATATGCTTCCGATAGGCCCTGAAGACAAACGAGTATAAGCATTGTAAACAAGTAAGGTAAGGTAAGTGTTAAATACAGAAACTTGATAATTATATATGCGAGGTCATCAAAAGCTCGAGTTTTCATGACGCGAAAAATGAAGTATTGTGCCAAGTAGTAAAATCAAGCCAACACGAGCAGAGAATTTAGCAGGCATCTAGAATAAGGGTATTTGTCTTCAAAAGATTCAACGATGGATTTTACAGTACTACTTAATGGTGAAACATATGGATACTCTCATTCAGGGAAAAGATAGAGAATCTGTTCTAACATTTGTGAATTATTTCCCATTGGCCATGCAAGTATTTAACAGCTCTTACTCATTGGTGAAATTGAATTGTTCGACGTAAGATCCAACATTGCAAAGTTTTATTACCGGTAAAAGCTTTAAACCATGACAAGATTAACGGCACAAAATGTTTCATCAGGTTGTGATCAAAACTCACCAAAACCATTAAATAAATAAATAAACAAATAGGAAAGGTTAGAGCACCTTCACAGTTCTACTTAACATACCTTCAAGCTCATTATGGCTCAGATCCAATTCAGATAAGATCATTGAGCTCTCTTGCAAAAGCCCTTCAGGCAAAGATCCTGTCAACTTATTGTTGTGAAGCCTAATCACTCTTAGGGACACCACAAAGCTAAAAGAAGGGACATTTCCGGAAAAATTATTATCACCCGCATCAAAAACCTCTAAGCTGTCGAAATACGGAATTCCATCATGCGGAAACAGTTCCCCAGTCAAGCTATTGTAACTAATATTCAAATAACTAACTGAAGAAATAAAATCAGGATCTCCTATTCCCATGTCCAAAGACCCTGAAAATTTGTTGCAGCTAAGGTCAACATACTGCACGGCCCCAAGTCTACCCAACAGGTTCATGACATCTCCTACGAAACCATTAGAGTGAAAATCCAAATACTTCAAAACCTTCAAACTATTAAAGCCAGATGGAATTTCTCCTTCTAAATTGTTCAACGAAAAATTGACGAGCACTAAGTTTTCTAAACTGGTCAATTCGGATGGGATTGACCCAGTGAACAAATTCCATGAAAGATCCAAATTTTGTAGAGCCGAAATGGAGCTGACGTCCTTTGTGATAATGCCACTCAATTGATTATTGGACACAGATAAGTTCTGAAGCATTTGGAGTCTTGAAATGGCAGGAAAACTGAATTCTCCAACTAGGCCTAAATCGTTCAGTGAGATTGAAGTTATGCGGCCATTACTACAGGCGATACCATACCAGTCCTTAGGACAACCATCCGATGTTAATGACTTAGAATCCCATGAATCGAGAATTTTCCCGGGATTATCTGTCCGAATTCCCTTTTTGAGCTCGAGAAGAGCATCGATTTCCGTTTCTCCTACTGCCAATGCTACTAGTAACATTAACACAAAACAGGTAATGGCTTGCATTATTGGGTTTTATCAAGCTTGTGAGTGGGGTGACGAAATGAGGAGGAAAGGGCAAAAAAACATTAATGAGAAAAGAACTAAGTACAGATTTAGAAAAAATTGAGGCAAGCTGGACATCAACAAGAACACAATTTAATTNGTTAACTCCACAACTAGAATATATCCATGCTAAGAAGAGAAAGAACCATGGGCAATAATTAATAAGGAGAAAGGTCTCCTTCTCAATCCAGCAGGCAATTAAAAGCACATAGTAGCTGAATTTAAAGTATTGCAATCATTCCACCAATATTTCACTAAAGACAATGAAGTAGAAAAATTCAACCCAACTTTTTAGCTAACCCCAAAAGCAAGAAAGGGAAAAGAAAGTAAAAGGTTACACATTCGCAAGGACCTACATCTCAAGCAGTGAAAATGAGATACTCTAGTATGACTATTAAATAATCAAAACTCAACCCTTAACAGCATATAACAATACTAAGCCCCAAAAGGATTAATGCGAGTGAAAAAGGAAGGATCTTCTTTCTTGCCCACAATTCAAGAAGAGTGAAAGAACTTGAAGAGAGAGGAAGGGGAAAAAAAGGAGTAATAAAGCTTATCCAACCTTTTTACCAGTAAGCTGACACTACAATGAGAGGCATTTAATGCGGTGTGGGTGGCATGAAAAATGAAAGGGACAAGAGCAAAGCAATGCCCAGCATCTCAAGGGAAAGTGGTCACTGGAAGCATAAAAGACCGGTCTTTGATAAGACTATTGCAGATTGCGCATTTGGGTTAGGTGGGTTTCAGTTATTGACTGTAACTGTGAAGAAACATGGAGAAGGGTTGTGCGAGATGTGAGAGTGGGTATAACACTGTAAACTTTGTCTACTGTGTGTGCTGTGTGTGAAGTGTTCTCTCTCTCACACACATACACGCACGCGCACACTCACAGCCATCTGTGTGTTTGTTTTGGCATAGTTGTTGCTGTGTGCTAACAACAAGAATTGGGCTGGCAGAGAATGGGTGGGTCGTAAGCATTAAAGGGCTTTTGTCGTAGAGCTTGTTTTAATCACACAGTCAAGGTCAAACCAAGTCAAAAGAATATTTCTCATCGCCATTCCTAAAACATAATTGAATATACAAAAAATAATTTTGTTTCGAATAATTTTTTTTTTTTTGTCGGGACTACGATTTAATACATTTTTTCACTCGTTCGTCTGATTTAGATTTTTTCTTATAAATATAATCAATATAATTAAATAATAAAAATCAATCATTACTATACATTAGTACAGGGCCCTATACATTAGTACAGGGCCCGTGCGATGCACGGAGTGCACAATTTTAAGTATATTTATCCAGACTTATAATTATATATATGAATAAAAAAAAATGTACGTGACCCGTGCGAAACACGAGATATATTTATTTGGAGAATATTATATTATAAGATGCAATATTCAATAAAAGTTTATAATACGCAAGAAAATTGTACAATGTTCAATAAAAGTTTTATAATATTCAAGTAGAGTCTTAGAGTCTCTTGCACATTAAGACTACTGACAAAATAATATTTTAATCAATGAGTTTCCTTTCCTTGTAGCCAAATTGTGAATGTGATTTGAAGAGTACAACAAATCGATATATAGCTGACTTGCTTTTATTATTGTAGTTTTTTTGATTTTTTTTTTATAATGAATTTAAAGATATTCTAAAATATAGCAAAAATTAATTTTTTTTATTACAATTAAGAATTTTACTAAATATAAACTCTCAATCTATGGTGTTAATCAACGTTTAAGTCTAAAAAATTAGGAATTTTTACCTCTTTTAATCAACGTTTAAGTCTAAAAAACAATAGAGTTATTATAAGTTTTTTTCTACATCTTTTAAAACATTAAATATGAGCATGTTAGGGCTAGCTTGTAAAATAATTAATATATTATCTCACTAAAACATTTATACTAATAAAAATTTAATTTTAGCATATAAATTTATCCCTTGATATAAGAAAAAGTAACAGTTTTACTTATTGTTGTTCACCATATAATATTTAATTATTATTTTATTATATAATAAAAAAGAAATATTGTTAAATAGTGTAGTAGAATTGTTATAAAATTATATGATTTTTTTTTTAATATGGATTTAATATTTTTTTATGATTTGATAATATAAACAAATCTATACTTAACTTTGACAAATAAAACAATTAAATACTTTAGTAAGTATTTAATGTATATACTAAATAGGAATATATTTGGTATAATCAAATACCAAATATAATCAAATAAGTCAAAGTGTACATTTTTATTTGGTATTTGATTTTTTTATTATTAAAATATTTTTATTATACTTGTCTTTTTAAAATAAAATAAATAAATAAATCAATTAAATAAATAAAATATTATAATACAAAAATAGTAATGACATTTAATGCAGTTGACTTTTCTGGATAGTAAATGTAGTAAATAGAATCTCCTTTTATATAAGATTGTATAATACAGAAATAGTAATGCAATAAATGTTGTTGACTTTTCTTTATACTAAATCTGGTAAATGGTATACCTTTTAATATAAGTATAGATTTTTCAACAAAATTCATTATTTAACTATTTTTATACCAAACTAACCATAATCACTATATTACATCTAATATTCATTCACAAAGTCAAAATTAATTCATTCTTTTACCCTATCAATTTTTTCTACTCTCTAACTCACTTAATACAATCAACTAAAATTAACCGTGAATAATCTATATGTAATTGCACCCGAACTTATAACACAAATTCATGTCCTGTTGGTTGAAGGTGAGTCTACTCGCCATACTATTATAATAAAAATCGATAGTGATACATCAAATTGTCTAGAATCGCTAGACCGCTTCCCTCGAACCGGTTTTGCGCCTCCTCAATCGCCGGTTACCTGCAAAACACACCGGGGGAGAATTCTAGTGCGGGTACTCCGACGCTCAAGTCAGTAGGATATTTGACAGAGAAAAGCAGAGTAACGAGGCAAGATGTATTTTTGTGTATCTGCGTGTGTTGTGGGAAGGAAAAGAACATGTCCCCTTATATAGTCGAAAGTAGTTGTGTCCCCAAAGACTTCTCATGCAGCTAAGAGTCCTCTCTTCGTCCATCTCTCACTCATGTTCACCTTTAACTAGGACTCCACAATCCTAGCCAAACTCAACTCCTTCGGTTGGTGGGATTCAGACCCTCATGAATTACACGGAAGTGCCTTGTCACCGCGAGCTGCCGGCTATCGGTAGCTCGGCTACCTTCACACTAAGGACTTCATTCCCTATCCCCGACTGAACTCTTGTGTCACCTAGTCGCATTTACCCCAGAGAGATTCTCCCCAGCCTCCTGCCTGATCATACGCAGGCCGACTTCCTCGGGTGTGCCCATTTTGAATATATTGCCGAGCTTTCCCTGGCTCAGCATTATGTAAGCCCACAACACCTTAGATCTTGTACCTTAAGTATATGCCGCGCTCAACACCGAGCTCGGCCTCATCATTCACTTTTCCGAGCTTACCGTTATCCTCTATCCCCCGTAAATATCCCCCGGGCTCCTAGGCTCCGTCCCGGCCTAGCTTACTCTTTAGCTCACGTCAATGCCCTTCGATCCGCG
>BKCP01005960.1:688111-706773 GCA_008636005.1 Striga asiatica | reverse complement strand
TTTTTATGTAGTTAATTTTTTTACAAAATCATTCGTCTTATTATAATAATACTAGTAAAGTGTAGGTGCTATGCACGTGGTGATTAATATATTTGCTAATTAATATTGTAGCAAAGAAAAAAAATATTAAAAATATCAGTGGTGGAATAACATTTAAAATTGAATAAAATTAGTTCTTAATTTAAAATTTAAATACAATAACATCAAGAGTTCGTAATATAAAGAGATCGAGATAACATATTTAAATATCAATGTAAAATAAATGAAAAATAATAAGTTTCTAATGTAAAAAATTGAAACAGTAACAACCTAATGTACAGTAGAGATGCGTATGTTCTTCTCTCTATTGTTGATGCCTGGATGAGAGATTTTTTGTCGAAGTTTGCATATTTAACATTCCCGACTTTGTATATTGTAAAAAACTTTATATATGATGATTGTGCTAAAATGACATTAGTATACCATTTTTTTAAGAATGTTTCTATACTTATATTGTTATTACAGTTTTATCATTAAAATTATATTATTATATTAAAGACAAGGATTTGTTAATTCATGTAATTTTTTACAAATGGATAGATAGATAGATAGAAGTGCCGCAGGTTTGATAGTATAGTAACAGTAAGAACACAATTGCATAATTACCGGAATCGACCAAACCTATTTTCTTTTAAGAAAAAATGCATAATTTCATAGAAAAAATAAAAATTTCTCATAAAAATTAAAAACATTTGAAAAAGTATTATATTTTGCATCAAAGGCCGTCATATTTGATTTAAAAAATATAGTAAAACTGGTCAAAAGTTAGCCAAAAACAAAATTAACCCACCCTGAGCAGTTCCTGTTTTGGGGCTAATGTAGACTGGAAAGCTTTTTGTTCCTTGCCTCAGCAAGAAGCCACAAATTAGAAACTATGAGGTGTAAAAAGAATAAGCTTCAATCTTTGGACCTGCAGAAAAAAAGAAGATTCACAATTGAAGAAACACTGCATGCCAATAAAGGTATATCTTTTCTCAAAGAAAAGGCAAAGGACCTCCAAAAATTGTTTTCTTCAAATGAACACAAAATTTGCTTGGTATATAACATATCACCACCCATCACAACAAAAACATTACTAAGAACATACACGANGAGAAAAAAAAAAAAAAAAAAAAAAAAATCAGATCTAATTACACAGCTTGTTAAAGACATGGACGCGAGAAGAGGAGCTGCAGCCGCAAACACGAACATTTTTGAACCCCTTTCTGATTTCGTGCAAGAGGCAGAATGCGACACTCTCCTCGTATATCTTCCTGGTATTGTGTTTAATTCATAATTTTCAAAGCAATCACTAAAAAAGTTGTTTTTGTAAAAATTGATCTTTTGGCCTCAAACTCATGTGAAACTACAAATACTGTTGTTGTTAGACTGTCCAATCGTTAGTCAGCCATACTTTCTTTCTTTTATTAAATAAAAATTAATAAAAATTCACAGGCTTCACAAAAGAGCAATTGAGAGTCCAGCTAACAAAATCAGGGCTCCTGAAAATCAGCGGCACTCGGGCGACGGGCGAAAACAAGTGGAGCAGCTTTCAGAAGGATTTTCCAGTCTCGGCAAATTGCGACACAACAAAAATCACCGCCAAATTCGAAGACGGCATACTCTACGTGAGGCAGCCGAAGCTCATTGTCCCAGACGATAATAACAAAGAGGAAAAAAAAGATTCACCCTCAAAATCCCCACACGAGCCACCAGAACAGAAAACGACCCCAAATGAATCAACCGAGAACAAAGAACTAAAACCCACAAAACACGTGCCAGAAGGTAACAAGAAAACAGACGAAAACAGACAAAATGCAGCTAAACTGGACGATTATAAGGTAGAAGCAGAAAGTCCGGCATATAGACTGAAGATGGCGAGGCAGAAGGTGACGGTGGCCGTTGCATTGCTGTTGGCTTTCGTGCTTGGAATGTACATTAGCAATTTGATGTCTGTGTTTTTCAGGAAAACAGAGGACTGAAAAAAGGCTGTATATGATCATCATTTTGTGATTGACATATGATACCAAATAATCTGTTCAAACTGAAGTCATGTAATGTAATGCATGTCTCTGTAGTGCACTTTTCTACTGATTAATTGAAGAAGGGTGAATAAAAAGAATTTGTTGATTTGTTTGAATCAAATATAATTGCAATTTGTTGTGTCACAGGTCATATATCTGTTTGAATCCCCTTAAGAAGATTAGTACTTAGTAGACTTCTAAGTTCAATAAAATCCAATTCATGAGTGCATTGATAAATATAAGTATAAATTATTTTGGGGTCACAAATAGGAGACTCTCCTACAAAAGCTATGTTTTATTCAAGGTCTTCTTAACTTGAAAAGTAACAAAAAGGTATATATGTAGGTCACACATAAATTAAGCTGCTCAAAATATATAAATCAAGCCGCGTGCAAACAATTTGGTCCTTTGTTCCAAAAACATTTGTGTGATTACTAATTAAATCAAATTACCAAGCCACACATTTGGTACAAAAATTTCAACAGCATGCTTCCAAGTTTGTGAGCTTTCAGCACATTTGTTAATATTGTATTCTTATGGACAACTTTAAAATTGTTTATGAATACACAGGAGCACTTAGAAGAGCAAAATATATTTTTTCTAATATATTGTTATTGCAGTAAATACATTAATTTTTAATTAAAAAACGAAATATGACATATATATTATACTAGTGCATAGCCCGTGCGATGCACAGGTAAACAATATGACTTTCATAGCATGTAATATTGTATTATCACACGTGCAAAATAAAATCTACATCTTAAGTTCATATTTTTTGTTTTTAATGGAATAAAATCCTTCATTTTAGATCATATGTATTTAATCTGTCCAAATTGATCTACATATCGGCAATTTAAATTTTGAATTTGAAGATAACTCGAATCTATGATTGCAAAATATCGTTTAATAACTAAATCAGCCGCAACTTTAAGATTTGGTATTTTGAAACCTAGAAAAAAATAAAATCATTAATTTAGGGGAGTTATGTGATAAATCTATCTAAATCTTGTATACATCACGTTTTACAATTAAAGCAATTTAAATATAGAGATTAAGATATTTTGAATCTCTGATTTAAACAAAGACCATAAAAAATTTGATTTGGTATTTTAAAATTTAAAAAAAAAAATCATTAATTTAGAGGATGATATGTGATAAATCTATCTAAATCTTGTATACATCACGTTTTACAATTAAAGCAATTTAATTATGGAGATTATTCTTATTTCAAATCTCTGATTTAAACAAAGATCATAAAAAATATGATCGTTTCAAAATTAGACCCGTACATTATTTTTCTTTATAAATAATTATCAAACAAAACAATTGAATAGCCGCAACTTTATTCTTTTAATTAAAACTGCCCGATTTGATGGTTAGAAAAATGTTTTCAAAAAAAATAAACAAATAATTTTTTTAATTTTGTTTTATAATTTTACCCTTAAATTAGCCGTAATTTTGTTTAAATAAAATTTGCTAATCAAAACATATGTATTAGCCGATTTTATAGAAAAAAAAAAGTTTCCGATATTTTAAAAATACAAAAGCATATTTTTATGGTTAGAAAAAATAACCCATAATTTTTTTTATTACTAAATTAGTCGTAATTTTTTTATTAAAAAAATATGTCAAGCAAAGCAATTGTATTAGCAGAATATTTGGTTTTTTAATTTGGAGAATATAATTGGCCGATGTTTAATTGAATTAGCAGTCGTGACGTACATTTTTATTCAAATTTAAAAATAGCTTATTGTAACCAATAACCAAATTTAATTGATGCAGCCTGTGCATTATCAGTTTTTGATATATACATCGTGTCAAACCATCGCAAATATTCGTTAGACTAAATTTAAATCGCAGCCCACTTTTTTTAAAATAAAAAAAAATAACAAACTGCTCATTTTAAGGACAATATTTAATGTTGTCCCTTTTTTAGTAAAAAATATATTAAAAATATACTATAAATAGCATGTAATTAATGCTGATCAGTTTTGACCAAAGATTGACTTACTATTTTTGATAAATATTAATTCTTATTATATATATAGATTAGAGCACGCATAATGCTTATTTTGCTTTGTTGTAATAAAAATAATAGACTTAGGTCTGAAGGATGTGGATAAATTTAAGGAAAAATAGATTATACAGCCACTCTAGATTATACAGCCACTCTAACACAATATTTTAAAGTTGTCTAAAATAAGATGTGAATATATCTATACTTATATTAAAAGGTATCCCATTTACCAGATTTAGTATAAAAAAAAGTCAAAAGTAATTAATGTTTGCTGGAAATAGAATGACATTAATTATAGATTTATTTTGGTATTTATAGTTTGACATTAAAGATTTGTTATGGGATAAAAATCAGAACTGTTTTTTTATTTTATTCCATAACATCGGTTTAGTTAAAATAATCTCATAAAATCGGTTTTAATGTCAAGCCTATAAATAAAGATTTAATTGATTTTAATAAAGCAAATTTAATCGATTTTAATAATTGCATAGAATTTCAAAGCTGTTATTTATTGTAAAAAAATTAAATTCTAAAAAACATTTGTGTATACTTTGTAAAATGTTTGTACAAAATGTTTTACTTTAAATTTATTTACATAATTTAAATTAATTACATTAATAAATAATATGAACATACATTAAATATTCTAATTACATAAAACAAAAAGAAGAAGAAGATTACATCTATAACTTATAATAATAATGACATTATACTACAATAAATTTTATAATGAAATAATATAAGTATTATACGAGGAACAAGATTACGTAAAATTGTTATTTTTCTTATATCAATGAATAAATATACATAATGAAATCAAATTTATATTATTATAAACATGTGAGCGAGATAATATATTAATTAATTTACGGGCTAGCGCTACCAGACTCAGGTTTAATGTTCCGACAAAAAAAATGACATTGATGAAAATGTGATTTAGGCCTGAACGGACAAGTCCTATAGTCCACTCATTTAATATCTCTCGTGAATCGCACGAGCTACTTAACGGACAAGTTCTGTGGAAATAACTCATTAATACTTATGTCACGTGCATCGCACGGGCTACGTGCTAGTTTAAAGAAAAATAGATTATACAACCACTCTAACACAATATTTTAAAGTTGTCTAAAATAAGATGCAAGTAATATACGCCATTCATTTATCTCATTTTATCTATTTTCTTCACTCACATTTTTTCATGCAATTTTAAATTAAAAATCAATTTTCACTATATATCTATCTACAAAATTTCATACGGAATCACCTACATAGTTGTAACTAATAATTATTTTATTAATTTATTATAATATCACGACTAATTATTATTCTTTATTTATATCATCTATAAAAAAATATCTTTCCGCTAATTTTCTTTCGCCGATTCAAAAACTTTCCAACAATTAAAATATATTCACTTATACCTTAAATTTATTTTTTCTTATTTCATATTGTCTAGATCTAATATTATTTCATTTCTATCAAATACAAGTTATTGCCCAAAATATACTATGTTGCATTTTTTATTTTGCAAAGAGACATTGGACACGAATTATTTTGAGACTTGGTGTGATTTTCTATTTTGGAAAGAGACCGAAACTTGGTGTGATTGGATATGAATTATTTTGAGAAGTTAAAAAAATTTGATTGGATAAAAAGAGTTTTTTTTTTTTTTTTTTTTTTTTNGTTAGAACGATAATAATTTATAAATTGAACACGTAAATACACTTAGAACTCAGCCAATAGCCGAATCTAGTGAGATGACACCCTCGAATGAGCCTAAATACCACAATGCACTCACGATAATAGCTAACACCCAATAAAAAAATCTAAATCCCAAAGGACAATAACACTAAAAAAGAGAAAAAATAAGAAACAGGGAAACACATAAAAAAACACTCAAACACAAACACAATAATCAGAGAGCCCAACGCAATTCAAAAAAATTAGTTTCAACCGATGGAAAAATTGGGGAATGTCAAAGAGAAAGAAAATAACTTTTTTGATGTGCAATTGGTGGATAAAGGGAATATTAAATTAATTTTTAGTTTGTGAATGACTATGAGAAAAAATGTAATTAAAGTTGATGTGATATATAAATTGCAAAATAATGATTATAAATGATAGATATGAAAAACATGTGAATGAATCAATAGTGAATTGTGTTGTAAAATGAGTAGTAATTAATAGTTTTTACTATTTAATTATATTAGTAAAATAAAATATTTATTTACATTGATGTATTCAGTTGTAGTTTTGTTTTTCAAAGGGACCCAAACTTTGTGTGATTGGATATGAATTATTTTGAGAAATTAGAAAAAAAATGATTGGATAAAGAGAGTTTTTATTTTTATTTTTATTTTTTTGTTTAGAACGATAAGAATTTATAAATAGAACACATAATTACACTTAGAACTCAACCAATAGTCGAATCTAGTGAAAGGACACTCCCAAAGGAGCCTAAATACCACAATGCACTCACGATAATAAGTAACTCCCAACAAAAGAATTTTGAGTCCAAAAGGATAATAACACTAAAAAGGAGGAAAAAAACAAGAAATACAAAAAAACACTCACAGACAAACTCAATAATCAAGGAGCCCGGCGGCCTCGCCGACCAACGCAACTCAAAAAAATTAGGTTCAAGCAATGGAAAATTTGGGGAAAGTCAAAGAGAAAGAAAATAACTTTTTTGATGTGTAATTGGTGGATAAAGGGAGTTAGAAAGTGAAAAAAAAATGTCCAGTGGAATATTGAATTAATTTTGAGTCTGTGAATGACTATGAGAAAAAATATAATAATTGAAGTTGATTTGATATAAGTTGTAAAATAATGATTATAAATGATAGATATTAAAAAAAATATGTGAGTGAATCAATAGTGAATTTTATTGGAAAATGAGTAATAATTGATAGTTTTTACTATTTGATTATATTAGTAATATAAAATATTTATTTACTTTGATATATTCAGTTGTAGTTTAAATTAACGGTTAATTCCTAATAAATTCCTAATCCCTTTTTCATTTTCTTGTTAAGTCTCTATGTCTTTTTTTTCCTCTGCACTCCCTAACATAATTCTCTCTTTCCTCACAAGTACCCATATATATATATATATATAGACATATATATATATATATATATGTATATAAGATGTGGTTCAAATGAGAACCAAGTCCTAACGTGAGAACCGTGAGAACCGCTATTTATAGTTGTACGTAGTGCTATGATTGATTGTGTTTTAGTGCTATTTTTAACATGGATCTATTTTCTTAAAAATAGCAACACAATTTATATTAGAATCTGTGAAAATGATAGCACCATATAATATTAAAAATAGCATCATACACAACAAGAAATAACATCAAATACGGTTCTCACACCAGAACTAATTTTTATTTGAACCATATATGTATATATATATATATATATTAATATTATTATTAACCATCTCCCTTAATATAATTTCAAAACGTGCTGAGCCTAAATGGCTGGCTCGCACGCTCCGGAAGCTTACTTGGCAACATCACATGCTTCGGCTTTTGGTTCGGATAAAAATTATTTTTGCTTAATCCGATCCTCTCCAACTCCAAAATAAATAGGATTCTTATATGCCGTGTAAATAGGATCCTATCCATATTGAACCACAAAAATTACACGGGTTAAGTATCTATACCAATATTATAATATATTTTGGCTTAATCCAATCCCCTCCATTCCCTAATTGTTTTGGGGGTTAAACCGTACAACCTCTCTTTAAAAGTGGGATCATATACAATCTTGACTTTAAACATTTATAATAAATTATTATATTTATTGACTTTAAATCCGCCTTGTTCGTGCATCTTGTAGGTATTTAAATAATGGATAAAGAAAATACAAAACTTATTAGACACATTAGAATGACGAAAATGAAAGAAAAGTGTGGACTATCTCCTGCAGGCATTGAAACTATTGTTTCGGGTGAGTATATTTTATGGGTTTACTTTTAAATTTTGTATTATATATAATATATGCAACTTACATAATTATAAATTAATTATTAGATAAAGGATAATATTTTATTTATGTAAAATCCAAACAGTATATATTTTTTTTTTTATATATTCGATGTCAGACACTCCATCCAGTCAAGCAAGAAAGTTCAGAAAGTCCTTTATAGATGCAAGGCGACAAAACGGCATTCAGTGTACACAACCGATTTTTTAAATGCAATAAAATGCTCTGGAGTTCCTAATCACATCTTTTTTTTTTTTTTTAAAGATGGAGTTCCTAATCACATCTTAAAATTGAAAGTTGGTATTCATGTAATACTGCTTCGAAACATGGATCAATCTTCTGGGTTGTGTAATGGCACCAGGTGAGCGATCACTCGACCATTCTTTTATTTTTTTGGCATTTATACATTCCTAAATCTTAACTAATTTATTATCTATCATTATTGTAATGTTTTTACTTTTTAATTATAATGAAAAACTGATAACTTTAATAAATGATCATTATTTATTTTATGGGTTGTGTAATGACACCAGGTTAGTCATCACTCGACTTCGAGATCGCATTGTTGAGGCCAAGGTTCTATCGGGAAGGAATATTAAGAGCAAAGTACTTATTCCGCGAATGTTATTGACTCATTCTGATGTGAGATTGTCTTTCAAGTTTCAACGAAGACAATTCCCACTTATGGTTTGTTTTGCAATGACTATTAATAAGAGTCAAGGACAGACATTGTCTAATGTCGGATTGTACTTGTCTAATCCTGTATTCAGTCATGGTCAACTTTATGTTGCATTATCTAGAGTTAAAAGTAGGAGAGACTTGAAAATTATGTGTTGCGATAAGGATGGAAAATTTTTAAATAAAACTATTAATGTGGTGTACAAAGAAATTTATCAAAATTTGAAATAATATCGACTTTGGTATTTTCTATTTTTGCACTTTTAAACGACAACATGTGTTTTTCTATTATTTTATGTTTTATATTTTTTTTTTCAAACATCCCGTGTAGTACACGGGTGTCGTACTAGTTTAATTTAATTGTCAAACATGTTTTCTCCCNAGGAATGAATACGGAGCGATCAATCCATGGAGAAGCACATGCAAATCCTCCTCTTCACCTCCATTGCCATAGCCATAGTGACCCTCTCGCTCCTCTACCTGCTAACCCACGACACTGCGTCAACCCGTCCGACCTGAACCCGAAACCCCACACCCGATTCCCCAAATCCACCTGCGACTTCACCCACCGGCCCTACACCTCCGTCGACAAGCGCAACCGCCGCCTCTCTTTTCTCCCCTTTCTGCATGATCAGATTCTGGCGAACGAGTGAGTTGACTCACTGCTCCAACAAAATCAAGAATTTCAACCCACACCCGATTCCGTTCGTCGATCGTTTCCACCCAATTTGATTGACCCATTAAAACTGCTGCCGCCGAGTATGACGAACACGTATTGCTCGGACTGCAAGCGGAGCACGAAGGTAGTGTTCGATCATGCGGCAGGCGACACGTTCTGCTCGAAGTGTGGCCTGGTGCTCGAGGCCCGCTCGATTGACGAGACGTCCGAGTTGAGAACGTTCGCTGACGATTAAGGGACCACGACCCGAACCGTATTGACGGGCCCATGAACCCGCTCCTGGGGGACGCGGCCCTCACGACGGTGATCTCGAGGGGGGTGAACGGGTCGGGCGGGGACCCGTCCCTGGCCTGGCTGCACAATCGAGGCTGGGATCCGGACAGGGCTATCATGTTGGCGTTTAAGACGATTGCTAATACGGCCGATAGGTCTATTTGTTTTTTGTTGCAGGGTTGTTCTGTTAGGGATACTATGGTTAATTGGGTGAATTTTTTTCGTGTTAAAGCTGACTAAAGGAATTATTGAAATGAGTTCAAATGGAAGAACAAAAGGCTGTTGTGAAATGAATTCCAGATTGTTGGTTATAACTAACTCTTGCTTTCGAATTGACAGAGCTGATGATTCTTAGAGCATCTCCAACCATATTCTCTATCCATACAGTTTCTACAGTAAAATCCCACTAGTTTACAGTTTCAACAGTGTGAGCAACTCCAATCCATTTCCTCTATAATTCCCCTCTAAAAAGAATATTCTAAGCATATTCTTTTCTAATTTTATTAGTTTATTAAATAATCTCTACAAATTACATTTTAATGCATTATGCTTGCTAAAATTTACATATCTATGAATATATATTAATTATTGATTAATAAGATTAATTAATAAATTTAAATCAAAATCATAAAATTACACACAACATCATAAGACCACGTGGATTACATCACAAACAATAATTTAAAAAAAAAAAATATCAATACAAACATGAAGCATTCAATACAATAAGAAATACGGAAAACAAAATACAACACTAGTTATTGCCATGAGAATATTTTTCCCACAAATGTGCAACCAATGCATTATGAAGTTCATAGTGGGCAGACTTATCCTTGATTCGTTTGTGTCGAGCAAGAAATTGTTGAAAAGAGACGTGATCTCGCGGTGCTGGAGTAACCGTATGAGCACCAAATTGAACATCACTTCTAATTGGCGCACTAAGATCACGTTCCTCTTCGACATTCATATTGTGCAAAATAGTACATGTTTTCATTATATCATTAAGCACCTCTTTTTTTTCCAAAAATGAACAGGACCCGCGATGATTGCAAACCTTTTTTGCAGAACTCCAAAAGCACGCTCAACATCTTTTCTACATGCCTCTTGTCTCATTTTAAAGTATTTCTCCATTGGATTTGATGGTGCAACAAAGGACTGAACAATAGTGGACCATTTTGGATATATACCATCTGCTAAATAATAACTCATATTAAACTGTTTACCTTGAATGGTGCAATTAGCTGGTGGAGCGATAGCTTCAGCAAGATTTGACATTAGAGGTGATGCTTCCAGCACATTAATGTAATTATTCGCACCTGGCATACCAAAATATGTGTGCCATATCCATAGATCATAATCTGCCACAGCTTCCAAAATGATTGTTGGCTTTCCGGAACGTCTAACGTATTGACCAGCCCATACCTTAGGGAAATTCTTCCATTCCCAGTGCATGCAGTCCAAGCTACCTAACATACCTGGAAAAGCACGTTGTTCACCAATATGAAGCAATCTAGCAATATCATCGTGATTTAGTGATCTCAGATATTGTGCTTCGAAAACTTCAACGACTCCATGGCAGAATCTCTTTACGCATTCATTGGCCGTTGACTCAGCAATCTTAAGATATTCATCAACACCATCTGTTGGAGTTTTATAGGCCAACTGACGAAGCGCCGCTGTCCTTTTTGTATACGTTGACAATCCAAGTCGACCAAGACCATCCCGACGTTGCTGGAAAAAATTATCATGATTTTCCAATGCTCGCAAACACGTTTGAAATTGTGAATAGAAATCTGAAACCTTCGACGAAATGTATCTTCATCGTAGGTTGGATTACTACTAAAATAATCTCGAAACAGAGTGCGATGGGCCTCCTCCCGATCACGATGGACTACTCTATGTCCCGGAACAGAACCTCCCCAAGTTGGTTGGCTACTTTGCGCGGAGAGAGTATGTGCCATAAAAAAATTATTGGTTTGCAATATATGAGTGGTGGTTGATTCCAAAGTGTTATCAAAAAGAGGCAATGAAGCATTTGCCTCTTCCTCATCAGAATCATAATTATAAGGAGGAAGATAATTCATTGTGAATGATATTAGAAGGAAATATTACAGAAATATTTGATAATGAATGTAATATGTAGCTTGGATGATATGATGCATAGTTTCATGTTTATATAGACGAATGGATTAATAAAATTAATACATGTTTTCTTCATTGGATTCCTTTTCAGACAATGCCATGTGAAAGAAATTTGACCAACACAATGCCAAATGCAATAATTTCAGACAAGGCCATGTGATCATTATTACACTACGTTATTGTTGGACAATGCCATGTGATCCTTGGATTGGATTCTAACCATTGGATTCTTTTTCAGACAATGCCATGTGAAAAAATTTTGACCAACACAATACCAAAATGCAATAATTTCGGACAAGGCCATGTGATCATTATTACACTAAATTATTGTTGGACAATGCCATATGATCCTTGGATTGGATTCTAACCATTGGATTCTTTTTCAGACAATGCCATGTGAAAAAAATTTGACCAACACAATGCCAAATGCAATAATTTCAGACAAGGCCATGCGATCATTATTACACTACATTATTGTTGGACAATGCCATGTGATCCTTGGATTGGATTCTAACCATTGGATTCTTTTTCAGACAATGCCATGTGAAAAAAATTTGGCCAACACAATGTCAAATGCAATAATTTCGGATAACGCCATGTGATCATTATTACACTACATTATTGTTGGACAATGCCATGTGATCCTTGGATTGGATTCTAACCATTGGATTCTTTTTCAGACAATGCCATGTGAAAAAAATTTGACCAACACAATGGCAAATGCAATAATTTCGGACAAGGCCATGTGATCATTATTACTTTACATTATTACTTTGCATTAGATTACTTTGCATCATTGGATTCTTTTATATTGAATGACAAATAATAAACAATTAGGTGACATTGATTTCTCTTGCATTGGGTTCCTTTATATAGTCACTATACTTGTTTTGCATGTGAATTCATTTCTCTATTTATAGATCACACTTTAAGAAGCAAACATACACATATCTCATTTCTTCTTCCATTATTGAAGTGTTCTTCTTCCCACTCTTCTTGAATATCTTATTTTCTTTAAAATGTCTTCGTAAAAAGGGCCAAAATACTCCAAACCCGAAGATGTCTTAATTGTGAGATGCTACATAAGTGTTTCACATAATCCAATATCATCAAATGACCAAAGTTCTTCAACCTTTTGGAAAAAAATACATGATGAATACAACTCCCAAAAACACAAGGATTTACCAGAACGCTCTATAAGGTCTCTTGACTCTCGTTACCGCCTCATGGAAACTCATTGTCGGAGGTTTAATGGATGCTTGAATCAAATCGAATATCGCAATCCTAGTGGGACACAAATCCAAGATAGGGTGAGTACTTTGTTTTAAGTTCAATCTCGGATCATGTTATTTGCTTGTTTTATAGGTATACTTACAATTATATATTTTTTACTTTGTTTGTAGATTGAACAAGCCGAACGATTGTTTGAACAAGACCCAAAATATAAAGATGGCTTCAAGTTCCAACATGTGTTCCGACTATTCAAAGAGTTTGGAAATTTTGATGATAATGTCTCCTAACCACGATCTCGTCGTCGGGATTTCGATACACTCAATGACTCTTCCGAGTCCGACGTTTCATATGATGGACAACCAACACCAGAGTCTCCGGGATTGTCGTCTTTTAGTCCCCAACAAAGTGACGATGGTGTTGGTGGAACATCCGCTGAACGTCCAATGGGAGCGAAGAAAGCAAAATTGAAGACCAATTTTGCCAGTATTTTAATACTCTAAATGCTAAGTGATACTATTGTTGATTTGTTGCAGAAGGCCGAAGAACGTCAAAGTGTCCAACTTCAATTGCAGAAACAACAACTTGATTTGCAGAAAAAGAGGGATGAAGATAGAATTTTGATGATAGATTTGAATACCCTTACGAATCCCGTGATCCGTCAACATTGGGAACAAAAACAAATGCAAATTTTGTAAGAAAGAGAATTTGAGCAACAACAATCTCAAGCAACACCACCATCATCTAACACGGATCAATTTGGATTTCTCGACGACATTGGGCATGCCAGAGGAAATTTGAATGATTATTATGGTGACAATTAAGTCTATTAAATCGTCTATTTTATAATCTTTTTTAGTTTTTATGTTCCGTATTAATTATCGTTGTTGTACTATGTGTGAGCTTTAAGATGGGTGTTTTAGTTTATCTTTATGTTTTGATTTTAGTTTTAGTGTTTGTACCGTTAATTTAAAGTGAGTTGAATGTTTATCCTTATTCTGTAATTTTAACTTGTTTCTTTGTAATATTTACTTAAGAGAATTTAAATACTAATTAATATTCTATCATAATAATTAATAAATATTCAATTTTTCATTACACTAGTTAAAATAAAACTGATTAATCCAATTAGCCAACTTGTAATTAAAAAGCACAACCAAAATACATCTAAATAGGCTAAAAATACAACCCAATTTTATTTTTAACAAAATAAAAAAAAAAAAAAAGAAGAGATGAAGCGGATGAACAGTGGAACGGTTGCCAAACCTTTCCACAAAATTAGGCATGCCGTTTCCGCCAGATGAAGAGAGTGGGTTGGAGAGGATTTTCCTCCACAGTTGCCGTTTCCGCCAGATATCCAGTGCGGGTTGGAGATGCTCTTAGGTGTTTGGAAAACAGGACATGAAAATTCGGCTTTACAAAGGGAGTTCAATTTGAATATATTGAGTAATGATTTGTGTGTTGAATGATATGAAAAGAAATCTTACATTAATACAACTGGAAAGAAGAGAAGATGACGACCATATTGTAGGTTGAATGAGTGTTACCTTGGTTTAAGCAGCAAAAAGTTTAGCATTGCTTGGTATTGGATGGTTGGATAATTTGTTTGTGTTGCAACTCGTGAGAGTTGGTAATGTTGGTGAGAGAGTTGTCATGTTGGTTTTAACTGTATCATCGATTGTATGATTCTTACAGATTGAACGGAAAGTAGAATCGTGGGGAAGGGATTGGTGAATGATGGTTTTATTTCTGCAATGGGATGCTTCTTTTGTTGGTCTTGGACATCAGTGTTGCCGCCTTGTGTGAATGTTGAGTTAGACAATTTGGATTTTGTTCTCTGATTATGTATCCAATGTTTGTATGTAATTTTTGGTAGTCAGATTAGTCTTAGGTGTTCCTGATAACAGTAATGTGAATAGTAGTATAGTAGTATTGTTCTTTAGTGATCTTTTTAACTTGTGAAGATAAAAATGTCTTAAGAGTTGAGGATAATTCATGAAGCTTAAAAATGTCTATTTTTTGCTTTCTTTTGTTTATTATTTATTTATTTATTTATTTGTCCCTTTTGGTTGCTGAAACTTGTTTTTGATGTATGTATGAGTATTTATGTTTGAAAATGTTAGAGATGAAGTTAGACAGTACTAATTAAATGGTGTTTAGTACCCAATATCGGGTTTTCAATACCAATTCGAACGAATATGATACAACACCGAATTTCGGTTTTAAATGATGTTTATATTACTCAAAATCACTCACATATTAGTTTCTATGAGTTTTGAATGTATTTAATTAAGTTCCCTCACCAGGTGGTTATGAACAGAACACGCTAATGAACAAACACTACTAATACAGTTCATATTATTGAATGATACACTTCATTTCATTGAATGATCATACATGACTACTCTAAATTCCACATATATGTTTTAGATTCGTCTAGTTTTCAACAAAATCATGCGTGAATGATCCACATCACATGGTAGACGTGATGGATTAAAGAAATAACGACGAGTAAAATAGTACATGTTTGTCGTAAACATAGTACCAGTGATATTGATATATCGTACTTGTTTCTATGAGTTTTATAATGTGTTAAATTAAGTTTAATTGAAAATTGGTCACGAACTCAACACACTAATGAAAAAAATACTACTAATACACTTCATCTCATTAAACCGGTACAAGTTTTGACAGAAATAGTACCGCTTTTTCTTCTGCGTAGTACCTGTTTTCATTCAATTAGTACATGCTTTTGGTCAACGAAAATGGATTACTTCAATTTTGGTCAACATTTGCAAAATTGGTACCAGGCCTAGAGTAAGATAGTACCAACTTTATGGTGTTTTAGTACCAAATATCGGGTCTTCAGTACCAACTCCGATGAACATAAAAAACAATGAATTTCAGTCTCAAATGATGTTTATATGACCCATACCCACTCTCACATTAGTTTCCATGAGATTAAAAATATTTTTAATTGAGTTTAATCGCAAATTGGTCATGAACTCGACACACTAATGAGAAAACACTACTAATACACTTCATTTCATTGAATGACACACTTCATCTCATAGAATCATCATACATGACTACTCCAAATTCTACTTATATGTTTTAACTTCCACTATTTTTCATCAAAATCATGCGTGAACGATCCACGTATCATGGTAGACGTGAAGGATTAGAGAAATCACGATTCTTTAAATAGTACCTGTTTTAGCCAAAATAGTACCGCATCTCCTTCTACGTGGTACCTCTTTTTGATCGATTAGTACCTACTTTTGTGAAAGAAAATGGAAAATTTCAATTTTGGTCAACATTTACAAAAAGTAGTACCAGACATAGAGTAAGATAGTACTAGTTTTATATTGTTGTAGTATCTGATATTGGGTCTTTAGTACAACTTGTAATGAACACATAAAAACACCGAATTTCGGTCTCAAATAATGTTTATATGACCCATTATCACTCTCACATTAGTTTCTATGAGATTTAAAATGTGTTTAATTAAGTTTAATAGCAAAGTGGTCACGAACTCAACACACTAATGAAAAAACACTACTAATACACTTCATCTCATTAAAAGACACACTTCATCTTGTTGAATGATCATGCATGCCTACTCCAAATTCTATTTATATGTTTCAACTTCCACTATTTCTCAACCAAATCATGCGTGAACGATCCACGTGACATGGTAGACATGGAGGACTAAAGAAATCACGATTATTAAAACGGTACCTGTTTTTAATCAATTAGTACCTACTTTTGGTCAACGAAAATGGATAACTTCAATTTTGGTCAACATTTGCAAAAATTGGTACCAGACCTAGAGTAATATAGTATCAGCTTTATGGTGTTTTAGTTCCAGATATCGGGTCTTCAGTACCAACTCCGACGAACATAAAAAAAAACACTGAATTTCGGTCTCAAATGATGTTTATATGGCCCATTATCACTCTCACATTAGTTTCTATGAGATTTAAAATGTGTTTAGTTAAGTTTAATCGCAAATTGGTCACGAACTCATCACACTAATGAAAAAACACTACTAATACACTTTATCTCATTAAAAGACACACTTCTCTCATTGAATGATCATATATGACTACTCCAAATTCTATTTATATGTTTTAACTTCCACTATTTCTCAACCAAATCCACGTGGCATGGTAGACATGACGGATTAGTGAAATCACAATTAGTAAATTGGTACCAGTTTTGCCGATAATAGTACCGCTTCTTCTTCTGCGTAGTACTAGTTCATGATGAATTAGTACCTATTTTGTAGTAAGAACAAAAGATAGATTACTTCAATTTTGGTCAACATTTGCAATATTAGTACCAGACCTAGAGTTAAATAGTACTCATTAAATGGTGTTCTAGTACCAGATAACGGGTCTTCAGAACTAAATCCAACGAACATAATAATACACCGAATTTCGGTCTTAAATAATGTTTATATGACTCAGAAAAAAAACTCGCACATTAGTTTATATGAGATTAATAATGTGTTTAATTAAGTTACATCACAAATTTTACTTATTGGTCATGAACTCAACACACTAATGAACAAACACTACTATTACACTTATCTCATTAAATGATACACTTCATCTCATTGAATGATCATACATGTGTAACACCCCGCTTATCAGAGTAACTTTTTCGCAACTTTTACTTCGAAATACTTTAACTCTTTCGAAATACTTATGAAGAACTCGGAATGCTACTTAACTTGTCTTTATAAAAATCTGTTTATCTTTAAACTTTTGTCTAACAGATTTATCTTTAAACTTGCATTTAAAATACTATAATTTTATTTCTCAATTACCATATTTATATTTCTCAACATGGTAAAACTTATAAAATGCAAGTTCAATCATTTATGTGCATAGCGGAATACTTAAAAAAAACGTGGTTAATTATACAGACTGTTTTAAATGTCCACATTAAGCTTGTCTTCGTTTGCTTCCACGATCCACACCAACACAGCTCCACTCACACCTCCTCGTTAACCTGTTACCTGAAACTAAAACTCATGGGGGTGAGTAACGAATATGGATAATCATAAACCGATATCTGATCGGTAACTTAAACTTTTCTCTTATCTTGCCGATAGTTAATCGGATACGTGTGCACACTCTGATGGATATTTCTAAGGCACCTAACGGCCTCCATCAGAACTTAGGATTAATCTCTGAGAACAAATTAATGCCTCCTCATCCCAAGCGTAATAAACTTAAACTTTAGGATATACTCTGAGACAACTGATGGTCTCCTCATCCCATATGACATCAATATCGTACTCAACGTGATACCCATTCAGGGTCCCACCTTTTCATCTTTGAAATCTTTTGTAACACGATAAGTGCTGTACTGGTACTGTATCTGCAAGTCAATTCAAATATAGACAAATATACTAAGTACTATGCTCGTATACTCAATAATTTCTTAGGATTATTAACTTATCCCATTCTTCTAATAATTCATTTAAACTTTCTTATTCTCAAGTTAAGATTATACTTAACTTCACTTTTTACTTTTTCTCAAGGTTAATTACTTAACCTTATAAAACATATCTTCTTAAACATCAATATGTT
>BKCP01005960.1:650451-663381 GCA_008636005.1 Striga asiatica | reverse complement strand
AGGGGAGAAGTCGTAGACCTAGGCTCGCATGAGATAGATGATTTCGTAGCTGAATAATCTATGGGTTGAGATTGAAATACGTGCTTGTCGATGACCCATCCCTTGTTACGAAAAGTTATTGGGATTGGGATAATTGGCCTGTGTTGTATGCTCGAGCTTGTTCGTCTATGTTCAATCCCTTGTTACGAAAAGTTATTGGGAGCGAACCGCTAGATGTTTAAGCGAGAGTGTCAATCTCGAACCGAACAATTGACTGCCCGGCTTTGCTAGAACTTGAATTAATTATCCCCGATTCCCTAGCTTCTCCATCTTTGTTCCATTCGCATTTTTAGGTAGATTATTGCTTTTTATTATTTCTTAGTTAGTAATGATTCCATCCCTTATCTGATTAGAGTGTGTAGGATTTATTTTCTTTTCATTTGTGATCGATACCAAAGCTGAATTCCGAACCGTCTTCCTCGTGAGATCGACCCGGGGAACGAATCTTTCGATTCGGTACTCGGTAAAATAAAATAATTTGCTACAACAACCTCTGTAAATGCTGACGATGTAATCTTTCCTTTACCTGTAAATGTTTCAAAGACTGACAATCTCATATGGCATCATAGACTTGGACATCTGTCAAATTCTAAATTGCTTACTTTACCTCTCAATGCAAATAAAAGTACAGATATTGTTCCATGTGATGTTTGCCATTTTTCTAGACAGAAAAGACTTCCTTTCTCTGATAGCACTTCAATTTCTGATTACCCTTTTCAACTCATACATTGTGATGTTTGGGGACCTTTTTCTGTCCCTTCTCATTTTGGTTATAAGTATTTTTTAACAATTGTTGATGATTTTAGTACGGTCACATGGATTTACCCTCTCATTCACAAATCAGACACCAACAATTGCTTAAACAATTTTTATAACATGGTGCTAACGCAGTAAGTCTTGTGTTGAAACACCTCAAGAAAATGATCGAGTAGAAAGAAAACATCAACATATTCTCCAAGTTGCTCGAGCAATCCTTTTTCATGCCCATTTACCTTTGAAATTTTGGATTGATTGCATCCTTAGTGCTGCGCATATTATCAACAGAATACCATCTCGTGTTTTACACAATAAATCACCTTTTGAGATGCTTTACAAATCTCCTTCAAATGATCACATGAGTTATAGGATGCCCTGTTATGCATCAACCTTGCAAGCACATAGACATAAATTTGATCCAAGGGCCTCCAAATGCATTCTTATTGGTTATCCCTTGGGTTGTAAAGGCTATACCCTTTACAATCTGGAAACCAAGAAAACAACTATATCCAGAAATGTTATCTTTTATGAAAGTTTATTCCCTTTTAAAAACAATTCCAAAAATGACAATTTACCTATGTTCCCTACTCCATCTCCCGATCTCATACATTTCAACTCACCCTTACCATCTCAACCCCCTTTACAAAATTCTGTCACAAACCCCACATCACAACCTACTAACAACCCCATTTCACCACAATCTGTTAACAACAGTCCACAAACAAATTCAGTCACCACCAATATAAACCATTAGTCTTCACCTGTCAGTCAATCTCCACATTCCTCCCCTATTCAAAGAAGAGTATCAACCAGAACTCACAAATTACCACCTTACCTGGATATTTATCACCATTCTTTGAAAAATCCTTCTTCAAATTCTGTGAATACACTTTCAGATACATCTGGTACATCAAAATATCTCATTTTCAATTTCTTGTCTACTTCTCAGTTGTCTTCATCTCATAGCTGTTTCACTGCTTCTATTACTACTATAGTTGAACCTAAAACTTTTGCGCAGGCCAATACTGATCCTCTTTGGTAAGAGGCAATGAACAAAGAAATTCAGGCATTGGAAAAGAATAATACATGGCTACTAACTGAACTTCCTAAAGGTAAGCATTGCATTGGATGCAAATGGGCATACAAGGTAAAGTTTAAATCTGATGGTATAATTGAGAGATACAAGGCTAGACTAGTGGAAAAAGGCTATACCCAAGAAGAGGGTATAGACTATTTTGACACTTTCTCACCTGTAGCTAAAATCACTATTGTCAGATTTATTGTTGCTTTAGCTGCTTTAAAACATTGGCATATAGAACAGTTAGATGTAAACAATGCTTTCTTACATGGTGAATTAAATGAAGAGATCTACATGAAGCCACCTCCTGGTTATAATCTTCCAAATAACAAACTTGTTTGCAAATTAACAAAAAGTCTTTATGGCCTTAAACAGGCCTCCAGACAGTGGTTTCAAAAGTTGACCAGTTGTTTACTACTTTATGGATTCACACAATCCATAGCTGACTGCTCCCTGTTCTACATGCATAAGTCCGACTCTACTACTATTTTACTTGTTTATGTGGATGACATTATTGTCACTGGCAACAATTTTGAACATTTATCTGCTATTAAATCTCATTTGGATGCATGCTTTACTATTAAGGATCTGGGTAAGCTTAAATACATACTTGGCCTTGAGTTTGCTCACTCAGACCAAGGCATACACATGTGTCAAAGGAAGTATGCTATGGATATCTTGACTGATTCTGGTATGATAGGCTGTAAACCTGCTTTAACACCTATGGAATCCACTTTGAAACTTACAAATAACAATGCTAAAACTGAACACCTATCTGATCCAACTATTTATAGAAGATTAGTGGATAGATTACTTTACTTAACCATAAGCAGGCCTGACATTGCTTATTCAGTACAATCATTAAGCCAGTTTATGTCACAGCCCACACAAACTCACCTGAATTCAGCTTACAGGGTCCTCAGGTATGTGAAGAACACAATTGGTAAGGGTATTTTATTCCATAAGAGCTCTACTTTAAATTTTTCAGCTTATTCTGATAGTGACTGGGCTTCTTGTATTGACACATGGAAAAGCATATCTGGTTATCTTATTTTTCTTGGAAAATCACTTATTTCATGGAAATCCAAGAAACAACCAACAGCGAGCAAGTCCTCTGCTGAAGCAGAGTACAGAGCACTTGCATACACTAGTTGTGAAATTCAATGGTTACACTCTTTATGTAATGAACTTGGTTTTCCTCTTACTTGCCCTGTTTCACTGTTTACAGATAGTAAGTCTGCTCTAGCAATGGCATCAAACCCTGTTTTTCATGAAAGGACCAAACATATTGAGCTAGACTGCCACTTGGTTCGAGAGAAGATAGCAAAAGGTCTCATTGAGCTCCACTACATCTCCACAAAGGATCAACTGGCAGACATCCTCACCAAACCTCTCCCTGGACCTGCATTTCAGCATCTCCTCTCCAACATTAGCATGCCTAATATCCATGCTACTCTTGCCGGGGGGGTAACAACATATAGAGGCTATATTAGTCTTTTACATTAAAAGTGTATTTTTATCTATTTAGCACTTATAGTTACTTTTGTACAATAGCAACTAGTAGACATCATATAGTATAAATACCACATGTAAGCCGTATACCGACTCATTCATTCATTTTCTAATTCAGTCGCTTTTCTCTTTTCTCTCTCATGTTCTTTCCTTTGTTCATCTTTTCTTTTCTGTTGCCGATTTCTCATATTAACATAGATCAAAGGTCGGATTCAATCCAATCCTAAGAAAAAGATGTGAGGATTTAATGAATAGTTGTGCTATGGTTAGGCAAGTTTAACTATTAGAAATGTATACACATTTACAAAATGAAATGTCATACTCTGAAAAAACTAGTATGACATTTCACAATATAAATATATATTTTTGTTATAAAAGTATGATTTGTCGATCCACCTAACAATTAGACTGCCTCACCTAAGAATTTATGAAATATTTATTATAAATAGATGGCACGACGAAATAAAATATAAGTTCTTGGTGAGTGCTCACATATTGGACTTGAATCAGTGTTATAAAACGTGTGTCGCGTAGTAAGTCACATTTCGATCTTTATATTGCGTAATATAAATGATGTTGTGTATTGCGTAGGCTATTTGGGCATGAAAAATTATGTTTGGGCATGAAAAATTATGTTTTAGAAAAATATTACAAAATAAGCATTTAAGTCTAAAATCTACTATTATAAATATCTTAATATGACTATCAAACAATAAAAATTCATAAAATGATTTAATTTAAGTAATGAGAATAGAACAATATATGTCATAAACTAACTTAAACCGATTAATTTTAAATCAATCCTTAACATTCAATAGCGTGCCATGTCAATATTTAGCATAAGTATTTTGAGGAAAAATGCAAAATTTAAATGTTGCATCGCGATTTTGAGTGTGTTTACAAAAGGCTTTTTAAAACAAGGATTTGCATATATATTATATTAACTTAACCTGGTTGGCTAAGAAGAAAAAAAATAATATTGTTGAATTTAATTGTTTGATTTGTTAATTTTTATTCTTTAAAATATTATCTTCAGGAAACAATTTCCTCTCATTTTTTTCTTTGATGATCAAGATACGATCACCCACGACTTCTAATAATGGCATTCCCAACCTTCCAACAAAGACTATACTTACGAATATGATAACAAATTATCTCACTCAACAGGTCCAACTCTAACAGCTAAAAATAAATATCTATTTTCATTTTATCTAACGTACTATTAGTAATAACTCCAATAAAAACACGGAAGAAACTAATTTTGCACAAAAGTTTGACAAAAATAACATAGGTGTTTAGTAATTGTTGATTTGAAAGTAACATCACGTTTAAAATAGCACCTAGTCACATGTTTTGGGTGGGTTATTTATATAGGATTTTAAAAATTTATTTTTCTAATAAAAACTTTTATTAGAAAAACGAATTTTCATAATCTGTTTTTATTTTTTTATTTTTTTTTAACGGTCGAATTTAATAAGAAATGGTTCTAATTTATAACACGGATTTTCAAAATTCGTGTTTATTAAAAAAAATAAATAAATAAAAAACGAATAGAACGGATTTTGAAAATCCGTTTTTATTAAAAGAACAAATAAAACGGATTTCCAAAATCTATTTTTCGGTTTATATAAACAACTACAACATCCTCCCCAGATCAATGCGCGTTCTTTTGTTGGTTTATAAACATATTTTTGTGTCTTTTGTTCGATTTTCAGCGAATTGAAGCTCCATTCAAATAAAAAATAAAAAAAATAAAAAAAATTTCAACCAATCATTGGAGAAGAGGTTAGTTTTTATTTTAATGTAATGTAATATTAATTTTTTTATTATTTATGATTGTTTAAGATATATATTTAGTTAATTGAGTATTGTTTATAAAATCTTGAATGTTGGTTTAATGTATGTTGAATATTTATCCGAATTGTTTATGAATTTGATGTTATTGGTGGATTATGGTGATTAGGGTTTTGGTGGTGTTTTTTATAAATTAATTGAAAATTTTGTTTTTTTCTTGGAGTAAAAATATGATTAATTATATGTTGTTGTTGGAAATGAGTTTTAAATTTAGATTGGTAAAATAATAATTGAAATTTTTTAGGGTGTTTGATTAGCCATTATGTGTTGTTATAATTTGTAAAATAGAATTTTTTTTTTGTGCAACAGGTTATAAATGGCGTCTAACGGTCCCTACTTTGTTAATGTGTACTGGAAAATTCTCCAGAGTGAGTTATGGAATTTTTTCGAATTATATGTCTCATCCGGATTGTTCATTTGTTATTAATGGAATAATATCATATGAACAATTGGTAGATATGATTTACGGAAATGGTGGGTTTCGTGATAGTTGGACAATTTCGGATATTACTTTGATGGCGAGACAACAGGATGGTTCGTTTATTCCCGGAAGACTGAATAATGATAATTCTCTTTCGTGGATTTACTACTTTCCTCCCATGTCCTATGTGTTTTTGTATATAGTGTTGGAAGCAAACACACAGGTTACACAGGTTGAGGATCCTACGCCATCATATGGTTATGAGGGAATGTTTGGTGGTGAGGGTACGTGGACTACGCATGCTGGTAATTTTGGTGAAGGGACGAGTAATTTCGGCGAAGGAACGAGCTTTACCATTAGAGGACCGGACATTGAGGAAGAAATTGTTGAAGATGAAGATTTCAGTCTCGGGGAAGACGATTTCACTGATGACACCTCGGAAACCGAATCGGACAGATCAATTAATGAGGAGAGCGAACAAGAATTCATTGAAGAACACCCCTTTCCAAATGAAGGCCTCAATGTATATCGCGAGATGGGTGAGCGGGACTCGTCGTGTGTAGATAGGGACGAGTATGCCTTGCCAACCTGGAATGGGCATGTCGAGACTATCCGTTTGGGTACAATTTTTCGTACCAAGGAAGAAGCCCTGATTGGTATTAATGCCTGGAATGTTGAGAAGCTTAGGGCGGTCCGGACAAAAGATTCCAACAAGAAGTCGTTCAAAGTTGTGTGCAAATCAGATGAAGTTGTACCATGTATATGGAAGGCCCGGGTGAGTCTTAACAAACGGGATCACGACATGTGGGAGGTAACCAAATGGACCGATAGCCACACTTGCATGCAGGTGTTCGAGAGAAATGACCACAAGAATGTGACCGCCACCATGATCTCAAATCTTCTGTTGGCTAAGGTTCAGAAGCAGGTGACCTACAGTGTGAAAATGATCCAGGCCGACGTAAAAAGCGCCTAGAGCGTCGATGTCAGCTACAAAAAGGCGTGGCACGGGAGAAAAAAAGTATCGTTTGTATGGCACGTGGGAATCGAACTTCGCACAACTCCCCCAGTAAACAAAAATTAATTATAAATGTATTTACGTGTTGTTTGTAACTATATTTATTTATTTATTTATGGTTACCTTTTATAATTTGCAGGTTTTTCGCCGCCCTTCAAAGGGCGAATCCCGGTATAGTCGTTGAGTGGGAATGGCAGGGTGGGGAAATGGCGAAGCAATCTCGAGACAGAGAATTCAGATTTGTCTTCTGGGCGTTTGGCCCCGCCATTCAAACTTCCTTCTTTGCCCGCCGATTATTAGCATCGACGGCAAGCACCTGCGAGGTTCGTACAAGGGGAAGCTACTTTCGTACAAGGGGAAACTACTTGTTAATTACAAATTAATTTTTTTATTTTCTAATTTACAATAGTGTCTGATAAAAAAAACATATGTCCAACTGAGCATGTTCGTACAAGGGGAAGCTACTTGTTGCCATAGCACAGACTGCGAATAAGCGTCTATTGCCAGTCGCGTATGCGATTGTGGACGAAGAAAGTGCGGCTAGCTGGTCCTTTTTCCTAACACATCTGCACCATCATGTCGTCCCCGACAGACTAATATGTCTTCTTTCTGACAGGGACAACGGCATATTGAGTGCCGTTGATTTACTGGAGGCTTGGCACGAACCCCATGCATTTCATCGGATATGCCTTCGACACCTCCGGAGCAACGTGTTTTCGAGGTACCGGACTAAGAAAATCCGGGGTTTCTGCTGGAGGTTGGGTTCACTGTGTTCTCGACGCAAATTTGAGCAGAGTCGACAGGAACTCCATGAATGTAACCCGGAAGCATACAATTATCTTTTCCAAATTTCTTTGGAAAAGTGGACCCTGTATGGAGATAGAGGACGTCGATGGGGCACTCTGACAACCAATATGTCAGAGAGTTACAACAACGTCCTCAAAGGTGTTGGGTTCCTGCCCTGCATAGCGTTGGTACATGCCACAATGAACAAGACTCTGGATTTGTTTCAACAGGAACAAAACAAGTCCAGAGGATGCAGGAGTCACATTCCTACCGACCTCGATGCCGCCTATCTGGTGTTGGATAGGACAGCGGCGACTCACGAGGTGCAATGTGTAGACGCCGACGGATCCCAGTACAGGGTGACAACCGGTCTACGCGCCAGTGGAAGAGGGCAAAACAAGTATGTATTTTTGAATTGGAATTTATTTTTCCATTTAAATGTTTTTTTTTTATTTATATATATAAATCATTGTGGAAAACAGGTTTACGGTTTATTATCAGCAGCATCGTTGTACATGTAAGAAGTGGCAGACATTTCGGAAACCATACCCTCATGCATTGGCCGTGTGTCGTCACCGGAGTGATCAACCGCACTTGTTGTACGATTCCCACTTTTGGAAAGAGAACTGGGTTGCTCAATTTTCTAATTGGAATTTTGCTCCAATTTAAAATCCTGACACGTGGCCGCAGGTGGGATGGAATTTGATTCCGCATTGGGAAAGGATCATTTCGAAGCCTGGACCCGGCCGCGCCCAAACGAGACGATTTAAAATGCAAATGGATCGTCGAGCGCGCCGCAGAAGAGTCCGAGATCAATGCAGTAGATGTGGTGATCCCGAACATTTCGCGGACTGTTGCCCGTATTCGCATCCTCCCACCGATCGAACTAGACTCCGTGATGATTGAGGGAACTAGATTTTTTTTATATGTATTTTGACTTAATCGTATTGTTGAGATAAATATTTTGTATTTGGATGATTTATATAATGTATTTGGATGATTTTGAATTTGAACTCGAATTAGTACACTTGAAGTCAAATTAGTACAATCTCGGTCAATTATAGTGAAATCGAACTCGAATTAATACAATTGAAGTCAAATTAGTACAATCTCGGTCAATTATAGTGAAATCGAACTCGAATTAGTACAATTGAAGTCAAATTAGTACAATTGAACTCAAATTAGTACAATGTTAATTAGTACAATTAACATATAACATACAGCGTATATAACATATAATATATAACATATAGTTTATAACATAGTATATAAAGTAACATATAGTATATTAATATATATTTTTTGAACACGGATTCTCAGAATACGTGTTTACTTTTCAACGCATAACACGGATTCTCAGAATACGTGTTTACTTTTCAACGCATAACACAGTTTCTGAGAATCCGTGTTTTGGTGAATATAAAAAAGAAAAATCTGCCGACGAGGAGAAACCCTCATTCCGAAAATCCGCCGCTGCTCTCGACCTCCCGCCGCCGCCTGTCCTCTGCCGCTACAGCTGCTGCCAGCCTCCTCCTCCGCGCGAGCCTGCGACGTAATCCCGAGCCCGTCAACTCTCGTCTTCCGTGCCGTCGTTTTTCGATTGTATTCCCGAGAACGGTACAAGGCTCGATGCCCCGTCACGTTAACTCTTATGTATCATTTTTCGATTCAATATGTATTTGCAATTGGATATCAAAGTGATTGCCGTCACTTTGAATTATTGTCGAAGTACATTTAACGTGGTATATTATGCTCGAATAGTATCTTCGATTTGAAATCAGAATATTATGTTCGATTTGAAATTAGAATATTATACTCGATTTGAAATTAGAATATTATGCTCGAATATTATCTTCGATTTGAAATTAGAATATTATGCTCGATTTGAAATTAGAATATTATGCTCGATTGTGAATATTGGTGGATATTATGCTCAATATTATCTTCGATTTGAAATTAGAATATTATGCTCGATTGTGAATATTGGTGGATATTATGCTCGAATACTATCTTCGATTTGAAATTAGAATATTATGCTCGATTGTGAATATTGGTGGATATTTGAAATTAGGAATATTATGCCTGAAATCCTCTCAATCGAAGAATAGGTGGAAACAGCTAGGCTGTACTCAACAAACCAATATGCAACATAAGCATAATTCAACTGAACATATGGGAAATTCGTGAATAATTTCAATCGAATTTATAATTGAATAATTTGATAAGAAATTATAATTGAATAAATCAATCGAATTTAGTGAATAATTTGATAAGAAATTATAATTGAATAAATCAATCGAATTTACACGATCTGCGTAATTATTTCCTTAATTATCCACGATTTTGAGCAATTAAATACACAAAAAAATCAATAATATTTATTAAATAATATATAAATCACGGTCAGTTCAAAATTAACATATATTACAATCTCGGTCATTTTTTCAGAAAATGGCTTCGTCATCCTCGAACCCTCAACCCTACACCCCACACCCCGGCCCAGTGACCCGTCACTTCTATATCTTCAGAACCGCCACCGATCTAAGGCGGTATATGAGGACGCACCGGGGTTTCGCCACGGCGTGGTTAAGCCACGCTGTGCGGACACCCAGTTCTGGGCTGCCTTGGAGGGTAACAAGCAGAATGCCCAGACCTGGGAGGTGATCGAGAAAGCCGACTTCAGGCCTTTGTTTCGGATGGAGCGGGTCCCGCCAAACAATCCCCTCATTACATGCTTTCTGGAGAGGTGGCGTCCGGAGACGCACACCTTCCACTTCGACTTCGGGGAGGCCACGATCACTCTCCAGGACGTTCATATACTCCTTGGCCTCCCCGTCAGCGGGGAAGCGTGTTGGGGACAGGGATCTCGGGGACCAGGACTACGACCTCAAGACCTGGGACATAAATGGCAAGTACCTGTATTTCAGTAGTCTAGAAGCGGAGTGCAAGCGACCTCTGGAGGATGGACTCCCTACATCAGAGTACGAGAGGAGGGCGAGAGCCCTGATACTCTAGTGTATTGAGTCCTTCTTCTTCCCCTCCCATCGGGCCAACGGAGTCAACCTCTACTGGTTGTCCCTGTTGAATGTCATCGATGCCATTCCGGGGTACAGCTGGGGTGGAGCGCTTCTGGTTGGGGTTTATAGAGCGCTCTGCGACGTTTACGAGAGGGAAGAAAAATATATCAAAGGATGCGTGCAGTTGATTCAGGTAAATTTATTTACTTGTTAATTGCAAACTAATTTTATTTATTATAAATTACAATAATATGTACTAAAAAATGTATATGTTCAATATGTGCAGGTTTGGGCATGGGAACGAATCCCTCGTGTTCGCCCATTCATGAAGAGAACGCATTTCGGCTCTCAGGCTGGTTGTCCATTGGGTGCAAGGTAATAATAACCTTTATTTATATTCAACACTTAAGTTTTTTCAATTATCAAATTTTGTAATTACAAATATTTTTTTTCTGTGATTTTTAAGGTGGGTGGGATCGAGGGACATGAGGCACCTGGGGACGGGCACGGCTAGCATCCGAGATCAGCTGAGTGGCCTGAGATAGACTGATGTAAGTTTCTTAGGTCATAATAATAAATAATTATTATTTTTTTTAATTCTAATTTTTAATTAAATTCATATATAATTCTATAAATGTTTTTTTTTTTTTACAGTTCGATTGGGTACCCTATCAGACGTACATAGACGAGGGTCGGCTCCCGGACGAGTGTACACGAGACCGACATTTCTGGATGTACAAGGGGTGGATCTTCTGCTGGAACATCGCAGAACCCCACCAGCCTGATAGGGTGCTCCGCCAGTTTTGGTGCCACCAGCCCATCCCCCAGACGCCGATCATTACTAGTCTGGCTGACTGGGACACCCGCCACAAAGGCCAGGGCATGACTGGGAGGGCATATACCGATTGGAGAGCTTTCCATGCTGATCTTGGGAGGATCTGGACCGAAGAGAGAGATCAGAACGTCCTCCCAGATGTCCCGGTGGATCTCTTCCTACAGCCGGCAGAGGGATACATTGATTGGTATCACAGTAGGACTGTGAGACTATTCAATGACCCTAACAACTACGCGGCGATCTCACAGGACGGGGATTTCAGCCATATGCCGACCGGGAGAAGTGTCAGGTAAGTGTCTGCTAATTTGTGATTATTATTATTATTATTATTATTATTATTATTATTATTATTATTATTATTTTTTAATATTTAATAGATATTTGAATTTTATTTTCAGAATTCGGGTACGGAGGGAGCGTATAACATGCTATCGAACATTGAAGACATTGATACTCTACCTCCTCGAGCAGACACAGTTCCAGCAAGCGCAGGAACTTCTGTACGCTTCTCTGACTGTTGGGGGTCAGTCGGTCACACAAGGGGCATCGTCGGAGCAAATTTTATCTCAAGAGGAGTACACCCCACCCCAGCAGACACAGTCCCAGCAGGCGAGGCATAGACCGACGTCCCACATTGGTGGAGGGAGAAGACGCCGTGACCGCGAACCCGCCGCTGCATTCCCCGGGAATGAAGAAGACGAAGAAGGTGAGATTTTTTTATTTAACTACAAATATATATTTTTATTTTTGTTTGTTTTTATTTATTTATCCGGTCGAATTACTGATTTTTTTCAAAAATTAATTAATTGGGTGAAGAAGAAGAACAAGCCACGCCTGGACCGACCGCAGGATCGTCTTCTTCGGTACCACGGCCTCGGAGAGGGTCCCGAATACGTAGGCCAAAGCATGCATATACTCCTAGTTAGTTAGTTTGTTTTGTATTCTGTGATTTTGTGGACATTTTCTTTTTTCTTTTATTTTGTGGTTCATTGTGGTTGACTTTTTTTATATAGTGTTTCGTGTATGCATGTATGCATGGTAGATTTATAATTTGACGAATGAATTGATATTAAAGTGATATTATTTCATGTTCAAAATGTTAAATCAAAATTTATAAAAAACCTTCATATTGAAGGATAAGAATAAAATTTTAGCTAAAATAAACGCGATTGCTGGTAAACAAGTTCGTGATCATCAAAGAGTCGAGCTTAACAAAAAATAAATAAATAAGTAAATAAATAAATACAAGAAAAATCCGTGTTTATAAAAAGAAAAAATTTAAATAACACGGATTCTCATAATTCGTGTTATCCTAGAACACGCATTATGAGAATCCGTGTTACTTAACACGGATTTTCAAAACACATTTTTACTTGAATTAATTAAGCATAATCAGGTCATTAAGAAAACTCGGATTCTCAGAATCCATGTTTCAGTCAGAATTATGAAAACACGGATTCTCAAAATCCGCACGTTTGAGTTTTGTCCAAAACTTTTTTTTTGAATTATTTTTTTCCACAAAATTTTTGTTTATTTTATATAAATAAATGATTCCACATGTTTTTGTCATTAGTTATGCTATTGTGCGTAACCCGTAACACACATGATATCTCCACT
>BKCP01005960.1:621874-646249 GCA_008636005.1 Striga asiatica | reverse complement strand
TAACCCTAATTTCATTTTAATTGTACGAAATACTCCGCGACATTACATTGCACGAATTTTTTCCATAAACAAAGAAAGATAATATCACTGACCGTATGTGGGAGGTCCATTGTGCATACGAATCTTCTTCCGGATGAACACCTTCTCAGGAATCATTTGGATTCTTGCTTCTCAATACTTGATTTTGAGCTTTCGATTTTTTTACCTTCAGAATTTCAGAAAGAATTTGAGAACGATGTAGATGGAGGGATTTTTTCTTCACAGAGAATTTGGGAACGCGATTGTGGGGAGAAGTGAAGTGACTGTTCATGTTCCTGCCTTTCATCTGTTTTTCCCTCCAATTCCACGTGTGTATACACGTGGAATTTTTTTTTTTTTTCTTTTGATTTCGGCCGCCACGTGTAAGTAAAGATGTCCGCGTGTGAAATCCGGCACCACGTAGGCCGAAAGAGCCGTTAATTTCCATCACGTGCGTGTCACGTGCGTGTTTCCGGGCAATTAACGGGTTTCCGGCGAGTCGGGGACGAATTTGCAACCTTTTTTAAAAGTTAGAGGACGAAAATCAAAATGGCTATTCGAAGAGGACTAAATTGTCCAGAGGGGTAAACTTACAGGACGAAAAATGCACTTTTCTCATAAAACAATATAAAACAAACATAAGGAAAAAATATTATATTACAAAGAGAAATAATTGACATTTAAGCGGAAAGATGAATATAACAAATAAAAATGTATGTGTTTCAACGGTTATATAAAACATTTTGAATCGAATTTTAGATGTTATCAGATTATCATACATTGATTTTTTTATAACATATACTATTCCCATATTCACTGTACGATGCAATATAAGAACAGAGATCTAACAGACATTTCATATTAAATAATAAATATTTGAATTTCAATCAATATATCTCCTTAAACATTTAATCAATCAACATAGTTTATAAATCGGAGCATCAAATATATGAAAAGAGAAATTTATACCAAATATATTTAATCAATATACTAAGTTTTAACTTTCCAGTTTCCACTCTAATGGAAAGCCTGTAGGAAGGACTTTTAGTAAAAAATCTTTGGCAAGAAAATATGTTAATATAGTTTTCACTCCCATTTCATAGATTTAGTTAGGAAAAAAAAATCACTTTTTTGATCCACTATATTTTGGTCCCTTTTCAAAAATTGTACTCTATATTAACAGACATCAAACTTTGAATATTACTTTGTTAAATACATCAAAAAAGGTACGTACACTAATTCAAACGATATGCTTCATAGAAAAAACAAACACATAATTATAACCAACTCACTAGTCGAATAAGGGAGGTCTACCACTATAGGTAGCCTAGAACACCACACACAACAAAACCACAAAAACTGAAAAACCCCACTAATGGAGAATACATACTCCCCACGAAAGAATTCACACTCCTAAAGCGGAGAAAAAAACACCAACGCACATGAACAACACAAACAAAATACAAACACTAGCACACACAACCAACACAAACAAAATACAAACAAAATAAATCTAGAACAAATCAAACAAACGACAGCCTTCCCCTACTGGACGGGAAAATCAAGCTCCACCACACCTCGAACAAACACCCATCGCGAAATACCAAGAAAACCACGAAATCCACGACCCAAACACAGTGAATCCAGAAACTCCCCTAATGGGCTACCCAGATTCGGACCACAAAGCTCGACAGCTCCCAGTACTCCACATACCCGACCCAGGCCGGACCATGAGTGAGAAAATGAATTTCAATTGGGCTAAATTTTGTGAATATGACAACCTCAACAAGGAGAATGCAAATGTGGATCATACGCTCTTTGTAAAGGGCGTCTGAAAAAATTAAGTTGAATATAGAACATCTCGAATTATTTTGGACGAAAAATTGAGTGGCCCAACAAAATCTGGTTTGACTAAAAGTTAGTGAGTATGACATTCTCGATGAGAAATCCAAGCATCAGCGACATAGCTGAAACTTACACTCGACTAAGTGCCGCAAATAGAGAACAATAAATTTGGACCTAAGTTTATGGATGGAAAATTGAGGACAAAAAAACTTGATTAGAGCACCCACAATGCTTTGGATTCATTCACAAAAATATAAATGCCACATAAAAAATAGACTAAGTCAAGAAAAATATGTATTCCAATGCAATTGCAAGTGAACCAGGTCCTGCTTATGTGGCAGCAAGAAAAAGAGACTCGGTCTAGCCTTAAGTCTATTTTAGACCCAAGTAGAGACCTAGTCTCTCTGCATTGGAGTTAAATTTGATACTTTTATATATATTTGTCCATGTCATCCAAGACTTAGATCTATTTACATGTCACATAAGCACAATTACACCTAAAGCATTGTAGATGCTCTTAGGATAAATTTTTATGGGTCCGACAATCTTAACAAGAAAAACCAATTGTGTCACTCACCTAAAATGGACACTAGACGGCGCAAGAATTAAAGCGAAAAGAAAACAACAAAATTATTTTGGATGAAAATTTTAATGAGCGAACAAATTTCGATTGAGCTAAAATTTTATGAGTACAACTGCATAGACTAGAAAAATCAAATGTATGTCCTCACTTGAAATGGACACTGAAAAGCGCCAGAATTAGACCGGAAACAACAAACTTTATCTTGCCCCTTGATGATACAAGAAATACCTGACGTTAGTCAGAGGACACGTGGCGATGATGTATGCTCCGACGTCCTTCTTGGTGTGTCTCCTTTGCTCCGTCGCCTGCAAAACAGAACCCCAGGGTTGTTCCCAGGGGTAGATCTTTCGATGCCTAAGTTAAAATTGGTGTTAGGTTTTCCAGATGGTGGCTGTAAAATGCGTAGAGAAGATAATATATCTTTTACCTTGACCTAGGCCATCTTTTTATAGAGGTAGGATGACCTAGGTCTTCCCTATGCAGACGGAGGACTTCCCAGTCCATTGGCTTAGTGGACTATGGTCCACCAGTTGGGCCATATTTAAACCTTGGGCCTAAAGTGAGACTTCTCAGGCCCTTGAGCCTAAGGTGAGACTGACTCCTCGGGTCCTTAGGCCTAAGGCTTCAGCCTTAACCTTGGACACTAACGGTCCTCGGAGTACACGTGTCTTTATTCTCCCGAGCCACGTGTCGCCTAATAAATGTATATTTTTCCTATATCCCCCTCATGATTAGTGTACACTTTTTATGTTTCTTACAGATTAATGTACTAAGTAGATGTTAGTCAGAATAGCGTACGTACATTTTTTGGCAAATTAATGGTCCAATACAGTAGACCAAAAAATAAAACTTTGCCATTTCAACATCTACCCATAGCCATCGTACCAACAAAAGTATTAGCCATCCGACTGCAACAAGAGCACCGCCCCTCATAATTCACCGTAATTGCTGTAATATTTACCACTTCTTTTTTTGGCTTTCTTTCTCTTGCCTCGAGTGAAGTCAAGGGTATAATGGTAACACTGCATATGTAACTGTTTATGGGCTTCAAGGGTCAGTGGCACACATCTACACCTTGAAGCACATATTTCTGGCAAAAGAACATGCAAAGGGCATTACTACTTTTTACTTAGTCCCTCTTTATTCATCACCATCTCATCATGAAGTGTATCTAGTCATGCTTGCAATTTCCAATAACCAAAAAAACTAATGTTTGCTTTTCTTTTATTTGTATTGAAAGAGGAAATTAATGTCCGTACGAGTAAATATATATGTTATACATAAATACCCGATCAGGTAATTAATAAAGTTTTGTAGAGACATTGAACACTTCTTCACAAAGTAATATTGGTTATTATCCCAAAACACTTCAGATTTGCAGACATGTGATTGTGTTTTAATCTTAATAATTATGACTTTGGAGTGGACTGTCCCTAATCCGAGGTTAATTATGTAAGAAATTTAACGGGCATACTCATAACTATCAGGCGGAATTGAATAAACCCTAAGCATGTAATTCTATCAGTTCATAGAATATGGATCGTTGCATAAATTAAATTGCACATAGAACTTACAAGAATCCAACTTATGGTCCTTCCCTGTTTTCTTGATCTATGATGTTGATCTGCGATCTCTTCGTCCTCGTAATGTCATGGATCTATCTTTCTCATAATCTCCAATGATGGATTCCCCTTTGTCTATGAATTGTTTCTCTCTCCCGCTTCTCTCGTCTTTTCATAAAGCCCTTGATGTTGAAAACTTTATTTTCGTATGAGATGGGAGAGAGGGGCATGTAGTATATATAAGAGGAAAAGACTTACAATCCTAATCCTACTAACATTCCCCATGTTCTAACCTAACTTACTGTCCAAGTCAAACATCACAAATTGGACTCTTTAATATTAGAACATTAATAATCTATTAAATACATATTCACCTTAATTAAGTTTGACTATTAATTCAATTAAGTTCAACTAACTATATGGTCCACAATAATAAAATAATATAAATATTATTACATTCTCCCACTTGGACCATATAGTGTCGAAACCAAAAGAACTACTTTAAGCGCGCACCTTTCATCAAACTTATGATTGAATACATATATCTATAAGTTTAAAATTAAAATAGAAATTAACCGAGTCATGGCGGTCACAAGTCTTCGAGCGACATGATTCCTTCCATGTACCACAATCATTTCTAATTCAACTTTACTTTAATATGGAACAAGCTATTCGTACCATAACCATAAGCCATCCAACTTCTATGTATATACTATAAAATCAAATATCCATAATGATGGTATTATATGTGAAGAATTAAACATCTTTAATCGAATTCAATAAGTGTCAAAATCATTAATTGAGCAATTTCATTCTGTATCGGTCAGTCCAACAAGGCCCCATTCGTTATTCCCAACTTTCTTTATATGCCTTCCAAAGGCTTAGGGAATCACCCTTTTAATGGATCCACTTTCATGCAAGTAGTACTAGAATGCTCAAATGACACTTTAGTTCTTCACTTCTACTTTTACAACCAAGTATTTCAATTTTATGTGATTCACACCCTTTTAATACTTGTCATTCCTTGAAATATTATTGCTACGATACTGCGATAATTCTTAGCGGCCTGGATAAAATGTCGACATTTCCAAGTCCTAAGATAAAGCACCGTAGCCCTAAATTTGACTTGTGGCCTCAAAGCATACCACAAACTCAGCCCTACACCGTGGAAGTCGCGATGATGGACTTTTGTTCCACCTTTCCATAATTTTGCTCCTTTAGACATTATGAGCAAAAGTCTGAATCCGAGTATCCAATTATAACAAAATAATTTGGATCTTCTTTAAGTTAGCATGTGTTCTTTAATGCCTTGTAAGTACTTTAAAAATTTCTTTGCAGCATAATCATTTAAAATCATTTTTATAGTTGTTTAACGTACCAACAACAAATATATTATCAAACCTAGTACAGGTTCGTCTCGCTTAAGACTCCTAATCATTTATATCTAAGAAATTTTCTCCATCACTTTTCATTCCATTTCACCTTTCGAACATTTATTTTAGACTACATGTGTCCCTTTTATGAATTGGAATTTTACGGAACAACCATCCATTATCTTTCAAATAAAACTTTTATGGGATAAACTTTTAGTCCTTGTGATCTATTCTAGAATACTTCTATTCCAATTAGCAAGGACGTTCCATCCACATCCTTTATTTCATAACTTTTTAGAGAGATAATACTTTAATTCGTGCAACATGTCCACATTATTAGCAACTATAATATGTCATCGACATACGAAACTAAATAACAAATCTACTCCCACTGACCTTAATGTAGATACATCGATCTATGGTATTCCCTACAAATCTATAAGCAGTGATGGTATCATTAAACTTAAGATACCATTCACGAGAGACTTGTTTTAGTCCATATATCGATCTATTCAACTTACACACTAACGTTTCATTTCTTGTGATCTAAAAAACTTTTAATTAGTTCATGTAGATCTCCTTCTAAGTTTATCATTTAGAAGGTGATCTGTATGTCCATTTGATAAAGCTCAAAGTCTTACAGAGCCACCATTACCATTACAATTCTCAAGGAATCTTTCTTTGAAACGAGACATAATGCTTCCTTGTAGTCAATGCCTTCCTTTTTGGGTGTAACTTTTAGAAACAAGTCTAACGTTATATCTTTCGATATTACCTTTAGAGCCGTGTTTGGCTTCGAAAAAACCCATTTACACACAACTCTTTTAGACCCTTCAGGTAAATCTATTGAACTAAAGACTTTATTTTCATCCATTGACTTTAATTTTAATTATTCTTTCATGGCATTGATAAATTTTTCCAGAATTTTAACTTTTCATGGCTTGTCATTCATCAACCATAGGTTGTTCTATAATTTCTTGATTGCTTTGTGATGATTCATTATCAAGTGAGTTTGGATCATTTTGTTATTCATCCAAGTTACATGACGGTACTGTAACTAAAAGAATAACAACCATTGATGGACTCTCAGGTTAACACTGTTCAACCCGAGTTTCTTTGACATCCAAACTTTGTAGTTCCAAACTCCCACTGATTTGATCATTTTTAATGAATCGAGCATTGCTGGAATCAACTATTCTCGTACTATGATTAGGCCTATAAAACTTATATCCTTCAGAACTTTTCCGAATAGCCAATGAGAAAATCACTGACCGTCCTAGGATCAAGTTTCTTTTCATGTGGATTATATACTTTTACTTCTGCTTGACACCCTCAAACATGAAGATGCCTCAAACATGAAAACGTTAATGTTGAATTTCTCAACATACTCCTAGCCATATTCTTTAAGTACGGTTTATCCTCTCAGCAATACCATTATGTTGAAGAGTCTCAATTATAGTGTATTCACAAATATTTCAAATCTCAAGAAACTTTGCAAATGGACTAGGATATTATCCTCTTTCATTGAACTTATAATAATATTCACCAATCTAAGGAGATCTCACAACTTTTACTTATTTATCTAACTATCTTTCCATCTCATCATTGTATATTTTTGGATAATCCAATGATTGAGTCATTTAATGTAGTAGATAAATATAACCATAACGTGAGAAATCATTTATAATGGTGATTAAATACTTTACATCACCCCACAAAGGGACATTGAATAGACCACAAAAATTAGTGTGAATAAGTTATAAGATTTTAGTGCTTCTCATGGCAGATCTCTTTAATGTATGCTAGTTTGTTTTTCTTTAATTCATTTTATACATACATCTTGATCACTAAAATCCAAATGAGAAATAGTTTCATTATTCACCATTCTCAAAACTTTTCTTCAGATATGTGACCATAATCTTTAATGCCATAAGAGAGTAGAATTTTAATTATGTGCACTACGTTTAACCTCAAAATAAATATGAGAAACATAAGTAGTTGCACAGAGCCAAGCCACCAAGTATTATTGGGAATCTTTAATAAATTTGATTGACAACATACAAAAATTAATGTATGTCTTTCTTTTCGAATCAAGATTTTATTTCAGGCAATCTTTCCTAAGGTGGCCTTTCTTTTTACAAAAAATAACACCTTATTTATTTAATGATTGGACCTACAAAAACTTTAAGTAAGTCAGTCTCATTTTATTTGCCTTTATTTCCCATTTTAACTTACTATTATTGGCTCTCACATGAGATATAAAGTGAGTCGACTCTTCGTTCATCTAACTTATTCTCACCTCTTCCTGCACCAGCATAGCCTTAATTTCCTTACAGTCCTATTTATCTTTAATGGTGTTATAGTTCACCTAAGATTGGCCAAACTCGACAGGTAAGGAGTTCATGATGAATAAAACCATAAATGAGTCTATCACATTCATTCTCATGTCTGCAAGTTTAGCTTATATGTGGAACACATGGATCACGAAATCATGGATGGAGCGGAATCAGATGAACTTTTATAGTGGAGAGTACATTAATGAAACTTTCCACAATAAACTTTTCCCGCAATTTTAAATGGAGATAATCCTTGATTTTTATTTAGGAATTCTTTTCCATTATTAGCCTTAATGTTATCCCTCATGATTAACTTCATAAAATTCAAACATAACCTATTTGATCGCTCACATACCCTACGAAGAGTTACCTCTACTTCGGAGCTCTCATCAGTAATGGTTGTGGGAACTTCATCAATAATTAGAGTCATATCCAAATTCATTGAACCTAACTGAAATTGGATATGCTTAGGCCATTCATTGAAGTTCAGTCAATTGAATTTTTTTCAACTATAACACTGTACGGATAACCAAATTTTGAACGCTGCAAACTTTAATACATGCTGTTTAGTTACGCTTTGAGAGACAATTAATGGATTCAGAAATCTTTTAAATTATATATTTAAATATACCTTTGGACAAATACTTAAATATATAATATACTTGATTGATGCCTAAGAGGAAAGATCTTTAATAGAAATTACAAGAATTGTGATCAACTAGTGGTTATCTTTGGACAAACACACTAATTAACCTAACTTTAATATAATTTCTCTTTTAGTGTCATATATTACAAACCATGGCCCACCTTTGGGTGTCCTCCTAGTATATAATCTATAACATCAATTATTCAAATATTATAATATTAGGGTACATTAATAAGACATCGTCTTATATTTGAATAATTGATACTTTTATCTAATTTAATTATCTATTCCATAAATTAAACTAGGCCACTTTGGTGACTAACTAGTTTCTTACATAGATAACATAATTAGATAATATTTTATTTTAATTATATTTTATCTAATTTAATTATCTATTCCATAAATTAAACTAGGCCACTTTGGTGACTAACTAGTTTCTTTACATAGATAATATAATTAGAAATAATTTATTTGATTGTATATTATGAGATTATCTAAACTATTATTAATCTCTATTAAGAAATCAATTGACTTTTATATAGTTCAACAAATACAAATTAAAGCAGAACTATTCACCAGAATTTACATGCAATTCTCATGTACATGGCAAAAAAAAAAAAAAANCTGGCAAAAAAAAAAAACAAATAATCCCCATCGAAGCTTATTTACCAATCATGATGAGTACTTTAATTTAATTGAATTAATACATTCAAATAGTGAACAGTAAAACAAAAAACACCAATGATTATGGCATTATGCTATTTGATGGTTACGGCATATTAAAGAAAAACATATACCTCCCAAGCATATTTGCGCAAACAGATTTCATGTATTAAGCAAATAATTTCAAAACCCAATAAAGAATCCATTACGGCAATTTAAGAGAAAATTCATCAAACACAATTATTTGATTCAATCCATTCAATCAAAGAGCGGCAATATGATCATAAAAACACTTACGGCAACATTATTGATAATTATTAATTATCATACGCAGTCCTTAATCTTTTATATGGCAAAATAATATGCATAAACACATGCTCTGATACCGCATGTAAGAAATTTAACGGGCATACTCATAACTATCAGGCGGAATTGAATAAACCCTAAGCATGTAATTCTATCAGTTCATAGAATATGGATCGTTGCATAAATTAAATTGCACATAGAACTTACAAGAATCCAACTTATGGTCCTTCCCTGTTTTCTTGATCTATGATGTTGATCTGCGATCTCTTCGTCCTCGTAATGTCATGGATCTATCTTTCTCATAATCTCCAATGATGGATTCCCCTTTGTCCTCGTAATGTCATGGATCTATCTTTCTCATAATCTCCAATGATGGATTCCCCTTTGTCTATGAATTGTTTCTCTCTCCCGCTTCTCTCCTCTTTTCATAAAGCCCTTGATGTTGAGAACTTTATTTTCGTATGAGATGGGAGAGAGGGGCATGTACTATATATAAGAGGAAAAGACTTACAATCCTAATCCTACTAACATTCCCCATGTTCTAAACATCACAAATTGGACTCTTTAATATTAGAACATTAATAATCTATTAAATACATATTCACCTTAATTAAGTTTGACTATTAATTCAATTAAGTTCAACTAACTATATGGTCCACAATAATAAAATAATATAAATATTATTACAAATTAGTCGTTAATAAGATGCCTAATCACTTTTACATTGTGTTGATACCAAATTCTTGAGGCCTACGAACACAATGCACGTGTCCCAATCAATGCACAACAATCGCTATGCAAGTTAAATGTATATCGTTTATAGCTTTTAGTGAGCTCGTTATTAATTTAGATTGACACTGGGTTTTTGTTGTAGTTTTTGACAAATAGTGGGTATTCAATTAGGCGAACCTGACCGACATACTGTTGTACATGTATATTTTTATTATAATAAAATGTTATACTTTAAAAAAAATTAAACAAAAACAAAATATTTAATAGTAAGGTTCGATGTAAATGTCTCGACTGATTAAATATTTTATTTTTTCTAATAGTATTAAGAGTAGACTTGCCTAACGATCAATACCAAAAAAAATTGTTATAACCCAACGGAAAATTCTATGGTAATATTTTTCAATAGAAATTTCAACGGATATTCCAATAGTATAGATTCCGTTGGAATTATTCCAACTAAAATATTCCGTTAGAATGTGTTTTTCATTGGAATTTTAGATGGAATTTGATGATTCCAACGGCTATATTTCCAACGGCTTTTCGCCGTAGGAATTAATGTTGGAATTTTTATTTTCACCCCCGTTGAAAAATATACCGTTGGAATCTCCAAAATTCAACATAAATTCCAATGGAAAACTCATTCCAACAGAATATTTTTGTTGGAATTTCTGTTGGATTCCATTAGAAAATTCCATCGGAAATAATAGTATTGAAAAATATCTATTGAAATTGCCAGTGGAATTTTATTTGAATAAATTTCCGTTGGAATTTCATCATTTTTCTTGTAATGGATTGGACTATTTCATATAAGAATTTGTATTAAACTAGTGACTTTTTTGTTAGGTTGGTAAACCAAAAAATTGTATATTTATATATCTATACTTATATAAAAAGTCATTTCATTTACTAAAATTAGTAGGAAGAAAAGTCAAGTCTTAATTAATTGCACACCATATTTAGGAAGTTGTAGATATTTTAAATCTTAAAATAGGGTAGCATTAAATGCCCCTAAAATTATGGGTTTTGTTAAATTCATTTTCGAAAATTTCGACAGATATTGAAGTGAATATGAAATTCAATCTCCTCTCATTTTTTTTTAATAAAATCTGCATCCAAATTTACGTGTGGTTTGAAGTGAAAATTTAAAATTCAAAATCTCTTCTCATTTTAGTTACAAGAAAATCGGGATGCATTCAACACTTGGACTAATTTAAAAATTATTTCTTAAATGAAGGAATTTATAGATAATTGTTATCTCTACTCAATCACATGATTATTTTCAATATAAAAGAGACATATTACAAATTAGTGAATCATATATTACTTAATTCAATATGTTAACATTAAGGAATAAATCCATAGTATTATGTTAATCCGTATCTCATATTATTATATCATTAAGAATATATTATAGTTATACTATCAAATCATAAAAAGATATTAAATCCATATTGTAAAAAAATAATTCATATAATTTTATAATAATTCTACTACACTATTCAACAGTATTCCTTTTTATCATATAATAAAATAATAATTAAATATTATATAGTGAACAACAATAAGTAAAACTGTTACTTACTCTTATATCAAGGGATAAATTTATATGCTAAAATTAAACTTTTATTAGTATAGATTTTTTAGTGAGATAATATATTAATTGTTTTACAAGCTAGTCCTAACATGATCATATTTAATGTTCTGGCTAAAAAAACAACGCTGGTTAAAAGATGTGAAAAAAAACTTATAATAACCCTATTGTTTTTTAGACTTAACGTTGATTAAAAGAGGTGAAAAATATATAATAACTGATGTAGGGAAAGCATACGAGTGGGCTAGATAATGAGACACTCTCTCGATAAAACTCACAAAACTCACCAATATCTTATTTCATTTCAATAATCAACAATCAACTGAAAAACATAAATGAGGAGGAGCCTTTAAATAAGGCTCCTAAAACCCTAATACTAACTTGTCCAACAAGACAAGAATCCTAACAAAATATTAAATAATATTAAAATTCCTAATTTCTCAAGATACCTAATAATAATAGTAATAATAATAATAATAATAATAATAATAATAATAATAATAATAATAGTCTACACCATTCTCCCCCGATTCGGAAGGCTTCGCCCTCGAAGCCGATGCGCTCCCGTGGCCGGTGTGTGGTGTCGAATCTGTGGTAGGACTCCCATCATTTTCCCCGATCAAACACGAAGGTTGAATGTAACCCAACGTCCACTCTAGCTGACCCACACAACATAGGACCCTTACTTCTAAACCAAACACCCCCGGGCATCACAAAACTAAAAAATTCAACACCACCCGAATGGTCAATAACTTGAAAGTACTTGTCATGACGTGTCAGAATCACCCCATGGTCATCTTCCATTGCTTTTGCGAGTTCAATTGCACTTTGCTTAACCTCGGGATGTAGCATACAAATAATTGCATCTACCAACTTGTGAAGTGAAAAAATCTTGACTGGGATTGGAGCAGGACCTACGCCTCTGGCATGCACACTCTCTCCCCCAAAAGGTTGGTCAAAGTCTTTGTTGGTGTTGCTGTAAGGAGAATTACACTCCACGATAAAATCCTCTGGCCTCGGAGGCTCCTCATCGAAAATAGGTGGACCGTCGTACAATAGCCCGTCATCTTTCTCAAAAATCGCACTCTCAACGAGCTTAGTCTCGATGGGCGGAGGCAGCCACTCTCCGAAGGGATCCACCTCCAAGATGGTCTCTTCGCCGTCTACATCGCCGGGCGGCGGTTGTGGAGATGGTCGACGGGGCGCCCCGCCTGGAACACGACCTCCACTTCCTCTGTGAACTCCCCCGCGCACACCCTGGTCGCCGGCGGCACGGTTCATCTGCAAATCCCAGACCACGTTGTTAAGCGTTAAACGCAAATCCTCGATCACCGTCGAAAGATCTGCAAACCAATCTGTGAAACGCACGTCCAACTGTTCAAATCGGTAGTCGATCTGTTGAAACCGATCGTTGAAGGTTGCATCACATCGTTTGTTTGTGGCATCTTATCGTCCCAGCGACATCGCGAATCGTATTGACTGCTGATATCCAACTGATGTAGGGAAAGCGTACGAGTGGGCTAGATAACGAGATACTCTCTAGATGAAATTCACAAAACTCACCAATATCTTATTTCATTTCAATAATCAACTGAATAACATAAATGAGGAGGAGCCTTTAAATAAGGCTCCTAAAACCCTAATACTAACTTGTCCAACAAGACAAGAATCCTAACAAAATATTAAATAATATTAAATTCCTAATTTCTCAAGATACCTAATAATAATAATAATAATAATAATAATAATAGTCTACACCAATAACGCTATTATTTTTTAGATTTAAACGGACAAGGATATGAAAATAACTCATTTAATATCTCTGTTCCGTGCATCGTACGGGGTACATACTAGTAATATGAGACTTACATATTTCTATTATTAAACTACGATTGAACAAATTTGTAAAGTATTTTATAATCTTGGACTGGACTAATGGGGAATTAGGGTCCTGGTTTTTTGTTTTAAATATTGTATATATATCTTTAAATTTACATTTAATAAAATTTTTATTTTTTATAATAATAATAACAAATTCTTATTAAAAGGTGCAATATAAACATTATGTATTATGTAAAAATTGTTCCAACTTATCTTTATATTTTTTTCACTAAAATTGGTACTTATATATCATGTGTATTAATTTTATTATTATAGAGAAGGCTTTAATTTTTTTAAATGCTTCTAGGCATTTTTAACCAAACTATTTCGGTTTAAATTAATTTTCATTGTCAATTCCAAGATTTTTTTTACTGTCACGCACTTTTTATTTATACAAAATGAATTAAAAGTTATTAGCAATATGTAAACTTTGAGTATTACTATTTATAGTGAACTATATTATTTTCATATTATTTATGCCCCCAATTTAAATTATGGGTCCGTCATACTTCACTTATGTGGTTAAGAGCTCAAAAGTTTGCGTACTTAATTTTATGATTTTCCATGACGATTATTAGTTAGTTGGTGTGATATAGTCATAGAACTACTAATCCAGGCTAACACCTCAAAGTTGAGCTAGTCAACTAGTTTATAGCTAACCTCAAGTCATGTAAGTCAAGTGAAGAAGATCGGAGCTGGCTGAGCTACTCAGCTTGGTCATGCATGAGGCAACTAGCTTGATCCGAAAAGATGGATTGAGCTATTCAACTCGGTCGTACTTGAGATAACCTACTTGAGCGCTGGAAGGATTCAGGACAAACACAAGCTAGTAACCTATTGACCTTAGTTGGTCGACCTAAGTAGGAAGAGACCTGCGGACACAATTGAACATAAACAAGTGTAAACACAATAATGTGAACCTAATAGATAACTATGAATACAATCAGATAAAAAGAATGAGGCAGTCGGGCAACCCTTCGGCAACAAGAAAACTTGGGCACCAATGTACTCATTCTATATAAAGGGATAAGGTACAATTGAAATACTATATTATCTCTCTCTGATCTCTCAATATTTCTCAATAATCCAGATATTATTTATCATATTCATTCTCTTTCAGATAAACTAACTTAATCGTCGGTGTGTTCACATCGGAAGTTCCTCCCGGTTCTTGTTTTGCAGGTTATCAACTATACTCGGATGGTCGGAGGTTCCCAGTAATCGATTCAGGTAGATCCGTGGCCCGACACATCATAGTAGTATTTTAGTTATAGGCCTTGTTTCGTAATAAGCGATTAGCTGTTAGCTATTAGCTGATTGTATTAGATGTTTTGACCAGCTGATTGTGTTAACTGTTTTGACCAACGGATAGTGTTAGCGATTTATAAAAAGTGTTTGGTATAAATTAGTTATTTTTAATTAGTTATTAACATATAGAATTAATTATAAGAAATAAAACAAATTTTTTCGTATTTTTGTCTTCATGTGATCTCAGAACTCAAAAACTTTTAATTTTTGAATACTATTACACATTTTAAAAATGAGCAATACCACTTGAGTACATTTATGTATTCAGCCCCAATTTGTTTTATGAAATATCATTTTTGTATGATGAGGGCCCATTTCACCACTATTTCACCAAAAGGACAATGAAAAATGCAAACAATTCGACCAATCTCAACAAACTTGGTCATCACGTCATGCAAAAATGCAAAAAGCTAATTACAAACGCTCCTAAGACTAGCGTTTTGTATTTGGCGGTTTGGGAGCAAAAAGCTGATTGAAAATGCTAACTTGCCAAACAACATTTTCAGCTGATTGAAGAAGTTAAACAAGCTAAGACTATATTTGGTAAAACTAGCTGAGAGCTGATAAGCTAGCTGTTGACCATCGACTTGGAAATTATCATTATTCAGTGTTAAATGCAGTTATACGTCAGCTTAAGTATATTAAAGGTGGTCCTCTCGTATAAAAATCACTTATGATGTCAGAATCATGACTTATGATGTCAGAATCACGCCCTCTCACCGAAGTGAAGTCCTCATTAACCTCGGATCACCAACCGACTTCCTCAACGTCTACCAACAACACAACCCACCTCGGAGACAACCAAGTTCATCGATACCAAAGCAGGCGACAAGGCGCCCATGCGATCTCCTTACATTTCGTGCCCAAATGTCATGATAATGGTGGGCCTCACTGACAAAATCGCCCATTCAAAGTTACTTTTAAGTAAAAATTCTGAATGATTAGAGGGAGGTGATTATAGGCCTCGAACGGCGTGTAGTGAAAAAGTGACTATATATAGCTTCAAATATCCTCAGTTGTGGGGGACCGACCACGAAGTATTTAACAATAATCTCATATTATCTTTCTGGACCGTGTTAATTTATATATTAACTACCTGTATGATGTTGTTACAAATTTGCACGACAACAATAGCTTAAAGTTTATCAGTAATTTTTGAGCTTATAGCTTATAACTTATGACTTATAGCTGAAAAGTTAGCTTATATGATAAAAGTGTTTAGTAAAATTCGCTGATAAGCTAGCTGAAATAAAAATTTCAACAAGTTTATTTGAAAAGCTACCCAATGAAGTTTATCAAATAAGCTCGAACTTTTTAAAAAAGCTCGTCCTATCAAATGGAGCTTATTTGAAAACAGAGAGTTTATAAGCTAACCAAATAAGCTATAAACTAGCTTATTTGTCTATCAAACATAACCTAAATGTTCAAAAAACTAATTTTAGTTCAAAACGCTATTTTCCAAACGCAGCCATAAGTTTTTCTTAATAACGTAGTTAAGACACAACCAAAGCTTCATGTGCATGACTTGCTGATTATTATTATTATTATTATTATTATTATTATTATTATTATTATTATTATTATTATTATTATTATTATTTAAGACAAGTGTACCCTGTTTAGTACTTAATCTTTTATTATTATTATTATTATTATTATTTAAGACAAGTGTACCCTGTCTAATACTTTAATCTTGGGCTTGGGGGTAGACAATTGTTTACTGAGCGATAAATTTTAATTAATTGATATTACCATTCTTTGATTTGAGTGGTATAAGGGGACACAAGATCTACATGTGTGGGTTCATTGTTCATTTTCATTTTATTCTAATCCTTTTATAATCTAACTAGTGTGTACCCCGTGCGATGCACGGGAACAATAGTAAATTAACAATATTATAAATAGACATCGAGTTTGAGTTAATGGCGGAAGTGAAAACTACTATTGATCGTATTTAAAAAGAGGAAGAAAAAAATAATTATAAATAAAAGAAGAGGATAAATAATACTTAATAATTATAAATTAAAGATTCGGGGTCAAACAATGTAAAATGATTTTGTATAAGAGAATATAAAAAAAAAATTGATTACACACCATTTCAAAATTATTATTATACTTTTTTGTATGGTTAGCTTAGAATATTTGTAAAAATATTAGTAATTAGACCGATGAAAATTAGCTTATTAAAGTAGATAATGGATTTTAGTAGTAATTATGAATTAGTTTCTATTTTATTTTATTTTTTCTTTTTAAAGGTAATGGATTTCTAGTAGTAATTATGAATTGATTTCTATTTTATTTTATTTTTTCAAATCTGTATAGATAAGAGATGAGATTTTTTAAACACCTAAGATCGTATGCAATGAGATTTTGTAACAGAAGAGATAAGCTCGTGTAGATTTATACTAAAAATAGAAAAAAAAAACAATATTTATTATTAAAACGATAAACTAAGAAACAGGAAAAAGAGAAACAAATTTTTACACAATTAATGAACAGATTTTTTTGCCTATTCAGATTTGTCCAACAATTACTATATATAGGATATATTTAATGATTTTGGCGGGAAAAAGTTTCTAAATTTGTAAAAAGGTTATTTTTTTTATATATTGATAGATTTATGTGGAATTTATATAGTAAGTACTAAATTATGTGCAAGCACGTAGCTGAGTTGTCTGAATACCGTTAGCCAGGAAGAATGTAGGAACTCATGTAAGTTCTATTATTGTGGATTGTATGGAATACCAAATCTAGATTTACAAATAAAATTCGAATTTTTAAGAATTTAAATTGCAGGTGTCCACGTGTGATGATATATCTTTCGACATTTGAAACGGTAAAACAGACAACAAATATAATTTGTTATGCACCGGAAATNACACAAGAATCTATAGAAAAATATCGGATGAGTCACTGGCGGATCCAGATGGAAGCACTGGGGGCACGTGCCCCCACTAAGCGTGTGTGTGGGTTGGCTTTTTATGTGTATATATTGTAGAGAAGATTAGAGGAAAAACAAAATACATGTTTTTATTAAACAAGTTGTAATAATTTGGATACTAACTTTTGCTTAATTAATCTGACCTGCTTTATTTTCACAAACATATAAAAAAGGAGATTGATAGTATATATTACAAAGTATTGTCATGAAAAACCAAACTCACACACACTAACATGTATTTTATTTTATTTTTTTAAAAAAAAATCATAATTTCAATAATTGACAATGTTAATATGCCCCCAGTGAGATTTTTTCTTGGATCCGCCATTGGATGAGTCAAAGATAAAAAATAACGAGCCTCGGATGATTTGGTCTTTTATGTGAAATTCCCCGACTAATCTTTCCTCTTCTACTCCGAAGAAAACTCAAGGCTCTTCTATTGCGCCTTCCTCTAAAGAAAACTCACTGCTCTTCTGCTATGAAAATTACCTCTTATGCTTAAGAAGCTCGTCCGTTCTGTGTCCAAGAATATCCTATATTTTCCTGTCAAATATTTTTTTTTACTGTCATGATTCATTTCTAAGTAAGATACCTAGGTAAAATAGAACTCAATAAAATAAAATAAAGGCTTAATTGCACATAAAATTCTCACTTTTTATGTAATTGCAAGTAAAACTCGACCTTTTTATCTTTGAGTTTTATTTTATTGAGTTTTATTTTACCTAGGTATCTTAGAAATGAATCATGACAGTAAAAGGTATCTTACTTAAAAGGTTGAGTGTCACACAAGCCTCATCAGTGCCATGTAATATTTTTGATCGAACACGTCATCAAGGATTGGCTGAAAAATAGTTTTGAGACAAATTTGCAACACATAATAAAGGTTTGATATTTATTTGAAAAGATAAAAAAATTGAGTTTTATTTGTAATTACACAAACGTTGAAGATTTATGTGCAATTAAGCCAATAACTAATGGTTGTACTTGTATATGGTATGATTTTATTTTAGGCTTATCAGGAAGTGCATGGAGAATGTAGAGTTGGGATTTGGTGATACCTTAACCCCTTTTATAGGGAAAAATACTTATCCACATCTTAATAACCTCTTAGTCAGATCCTAGTCATATTAAGATTCTTTCTTATCCCCCTAAGATTCATCCTTATCCTTTATGCCCATTTAACCTCAGGCCGCGATCTTCACTAAGGACTTCTACCTCGAGCTGCGAGGCAAATTAGGTCGTCTTTTAGATGATAGAGGTCGACCTGGGCAATATCTCGAGGATCGGGTCATCCTAATGCCCTGTCACCTGGATTAAGCTGTTATATGATTAAACACTTTCCAAGTCGTTATTTCTCAGGTGAACATCGAGGTTCTCGAGCCGTGTATTGTAGCCCGCAAGCTGTTGCAGACTTCTCAAACCATTTCCTCTGACAATCATTAAGCTCCTAAAATATATATCTCAAGTCGACCTATCTAGCTCGACTTATAACCCGGTCGAGCTTTCAACACTTAACCCTGTCTGCACGAGTATGGCTATATCACTTATGTAGAGGCACTCTCAAAATTTTATTGGAATAAGAAAAAAAGATAGTGGATGCCTCGAATAAGGGATAATTACTATTTGAGGTGATAATTACTATTTGAGATGTCTGATAAATATTGTTCGCGGTGCTACATGCCATGAGGGAAGCAACCCTAGTATATGACTTATCGAGAAGCTTGCGTTGGGCGCGGATGCAGGATGATGATTGAGAGTATATAGACAGTATAACTGAAATGAGTCATTGGGCATATGCGGAGTCTCTTAGACGTATGTTTGCGTTATTGTTGATTTTTGGTTATTTGGGTAGACATGAGGATGTATGGGAACGATGTTGACAATTGTTATCTAATGACATTCTCTATAGGTAGCGGCGGTTGTTCAATAACAATGGTAAATATTCTTTTTTCTTTATATATATTTCACTTTATCCTGTGATTTGTTGTAGTACTGCATTTTTCTTCAACATTGTGCACTATTTTAACTTGAATCTTTAGCAGTTTATTGAACTTGCCAACTTTTAGATTTGTGGCTTAGTGATGAAGTTATAAAGAATCTCAACCTTGCTGAAATTGAGACATTTTTGCGAAGGCGTGACACAAGTCTTCGTGAATATTCGTCCATGCATTATCCAGACTGAGGTAGTATTCAGACCACTTCAAACCGCCTTATATTGGATGAGCTAAACTATGATCGAAAGACCCTAGCTGTGGAGCACGAAACACTTCTTCAAAGAATGACTGACGAACAATAATTGGTCTATTAATAATTATCTCCGCTATTGATTCAGGTAGCAGTGGTATATTTTTTGTATACGGTTATGGTTGGACTGAAAAGACGTGCTTGTGGAGGACATTATCTGTGGCGTTACGATTGAATGGTAAAATTGTTTTATGTGTGGGATCAGAGTGGAATAACATCACTTTTGTTTCCTGATGGAAGAACTGCACATTTTTGATTCACATAAAGTTGAATATTCATGAAAATTCGTCATGCGAAACCAACCAGACAAGTCATCTTGCGGAATTGATAATACGATAGTTGTAGTTTATTTTACCAGAGTAGAATCAAAAAATTCGAACACCGAGTTGTGTTCTCGAGGAAGGTTAGCCAAACTATTTTGTACGTTTATTCGATCACAAAAATACAAATATACCTAAACACTCTAATTTGATTTGTAGGTTTTGATTATTAACTAAGGAAATAAAAATGAGCTATTTAAATGTAGCAACTAGAAAATACAATTCAAGAAGATAAATGTAGTTCAAATATAAATAAATGAGCTAAGGTATCGGGGACAATCGCCTTCGGTTTTATATAAATATGATGACAATCAACAACTCAGTTAAAAGGCTCAATTAACTAACTCGTTTAGTGGTTTTACCTCACTAACTCTAGTAATATGCGGAAAAACATAAAAGAGCGAGTTAACGAGACAATCAACAAATACACAATACGTTTTCGAATATGTTTATTCTAAAAGAGCCAAGCTCTACCAATTTCGCCCCTCTCGGTTTTGAAATCGATTGTGTAGATTAAAATGGTGATCAAGCATTCAATCATAAATAAGTAAAACTCGCAAAGATTGAGTACTTGACATACACATAAACAAGAACGAACCGAACCGATTATCCCCTAACCCTAGCTAGAAGATTAGTTGTTCATAACAATCTCAACATAAACGTTCACATTAAAACAAGCCATCTTTGACATAAATAAAATGAAATAGATAACTTACTTGTAATGAAAATTCCACAAGTCAAGAGCAAATGCAAACTTAATTTCCAATACAACAATGTTCTCCAAAATAGTTCTCCAAAACAAAATACAATCTTAAAAACAAACTTAGGAAAGAAAGATAGAAGAAAGGTTGTAGAAAAAATGATGGAAGATGATCTTGATGTAGTGGAATGAAAGAGAATAAGTAGTAGTGTTTCCCCCCAACACCATAGCCTAATTCAAGGTGAAAATCCTGGTTTAAGGTTCCCACTACCGAGCACAATCAAAACAAGCCAGATTTTGTGGGAAAAGAAGAAAGTTCTGTCTGCCAGCTAGGGTTATCGGCGCTAACCCTCCTTAGCGCCGCTAAGGCTCCGGGGTTAGCGGCGCTAACAGGCCTTAGCGTCGCTATGGCCTGAATGCAATCCGCCTCTGGCTTCAGAATCATTTGATAGCGCCGCTAAGGATCCAGGCTTAGCGGCGCTAAGCCCCCAGAATCTCCACTTTGTAATTTTTCGAGCGCGTTTCATCTCGGCTAGCTTGTCTCGGATACTTCTCGAGCTGGAACTCGACTTCTGCAGTATTGGTCGCATGAACCGACCTGAAATCCCTCAGAATTAGTTGAGGAATCGCCTCTTTAATTGTACTCTTATCAACCGGATATCCCCAAACCTAAAATCGCACCACCGGAAAGAACACGAAAAACAAGGAGAAATAGGAAAAACACAACAAGAATACCACATACACCAAAATAACAATGAAAACACACGAAACGACTAAATGGACCGGAAAATCCTAATAAACGGCCTAAAATGGGGAAAACGACCAATAAAATACCAATAAAAATAACAACAAAAATGGGACAAACACGATACTCTCTCATCGTATTGGACGAGGCTCTGATGATGCGCAAACGTCGCTTCAAAGTTGTTCAAGTATCATTGCAGGCTGTCATATGAGCAGTTAACCCTTCGAGTAGTAACAAGCTCTTTGGAGGCAAGTCTGTTGTGTTTGGTGGAAACTTTCGACAGATCCTTCCTGTCATTCAAAAGGGGAATCGTCAGGACATTGTGAATGCAACTATTAATTCTTCCATCATTTGGAGGGAGTGTACTGTGCTGCAACTTATAAAAAATATGTGTCTTTAGAGCAATTTTGTTTCGGACGAGCGTGACGAGCTAGCAGCGTTTGCTTATTGGATTGCTAGCATTGGAGATGGGACTATAGAAAGATCAAACGATGATTGTACAACGATTTGACTCAGATGATATAAGACTAGATCCCTCCGACGATCTAATTGGTACAAATGTGGAAAGTTCCTATCAAATGTTCAAGATTTCAACTAATTATCCAAGTTATTTGAAAGACATGACTATATTAGTGCCTACATTGGAGGTCGTTGAGTCTATCAATCAATACATGTCAGAGATGAATTATGTTGAAGGTCTTATGTATTTGAGCTCTGACAGTACATTTAAGTTGAATTCTGACAACTACTTCTTACAGATCACCACACACCTCTTGAATAGTATCATGTGTTCGAGAACACCGAACCATGAGTTGCATTTGAAGATAGAAACTCCAGTCATGTTGTTACATAACATGGATCATTCCATGGAACTGTGCAATGAGACACAATTGGTTGTAACCAAACTCTCCACACATGTGCTCGAATGCAAGATATTGACGGAAGATCACACTTAGAGAAAGTGTTGATTTCTAGAATGAATGTAACTCGTCCTGATCTTAGGGTTCTATTTATGTTCTAGCGGCAACATTTCCTACTTATGGTTTGGTATGGTTAGTTGCCAAGTAATCAAACTAATAATGTTGTGTACAAGAAAATTTTTAAAATATAATTTTTTTTTTACAAACATTTTATGATTGTACAATTAAATACACTTTAACTTATAATACTCCCCAATTAAATACATCTCGTGCATCGCACGTGTTACACATTAGTGGCGTGCAATATTCAAAATATTGGCGGTTGGAGAGCAACTCGCTCAAATAAGTCTACTGACGTGCAATATTCAAATTATTTTACCGAATTTATTATCTACTGACGTGCAATATTCAAATATTCAACGGGCTATTGGCTGTTGGAGAGCAACTCGCGCAAATAAGTCTCAACCGAGTCGAGACCGCAAAGCTCCTTAACGACGGGCATAGTAGCTGGCACGTCCAGCTGGATTGTCGATTCAGCGCCTTCCAATCCTCCCCACGACTTGAGCTGTTTTCTTGCATCCTTAATCGCTGCCCGCGTGGCACAGTGCACTGATGCCGCCAGAAGCAGCGGCGGCTCACCAGAAGCTGCACCAGAAAAACAAACTTGATCAAATTACAAATAAAATGTACTGTTTCTGTTTCTCTTTTTAAGCCCAAGCATTTCTTGAATATTTTGCTCTCAATACTAGTCAACCAAGCATTTCATCATTTAATGCTTCGGCCAAACAGTGAATACCTTTAGACGAGAGGACGCGTTTCTGGTTATGTCCGCTGTTTAATATTTCGACGTTGAATTCTCTAGGGATAGTGTCAATGGTTGGGATCTTGTATGTCCATGTCCCGTCAGCAACCATTAAACCATCCGAATTGGACGGGTATTCTTCTAGCATGAAAAAACCGAGCCCTTGTACAAATGCCCCTTCAATCTGCGTAATCGATATTGAATTTTTAGTTGTTTTTTTTTTTATTATTTTTTGAAAAAAAAATTCGAAACTACGAAAAGCAATACAAGCGAAAACTAGAGATGGAATTTCGGAAGTATAAATGTATGATGATTGACCTGTCCCAAATCCACAGCTGGGTTCATGCTCTGGCCGCAATCATACACGATGTCTGTTCTTAATATTATTGTCTCACCAGTTAAGATATTTACCTCCACCTGCAATATAAATGATAAATACCCCCACTCGTTAGTGTGGTCTGCTCAACGTGGTTGAAACCCGAGAGACTAATCTAATTCGGTTGCTGCTAAATTGAGAAACATGCGAATGTGGATAAACCTGCATATTGACGTCAAAGCATTACATCATAAATAGGAAACTCGATGAAAATATTCTTACCTCACTTACTGCAGCACCATAGTTCAAGTATCTATTAGAACTTGATTCGGGCACAAAGTAAGAATTTGCTGCCAAATTCACATTTCGATAATGTGCCTGCATTCAAAAGTAAATTGCTCGATTAAAAAAAGGGAAAAAAAAAAATCGAAAATGCAGCATATGTAGGATGAACATAAACCTCCTATCCACACCCCCAGTAATTAATGTTTCCACATATATCGAGACAATGTATAAATATGCACAACTTTGCAAACTTGACAT
>BKCP01005960.1:562252-621838 GCA_008636005.1 Striga asiatica | reverse complement strand
CATTTGCTCAAAAAAGGTACAACAAACCTGGAGAATCAGATCACCCCATTTCACAGAACCTCTTTCCTCCACCAACTCTTTCTTAAGCTCGGCCAATCTCTCGACCAAAACGTTACAGCACAGTCTAACAGCCTCGCAGCTCGACTCAGAAGTCGTACTTCCGACAGTAAACCCTCCCTGCACCACACTCAACGTGTCCGCCTGCACAACCCGAATTTTCTCCACCAAATCTTCACAATCACACCCAATCCCACCAAGAGCATACGCCGCTACCTGTCTCACCTTCGTCCAAAGCCCCTGCCCCAATTCTATCCCCCCAACTTCCACAACCACAGAACCATCCCAAAGCACACTCACTTTCCCAGGACTTGGCCTCACTAAAACATCGTACACAATCGGGACTCGTGATATTCCCCTCTTTCGCCACATATGAACCCGGTTAAACTGCTCGACTTCCCTCATCCTTTGCTCAAACCCCGATGACTGCCCCACCTTATTCCAAGTCAAAGGCAGAGTGTACTCGAACAATTCCCCGGCCGACTCTCCGTAAAACATCTTTAGACTCTCATGCGTGTGGATATTCCTCTTCCTCACGTAATCCGCTTCCATATCTAAAAGCGAGGCCACGTGCTCGATTATGGCCTCGGCTATGAAAGATCCCTGGACCTCGCCCGGGCCCCGCATGGCGGATCTGCTCGGGAGATTCGTCTTGCACACTTTGATGTCGAAGGAGAGTGCCCCCCAGTCGTATTTCTTGAGGGGCCCCACCATGTTGCCCGGGATCGCGGGGCTTATGTCTGGTGTTATGCCGGCATCGATGAGCACGTCCAGGTGTAAGGCCGTGAGCTTGCCGTCCGATTTGAATCCGACGGTGTAGGTTATCTTCATCGGGTGTCTGCCTCCGGCGATCGTCATGTCCGTTTTTCGGTCCATGTAGATTCTGACCGGACGGCGTAGTTTGTGAGCCGCGAGAGCACAGACAGTGGCAATCTGGAAATAATTTTCGAGGGATATATTGTATTATATCTATATATAGGACGAGTGATTTTGTAAAAAAATGAACTAAAAGGACGAGTGATTTTGTAAAAAAATAAACTACCTAAAAAACCCTTACTTTAATATATTTTTATAAAAAGACTAGTGAATCTATATACTATTATAAAAGGACGAGTGATATTGTAAAAAAATGAACTACCTAAAGAACCCTTACTTTAACATATTTTTATAAACAAGACGAGTGATTTTGTAAAAAAAATGAACTGCCTAAAAAACCTTACTTTGACATATTTTTAGTGGCAAAATTGTAATCACACTGAATATATCAGTATAAAAGGATTCTAACCTAAAGTTATAATTAAAACACAAATAGTCTAATTATATATTAAAATAATAAAAACTTGCTTTTAGCAGTATAGTGTATGATTTCTATACTCATTAGGACTTGATCATGATCAATTTGATTTCTTGATACCTAAACTTATAATTTTGTAATATGATCGTGCCAAGATAGTTTCTCTTAAACCTGCTCAAAAGCCAAAGCACCCATTATATATATATATATATATATATATATATATATATATAGGGGTTGGTTCAAATAAAAACTAGTACTGGTGTGAGAACCGTGAAAACCATTTTTTATGTTATTTTTAATTGTGTATGATGCTATTTTTCATATTAGATGCTGCTATCATTTTTACAAATGCTAACAGAAATTGTGTAGTTATTTTTAATAAAATTCATCCTGATTAAAAATTGCATCAAACACAATCAATCATAGCACTACGCCCAAATAAAAATAGCGGTTATCACGGTTCTCACACTAAGACTTGGTTCACACTATATATATATAGTTTAAGAGAGATAAAAGTATAATTTATTGTATATAAAATTTTAGTTTTGTTTGAATTTTTTTTGTTTGGTTTGGTTAATGTTGAAAAATGTGGTAAGGTTAGTTAGTGAGTATATTAAAATAATATTTAAAATAAAATGGTTAAAACTGATTTAATGTAAAAGTAAGAAAGAGAATATGTGAAGTGATGATTAACTAAAATTATGTGAGTTAATAAATATTAAATTAAAGTTGATGTGGTGTGTAAGAATAATTGATTTATATTATTTAATTATATTGAAAATATTAATGATAGTGGGGTTGAGTTAAAATTAAGTTAAAAAAAAATGGTTGAGTAAAAAAAATGTTTGAATATTTTTTTAGATGTTTTGTATCCAAGCATCCTCTAAGTATACATAATAACAAATAAAATTTAGTTAACTAAAAGTGATTGAAAATGTCAAATAAATTGTAAAGTATGTAAACTTTGAACAGGGATTTTTTTTCTTTAACTACAAAGTATCGCATTTGATAGATGTTTCTATCATGATGAATTATATAAAATACATCGTTACACTTTTACGGAGTTAATATAAAAATATAAATATTTTTTAACATTTACACACTCTTGAAATATTATTTCAAGTACACAAATTAATTTTTAATCATCAATATCATAAAATAACTCTTGATTTTTTGTTATCACTCATGAAACGAATACATGATTGCGCCATAAACTGAATATTAAGATTTTTATTTAAGAAAATATAATATAAACAAAATCTAAAATGGTATTTAATAACTATTTTTTACATATTTAGTGATTTATAATATTTGTATTTGTAAACTTTTATATGATTTTTTAAAGTTTTAAAACTTCATAATTCTCAATAATGGGTTTTGATGGATTGGTAATTAGTTTATCGTTTTTAAATTTGTAAGAATATACGATATCAATAGTTTATTCAAAAGACACTTTAGTTAATCCATGTACTATCATATATTGAAGACTGGAACAAATATATACAATTACATAATTGCTTCAAACTCATCTGGCGTAACATAATTTTTTGTTAAATCTACAACTAATATACATAAAAGAGTGACGATTCACTCAAAATTTTTGTGACGCCTTTTGATGATTGTGCAATTGCTATTTTGAATCTTAGATAAACTAAGGAATCATACATGACCCTCGTGTGGATATGAACTTTCATTTATCTAGAATTTTTTCGTGATATCATTTATATTAATTTTTATTTATAATGTATCTTAAAAGTAAAAGTTATTTCTAAAATATTTTGAAACTCTTAAACTGTTTAAGGTCATCACAAAAACTTAATATAAAAAATATGGGTTACAATATGTATTAATTAGTATTCTTGAAAAATAACAGCAATCACTTAACATTCCAAAAGAATCATTTATTTTAATTTTCATTAATACATAAAAGATTTTTTTTAAAATAAGTATCATTTAAAAAATTATAATTATAATTTTTTCTTTATTTAAGCAAAAACTATTGATCGTGTAGTTGTTATGATCCGTGTCTTTTGTGAATATCCCAAGATTCTCTCGCCGGAGAGCGTAGCATATTCTCTCGCCGGAGAGCGCTTCAGTTTTGATCTTCTTCTTTCTTAGCCTATTCTTCATATGTTCCCCTTCATCTTATCCGTCCTAGTCTCTCCATAATCCTTCATCATCCGTGTCTTTTGTGAATATCTGTCAGCCTATTCTATTCTAGGGTTACTATGTCGACATCCAGGGCAAGACGAGGAACTTGCCCAGAAGCTTCGTCTTCTGTCGGATAAAGAACACTTCCGACACTCTTTCATCGACATTGGGCAAGATGATATCAAATTTAGCGCAGATGAATGCCAACGTAGTCTGTTTGGGAAAATCATTGGCGATCGTAGAACTAGTTGGATTGGAGTTAAAAGAGCGATGTCCCATATCTGGAAACTCAACCAACCTATGGAAATTAAGGAGCTGGGGCCAAACTATTACCAATTCATATTCCAAAGCAGGAAAGATAAAGCAAAAGTTGCAAAGGGAGTTAATTGGACTTACGAGAATCAATATTTGGTTCTCTCTGAATGGAAAAGAGGACTCTCGATCAATCATGCCATTTTCCAAGAACTTCAGCTATGGGTTCAAGTATTTAATGTTCCTCTAGATTGGCTCAGTACTGAGGTAGGACTTAAAATTGGGAAAGTTTTCAAACAAGTGCAAAATGTGGTGATAGTAGGAGCTGGTAGTCATGGTGGTAGAATCATGCGCCTATTAGTCACCGTGGATTTAAATGAACCTCTACCGCATTGTGCACATGCTAGATGATCAATCTGTGAATGTTGGTTTCAAGTATGAGAAATTGGTGAACCACTGTCATTATTGTGGTCTAATTGGGCACTTGGAACGAGCTTGCTCCAAGAGAATGGAGGACATACGACGCAACCTGACAGAGGGACAATATGGTGCTTGGATGAGAGCATCTGAAAATAGCCATTGGTCAGGCCTTCATACCTCTGAATCCCAAAGCCCACCTCCCTCTGTTAACCCCTCATCACCTGCTCACACAGACTCACCTTCTCCTCTTTCCACCACCCCTAATCATGACAGCAACAAACTCCTTTCCATTGAAGAGTCACCATCCCATCACAAGATACCAACTACTGAAGCTTCCACCTCTCACTCCAATCACATCTCTCCTGCCTCCAATATACTTCACCAGCAGACAATTAACCCCCTCACTATTTTAACCGAAGATAATTCCTTATCCTTGCATACTCAAATTATTCCCAATGACATGGAAATTGAAATTCATCACTCACCTCAAGACAAAACTATGACATTATCCCATCCCACACAGCTCTAGTAGACCAAAACTTTGGAAAAGAGATACAACCAGAATGGGTAGGCTCCAAAGGCAGGATATTAGCCCCTCAGTCCAAGAAATGTGTAAATCTGCAAAGAGAAGTAGAGATTCTTCTGAAGGAAACATAGCAGAGGACAGTTCTTTAAATCCAACTCAGGAATATAATAAAAAACAAAAAACAGACTCTGATCAGGTGGGGGTGGCCAGCCTTGAATGGCACCCAAGTGGCCAATGCTAGTTGTGGTGTGAAATTGTAGAGGGCTGGATGGGCCCTCTACAATTTCCCAAATCAGAGAGTCAAATAGGACTCACCACCCAGCTTTTATTTTTCTGTCAGAAACTAAACAATCCTCATCTTTTGTTAAATCTGTAGCTAAAAAATTGGGTTTTGATAATAGATGTTCTTTTGTTGATCCTTTGGGCCTTAGTGGAGGATTGCTTCTCTGCTGGTCCTCAGAAGTTCAAATTCTCCAAATTGCCAAGCAGCCTTTCTACATTGCAGTTGAATACACTTTGGCAGATTCTACTCCTACTTGGGGAATATTTGTCTACTTGAGCACTTGCCTCCTTACTAGGCAATCCCTATGGTCAGAGTTGCTCTCAACCAAATCCTCTTGGGGTAACCACTGGCACATCCTAGGAGATTGGAATGACATCTGCTACAGTGTAGAAAAAAGCAGAGGCATTCCAAGAACAGTGGCAAGTATGGCAGGCTTTAACTCTTTCATTGATGGCATGGAAATGGTAGAAATAAAAATGGTTGGCTACAATTTTACCTGGTGTAACAACAAATTTTCAGAAGGGCTAGGGGAAGTAAAACTTGACAGAGGGTTTGCCTCAGCAGAGTGGCTTGACCTCCATCCTCAAGCAACCATTTTCAATGAAGCCAAGACTGCCTCTGATCACTCTATGTTAATCTTACAGTCTGAAGGAGAGGAGGAAAAGCAGGTTTCACTTTGACAAACGATGGCTCACAAGAAAAGGAATCAAAGATATAATTCAAAAGGCTTGGAGCATTCCCCACTCTGGTACTCCTTTTTTCATCCTAAACGAAAAAATCAAGACAACTAGGAAGGCCCTTTTGCTATGGAGTGCTACCTTCAAAACTCAGAATCAGTCGACCGTTGATAATCTCTCCAAGAAACGCAGCACATTACAGCAGAATGGAAGCATAGCCAATTGGGAAGAATGGATTGAAACCAAAAAAGAACTAGCATCAGCCCACAAAACTGAAGAACTCTTCTGGCAACAAAAAGCAAGGATTCAGTGGCTAAAAGAAGGAGACAACAATTCAAAATTCTTTCATGCTTACACCATGGTTAGGAGGAGGCAGAATGCCATTTCCAGGCTTCTTACACCACAAAATCACATCTGTGACACTCAGCAGGCTATTCAACAGCACATTGCTCAATTTTATGAAGATCTCTTTTCATCTGAAGGGTCATGGGGTGGTGACTCAATTCTCCCTCTCATCAATCCATCCATCACTGAAACATGAACCTCCTGCTTCTGCAAAAAGTAACTGAAGAAGATATCAAAGTTGCTCTTTTCAGCCTGCAAGCAGATAAAGCCCCAGGAGAAGAGAAGATGGTATGACAGCACTTTTTTATCAATCTTTTTGGGAGATCATCAAATCTGACTTAGTATCTGCTACTTTAAGTTTTTTTAATGACAAAGGCTTGCTTCTCAAATACTGGAATCACACTATTGTTTCTCCCATTCCTAAATGTCACAATCCAGAATATGTTGCTCAATTCAGACCTATTAGCCTGTATAAGATTCTGTCAAAAATCATGGCTCAAAGGCTTCAGAAATGTTTAGAGGTGTGTATTAGTGATTCTCAGTCTGCATTTATCAAAGGTAGACAGCTCATGGATAATGTCATCATTGGTCAGGAAGATTTTCACCATCTCCACAGGCACAACTCTAACAGACACTGCTTTATGGCTCTAAAACTTGACTTAATGAAGGCATTTGACAGAGTTGAGTGGATTTGTGTCAAAAATTTTATGTTGAGAATGGGCTTTCATCCAGATTTTGTGCATTTGATTATGATGTGCATCACCTCTTCCTCCTTTTCATTCAAAGTCAATGGAGCTGTATCTGGTTTTGTGGTGCCTTCCAGAGGGATTAGACAAGGAGATCCCCTATCCCCTTATATTTTCATCATTGTGGTTGAGGTTTTATTTGCCCTGGTTGCTCTTCAGGTCATCTCACTGGACTGAAAATCTCCAAAAATGGTCCAACTGTATCTTATTTGCTCTTTGCTGATGACTCCTTACTTTTCTGTAAGGCAAATGTAGACCAAGCTCATACCATTCTTACCATCTTAGAGAGATACAGATTATTCACAAGGCAATCAGTCAACTTGAATAAATCCTCTGTGTTCTTTAGCAAGAAAACTCCTTCTCCTCTTCAGAACAACATTTGTGCAGCTCTATCAGGGATTACCAGTCACAGATCAACAAGATATTTGGGTCTCCCTCTAGGCATTGGCAAGTCTAAAATTGAGACTTTACAGTACATTCAAGATTCTGTCCAACAAAGAATTCAAAGCTGGAAATCAAAGTTACTCAGTCAAGCTGGTAAAGCTGTCCTCATCAAAGCTGCAAAGCAGGCCTTCCAATGTTTTCTATGTCTTGTTTCATGCTTCCAAAAACCCTTTGTGCAAACATTAACAAAATATGTTCTCAGTTTTGGTGGAGCACAGGGGAGGAGCTCTCTAATGGCATTCATTGGAAAGCTTGGAACTTTCTATCCCTTCCAAAAGCTGATGGAGGACTTGGTTTTCATTGATCTTCAACTCTTCAATATAGCCCTCATTTGCAAGAAGCTGTGGAGAATAACAACTCAACCTGATCTTCTGTCAGTAGGATTTTGAAAGCCAGATATTACCCCAACTGCTCTATCTTTGAGGCTGTCAACACACCAAGGTACTCCTGGATTTGGTCCAACTGGCTGAAAGTTCTTCCTACATTTGCCAAAGGCTATGCAGTGGAAACTAGAAATGGTGCTGCCACCAGACTGGAGGATGTCAACTGGGTTCCCAACATTATGACTCTTAAACCCACTCTCATGGAACTGGCCAGAGGGCACTTGATTTGGGTGAGGGAGTTAATGAATGAGACAGGGACTAGCTGGAATTCATGGCTGATTAATCAAGTGTTTAACAACCAAGACAGTAGAGCAATCCTAGCAATCAGCACCCTCAATCCAAGTAAGCAGGACAGGCAATACTGGAAATTCAACACGAAGGGGGTCTTCTCAGTCTCCAGTACTTACTCATTCCTATCTCACCAAAAACTGCTATCCCTTGACATTCCTTCTAGCAGTTCTATGGTTGGTCCACCTTTCACAACACTTAAACAGAGGCTCTGGAAACTGAAGGTGGTATCTAAGGTGAAGCTCTTCATTTGGAAATGTATCACTGATGCTCTTCCTGCTAAAACTAACCTTCAGAAGAGAGGTATGAACTTAGATGTTTTATGCAGTATTTGTGGAGAACAATCTGAAACAATGAACCACATCCTCTTCACTTGCTCCAGAGCTACTGAACTGTGGAGTCTTTCCCCTGGAGTTATCTTCCTGCTCTTGGAGATTCTTTCAGCTGCTGGTGGTACCACATTTGCTCACTTGGTGATTCAGACATATCAGAGGCAAGAATTCAACTCACAACATACATTCTCTGGTGGCTCTGGAAATCACGCAACATTAGCATATTTGAAAACAACCTGCTCCCCATTCATGTCACTCTTAAAGCTGCTCATAATGACTGGATGGAATTCTATCAACTGGTTACCTAGTGTTATTGTTGTTTAGGCTTTTGATTTGGTTGCTTTTCTTCCTTTTGTCTTTCATTTTCTTTTCCACCTCTAGGCCTCTGGGCAGTGGAGTGTGTGTTTGTTGTTTGTAGTGTTTGGCTAGTTTGTTGCTTGAGGCTCTAGGCCGCTTCGTGCGTGTCCTCTCAATTTTCTTTTCGTTTTCGGGCTTGGTCTGTACTATTCGAACTTGGTTCGCGGTTAGAGTTATAATATCTTTATCGTTTCGTAAAAAAAAAAATAATAAAAAAAAAAAATAAATGATTTTTTTTTAAAATAGAGTGCTTAAGATATCATTTGTGCTTGGTGTATTTTAATAATAAATTATAATTACAGTTAAATATTATACTCAAACAGAGTTTTAAATACAATTGCACAGACTAAAAAGTCCTTAAGTTTATATAATTTTTAATAGAAAAATTGTAATAACCATTAAGTATCTCAATGCGTTATAATAACAATTAAATATCTCAATAAAATACGATTCTAACAAAAAACAAAACTCTTTCAAAAATAAAACCTAAACAATATAGATTTAAATAGGTAAACAAAATATTAATTTATCAATAACAGAAAAAATTAATTAAACGATATGTAAACTATTTCAATAATACTGAATTGCATTAAAATATATTCCTAAATAGTATGTGGAACACATAAAAAAGTTAGACAAAAATACTATCCTCAATTTCATAACATACAATATTAAGTATAAACTATTATAATATAAATTTATTATAATTCTAAATATTTTTATTATGTTCATATTACTAATTACATAACTACATGTCATAATTAATAATGTTTAAATAATATAATGATATAAAATTTACATTAAACTAATAACAAGGCATATAAAACTGCTCAAATGTCTTTGTTGGAAAAATAGAGTATCAAGTAGGACATATGATATATATATAAAAAAAAAAACACATGACATGACATGAAAGAAAACAAAAAATGTATTTTTCACATGCATTTATGGACATGATAGCAAATATTAAAATATAAAAATCAAATTATTATTTATTTTTACTATTTTTATTCATATTTAGAATTAATTTCTAGAATTAAAATATCTGAACACGGTAATAAATTAATTAGAGAAAATAATAAGGTTAACTAATATCAAACTTTATATTACTATACAATGAACCTATAGTTTATGAACTCAAAAGGTGTCTTCCATTAAAGTAAAGTTTAACAACTATATTCAATAATACTTTTATCGAGAAAATCAATTTTGAAAAGTAACAAAATCTTATAAGCTGAAATATAATGATAAAAACTACTCTATAATAGAACAATGAATAACACGTAAAAAAATCAAATGCGAAGACTTATTGCCTAATAGATGAATGTTGATTGCTTAAGATATCTTTTATATTTGATATAGTTATAATAGTAAAACTATAATACAATGATTAGTAAAAACGATAAAAGTATAATTTGTAGTTAATTAGAAGTATGCAAACAAATAAAATTCAGTTAACTAAAAGTAATTGAGCGCAATTGTCAAATAAATTATAAAATATGTTAACTTTGAATAAGGATCTTTTTCATTGACGACAAAATGTCACATTTGATATATGTTTCTTTTATGATGAATTATATAAAATATATTTATGTACTTTTATGGATTTAATATACAAATATAGAATATTTTTTAAATAAAATAAATAATTCATAAATAGATTACATTCTATGAAATATTATTTGAAATAAACAAATTATTTTTTAGTTGTCAACATCATAAACTAATTCTTTTAGGCTCCGTTTGTTTTGAGGGATTTGAAATCCCTTGATTTCAAAATTTTTGAAATATAAATTTTTTTACTTGCACACTCCTTGAATGGATGTGTTGAAAATATTATAAATAAATTGTCTAGCTCGCACCGGTGGTGATGAACCTAAATGATTGCGGACGGCATGGTCGTCAACGGTGATGAACAGTGGATTTCAAATGATTAGGTTTAAGTAGTCATTTCAAATCTTTCAAAATAATGATTAAAAAACATGTAGCATGAATTTGAAATCCTCCAACTTTCATTATCATCCCAACATGCATGAACATTTGAACTTGTAAATTTGAAATCTATGGATTTCAATGTTATGACCCGAGATAGTTTGTAAATTGATATAATGAATTTTTGAATTTCTTTTGTATTTTTCTGCAATAAAGAGATGGAGGAAGAGATGGAGGAAGATGTTGAAGATGAATAAGAGAGAGAGAGTAGAAAGCTAGAGGGAGGGAGGGAGGACGTATGAGAGAGAATAAGACAGAATATTGATTTGTTATCTCCAAAAATTACCCTGTTACATGCTCAATTCCCCACTTATATACCCGCATATGGGACCACACTTTTTGCTATTCTTTTACTTAATATAAAATAAAATAGAAATAGATAAACCCAAACTAGGCCTTCAATAACTTGACCCAATTTATGCTAACAGCAACTTCATGAATCTTCAGCCCATTTCCTTCACTGGCCCGATAACTCTCAACCCATTTTGCTTCTCTTCTCAGCCCAAGTCTCTCTATATCGGATACATGACATTCAAATCTCTCAATAAATCCCTCAAAACAAACGGAGTCTTAATTTTTACTATTAATCACTCATGAAATAAATACATGATTACACCATAAGCTGAACATTCAGATTTCTGATGTACGGAAATATAATATAAAAAATGATATTTAGTAACTTTTTTTTTTGACATATTTAGTGATTTATAATATGTATATTTATTAATTTGTATATAACTATTTTAAGTTTCAAATTTCATGATTCTCAATAATGAGTTTTTATGTATTATTAATTATATTATCATTTTTAAATTTGTAAGAATATATGATATCTATAGTTTATTTAAAATATACTTTAATTAATATTTGTACTATCATATTGACAACTGAAATAATTATATACAATTACATAATTGTTTCAAACTCATATGATGTTGTATAAATTTTTTGTTAATTATTTCATTTATTTTATATGTTGAGTCTACAAATAATATACATAAAAGAGCGAATGTTCACACACAATTTCTGTGACATCATTTAATGATTGTGCAAATCTAATCGTTATTTTGATGTCAAATAAACTAAGGAATCATACGTGGGGGTACGAACTTTCATTTATCTAGAAATTTTTTCTTGATATCATTTATAATTATTCTATTTTAATTATAGTGTATCTTAAAAGTAAAAGTTATTTCTAAAACATTTTAAAGATACTCTTAAACTATTTAAAGTCAGCAAAAAAAACAATAATATTAATAATATGGGTTACAATTGACTAGTATTCTTTAAAATAATAGCAACCACTTACTATTTCAAAAACTCTTTCATTTTAAGTTTCATTAATGTATATAATTTTTTTTTAAAAAAAGAAGTATCCTTTAAAAAAATAGTTCTATGTTATATTTCTTCATTTAAGGAAAAACTATTAACCGTGTAGTTGTTATGAATGTTTTTTTTTTCAAATAGGGTGCTTAAGAATCACTTGTGTTGGTATGTTTTAATAATAAAATTATTAGTATAATTAAATATTTTAATAGAACAGAGTTTTATGCACGATTGCACTGTGGCAAAACTATAATATCATTAAGTATCTCCTTCATAATCACAATTAAATATCAATAAAATAGTATTCTAACAAAAAAACTAAATTCTTTCAAAAAGAAAAGCTAAACAAAATAGGTTTAAATAGGCAAACAAAATATTAACTTGTCCATACAAAAATTATTATTAATTTAAAATTTTCTATTCATTTATTTATTAAAAAGTGGTTAGTGCAATAGTTATAATGTTATTTTATAATTAATTACTTTAAAAATGTATATTGAATAATAGATCAATTATATACAATAAAATAATGAATTATAAAATAAATTTCAACCAAAAGATGTGGTTTGTGTGTGAAACTAATAAAGATGTGTAATAATATAAAAATGAGTTAACAAAATTACTATAGATACCATAACATGTTTTCTATTTTTAATATTTCTTCATATTTATAATAAAATACAGTATAATATTAAAATTAATTGTTAGGAAGACCTAACTATTAAACATTCATCCATTTCCAAAATGTATACTACGCTCAAATTGAATTATCATACTTTAAAAACCAACATAAATAAAAGTTAAAGATTTAATGCATACATATATAATTTTATTAAAAAAAAAGTATGAAGGATCAATCCGCATAATGGCTATTCCGTCTCATACAAGAATTTATGTGAACTAATATTTCAACTTAATAAGTATTTAATCATTAAATTTATAATAAATTATCAAGTAAATAAAATTACATCTAACCTAAGATATCGTATGATATATAAATACAACTTAAATGATTAAAAAATTATATTTAGTAACAAATGTTAGACGAAAATTTGACCAAGTTTGTATATGTATATATATGTTTCATTCGACAAAGTTTATAATATTATAGTTCATCTACATCACGCATTTGAGGAAATTTTAAAGTTATGTAGTTATGAACTTATTACTACACATTAATTGGTTGATATTTATACAAGTTATTCAATCGCAATTATTTTAGCATTAAATGTCACTTCAATGCCAAACTAATTATACATAAATCTTTAATTTAAATCAATTTATTTTTTAAGTAAAAAATAAAATATAATTTACCAAATAATTGTATTAATGTTTTTAAATTATCTTTTAATATTGTAGAAATCTAAATCAGATTGTGTACCATATGTTTGTAATGGTTCATGAAAAATATAATAGAATGAAAAAAAAAAAGTTTGACCAAAACTTGTAATTAATTATATCAAATGAAAAAGAAAAGCATATGAAAACTATTTTACTGGAAAAAGGGAAAATAATATGAATTATATTTAAAAACTTTGCTAACCAATGTCAATTGAATTATAACTGTTTTATTTAGTCAATAAAAATAATGACAAAGAATAGTCTCCTTCAACAAGAAAATAAAACAAAATCGTAAACTATCACATGCAATGATTCTTGTAAAAGATTTCAATATAGTTTTACTGTTGATATTTCTCAATCTTCCCCAAACAAAAAGAAATCAAATAAATAAGACTAACTTAGATAATGAAGGTTTGTCAATCAAAATTTTCATGCAATCTTTTAACATGACTTTTAAATATTATTATTTTGAAAACTATATTTCAACTTTCAATATATTTGACACAATTCATTACGTACTGTACTTCTTTTGTTAGATTAATGAAATATAATAATGCAAGAAATTGAATAGACAATAAAAATATAAAAGAGGGAATATAAACATTAAAATATAAACACGTGCATCGCACGTGCATTTTACTAGTTAACTCAAAATGTAAGAAAGAATGAAAACATTGAGATCTAACAGCACGTTACTTACATGGGTTAGATAGATAGAAAAAAAAAAGTGAAAATAAAGAGAGTTAGATAAAAGGAGACGAGCAAAAGGCGGGGGTGAAAAAAAACCAAATTGAGCTCATCAATAAATGAGTTGATGTATGTATAATAATAGCCACATACAAATATACAATCTCCCTCTCGCTCTATTTTTTCCCCTCTCTCTCTCTCTCTCTCTCTCTTTCCCTCTCTCTCTCTCTGTGTGACCCACATACAAATACACTTTTTCCTCCCTCATTAATGAATGTTCCCATGGGATCTTAACACATGACATTCTAATAAGAAGAGATTCTGATGGGGACATGCATTTCCCTTCAGAGGTACACCACCAAACCTGAGCTGAAGCTAAGGTTGTCTCGGGAAGGCAACATATTTGACAAGTACCATGTGGGCAAAGAGCTTGGGAGAGGGGAGTTTGGGGTGACGTACCAATGTTTTGACAATGTGAAAGGTGAGTGGGTTGCATGCAAGAAGATCTCTAAGAGCAAGCTTAGGACGGAGATTGACATGGAGGATGTAAAGAGAGAGGTTGAGATCATGCGCCATTTGCCCCCACATCCAAACATCGTAACATACAAAGAGGTGTTTGAGGACAATGAAGCTGTGTACCTCGTCATGGAGCTCTGTCAGGGAGGGGAATTGTTCGATAGAATAGTTGCAAGAGGGCATTACACGGAAAGGGCAGCTGCCCACGTTACCAAAACCATTCTTCACGTGCTCAAGGTATCAATCTATATATGTATCTATGTACAGGATTTTATTTATTTATTTATTTTTTTGGAGCGATAGGGAATTTTATAGATAAAACCGCAGAAATGTGCAAATATACAGCCCCGTAACTGAATAATACAACCAATAGCTGAATAAACTGGGAGAACGGAACTGAAGTCTTCCTAGAACCTGACAATAACAACGCTAGAAAAAAAAGACACAAAACTGACGACACGACAAACAATAATAAAAACTACAAAGCTCCCAAAAGGAGAATAAAACCAAAACGATCCCAAAGGGATAATACTCGTATGACGTATCTATGTACATGAATCAATATATACAAACTTAATTAATTCAAACCTGATTTTAATTGAATTCAGGTTTGCCATGAACATGGAGTCATACATAGAGATCTAAAGCCAGAGAATTTTTTGTACGCTAATGATTCTGAAAATGCTCCCCTAAAGGCAATTGATTTTGGGCTTTCTATATTCTTCCAACCAGGTCAATCCAACTACACTACACAATTGATTGTTATATATATAATGTGTCACCATATCATGTCTTTTATACTGAAATCAGGTCAACTATTTAGTGAAATCGTTGGGAGCCCTTATTACATGGCCCCTGAGCTTCTTAGGCGCAATTATGGTCCAGAAATTGATGTTTGGAGTGCTGGTGTTATTCTCTACATTTTATTATGTGGAGTTCCTCCTTTTTGGGCAGGTAAACCAATTTATTCTCCCCCAAACATACTTCAAAATACAACATCATCGAATTGAAATTTTGTTATAAAGCTGAAAATTGTTACAATTAATAAATCCACTTCAGTTATCCTAAAACGTTCGTATAATGCATCATAAACATTACTTAGAATGAGTTTTAAAAAAAAATTATCTAGTATGAGTTACAATAACATTGCCTTAACATTATGATGTGGCGATTGAATGTATTATCTAGCGCAGAAACTGAAGAAGGAATTGCACAGGCAATTGTGCATGGTGAGATAGATTTTCAAAGGGATCCATGGCCTAGAATCAGCGAGGATGCCAAGGATCTTGTCCGAGGCATGCTTCAGCAAAATCCTTACACCCGCCTAACTGTTGAAGAAGTCCTTCGTAAGTCTAACTTAACTGCATGCATCACAAACACTGATATTAGACATCAATGCAACATATTTAACAGTAATCTCAAATTAAATATGTTGTTTCACCGAATTGAACAAGATTTCACCTATAAACATATTTTCTCAAACTTATGAGTGTGTTTTACCGTTAAAATACTAGTTATTTGTTTCGAATCGAACTAGTATGCTAGTCTCTTTCATTAAGTAGACGAACTGACGACAAAGCGCCTACTATTTGCTCTGAAAATAATAATAATTTTGTACATTATTACTATTCAAGCAGCCGATATGTTGTAATTGTATATGGAAAAAATAATAATAATACTAATTGTTGTGCATTGTTGTGTTTTATGAAGAAAGCCAATGGATACAAAGGGCTGACAAAGTTCCAGATATTTCTTTAGGAGAAGGTGTTATAACAAGAATTAAGCAATTCTCGTTGATGAATAAATTTAAGAAAAGGGTCCTTAGTGTAAGTTCCTGATCAGATACTCAATTCATCAATTAATTACTCATTCTTTAGTTAGATGACGTATTTTCGTCAATTATATGTTCAATATATGTTTATAGGTGGTGGCAGATAACTTGCCTGATGAGCAAGTAGATGGGATAAAAGAAATGTTCAATATGATGGACACAGACAAGAATGGGAATTTAAATTTTCAAGAGTTGAAAGATGGGCTATATATGTTTGGACAAGCAGTTGCGGATCATGATGTCCAATTACTACTTGATGCAGTAAGTATATATCATTATATTGAAGGGAGTGAGACCATATATTTTCTAGAAATAGAATTATATTTTTACTCACTCATCTTGTCAAATGACTTACATCATACTCATATTTAAAATATCCAAACCAAATGGTTTTAGCAACAAAACATATAGACACTTACTTTCAGATGACTCTTTAAACCATCTAAGAGACATTTAGCTTAACTAGGAGACATTTAGGAATACTACAAGACGTTGACCAAATACAAAGAGATATCTTTGACTGAAGTAAATTCAGTTTACTCCAACAATGCCTCCCGTAAACTTAATTTGCTTTGCACTCCCAATTCGGCAACATTCTTTGCGAAGATCATCCCTCCGAGCGGTTTTGTGAATATGTCAGCAATTTTCATGTTGCTTCGGCAATATTCTAGCATAATTTTACCTTCACTTACGAGTTCACGCACGAAGTGATATCTCATCCTCATATGTTTCGTTCTTCCATGCAAGACCGGATCTTTTGTAACTGAAATGGTCGATTTGTTGTCACAATAGATCACTGTAGGATTTTTCTGCTTTTGATTCAAATTTTTCAGAATGTTTTTTAGACATAAAGAATGACAAGCTGTTAATGACTCCGCGATATACTCCGCTTCGGTCATCGAAAGAGCCACAACCTTTTGCTTTTTCGAACACAAGATATTTCTCTACTTCCAAGGTTAAACACGTAAGCGGAAGTGCTTCGAGAGTCATCAACGCATCCTCCAAGATCGCTATCGGTATATCCTACCAGTTTGACATCGATACCGGATTTATAAAAGATACCAAAATCCATCGTACCTTTTATGCATCGAAGTATTCTTCTGGCAGCTTCCCAGTGGTTTGAGTACGGATTTTTCAGGAAATGGCTAACCATACTTACAGCGAACATGATGTTCGGTCTCGTGGCGGTGAGATACATCAAATTTCCTACGAGGCTCCGGTACATCGTGGAGTTCACGAGTTTTCCTTCTCCTTCTTTGCTTAGTTTCATCCGGTTAGGCACGGTGTAGAAACCAGATTAGCTTCCTCTATTCAAAACTTTCTAAGCACTTCCTCCACATATTTTCCTTGTGAAATAAAAATTCCGTCACTTGTTTGGGCGATGTTGATTCCCAAAAAATGATGGAGTTCGCCCAAGTCCGTCATTTCGAACTCTTTCATCATTGATTTCTTGAAATAATATATATATATATAAGGTCACGCTCCGGTGAAAATGGTGCTTAATTAAAGAAATAAGAATATATTGTAGTCATTAGATCGAATGGCTAAAAAAAAGTCAAAATTATACCATCAATAAAGGTATTATGGACATTTACTTACACACCAACTATCCACTACATTAATGACCCCACCCCAATTAAATCGTTACCATCTGTCACCCACTCACCATCACTCTCCCACACCTTCTCTCTCTCTCTCACACACGCACACACATATTACACACAGCACATAAACACGCACGCGACACACACACACAACACACACTCGTCGGCGGAACACACACTCACGGCGGGACCTTCAACCATCCATAGTCGTCGCCGTCGTCGTCAAGCTGTCGCCTTCGTCACGACTCCGCCTCTGTCACGCCTCCGCCGCCGCCGTCGCTGTCGTCGAACTTCCTCTGCAATTTCCCATCGTTTCCTCCGTCGCCGCAGTGATTTCATCAGTCGTCTCAATTCATCTCCGACGACCTTCCATTTGCGGCCACCCTCGACACAACTGACAGCCTTCCGCCGCCTCCGCCTAGCTCCGGTGACCTCCATTAGCGACCAACTCGACCTTCCACTAACCCCGAACAAGAAGTTTCTGGTGCGGTTGAGCAAACGGTCTGAGTCGCTGTCATCGATGGCGTCAAATTGGCCGAAAATTCGCGCCTGGAAGAGACTCCCGAGAACCTGTCACTAAAATTGAATTGAGTATTTTTTTTTTTCTAAAAATTAGAAAGGGTTCAAGGACCTTCTTGCAAATTTATAAATTTTAATTATATTTCAATTTAAACCTTGGGCCAAATGTGTAATTAACGAAAGTTAATAAAAAAAATATATATGTATTGCCGCGTGGGCTTAGGGGTTCATTTCAATGATTTCATCTAGCTAGGGCGCTAAGTTATACATATATATTAATTAATAAATAAAATGATAAATTAAAAAATAATAATAAATAATAAAAATATTTAAATTATTATTGGTTGTGTATATCAATGCTTAATGATATCTACTAAAAATATTTTTCGAATACACATAATTTATCTATGAACATATAAAGCAGTGCACTTTATATATCAGTACGCTGCACTTTATTAAGTAACACATTGCGCTTTATCTCCACAAACCACAATTGACTTCTTCCCGCCAAAATACCACACAACATAATTATAAAAAATAGATCTACATAATATTTTAATATTCATCATATCATATGTCAAAAAAATAAAAATAAAAATAAAAAGAGAAAAGAAGCATGCTACCGTACCAAATTTATATTAGTGCACTTTATATATCAACACGTTGTATTTTATAATACAATACGTTGCACCTTATAAAACAACACGCTTATAAAACTTTATCACGACTATTAGATTGCACAATAGAAACGAAATTGGCCGAACACAAATATTTTCAAACAAAAAGAATATAAAAAATAAATAAAATTTTAACATAATAAATATAATTTTAATATAAATAATAATTTGTTTCGTTTATTTAGGATAATTCGGTTAATCGAGTCGAATAAACCAATTAATTATGTTCATTTTCATTTTGATTTGGGACAAAATTTCGGTTGGTTCAATTTGCACAATACAGACCGACAACATGCACCACAGTGTTGTACGGGTTGCATCTTAAGAACAATTAAATTGCACATTATATTTCGCTTACATATATACTAATTTCCTTAATAAAAAAAATTGAATGATTATCAAATAAAAATATTAAATATTAATTTGTTTATATAATAAATAACATAATTTATGTCGGTTATTTTAGTTATTTATGTTAACCGACAAATTAAACTGATTATGTCAAAAATTATCAACACGGAATGAAATGGAATAGAAGCCTATAATACCAGGTATTATATCGGTTCAAGGAAACGGAACGTCTAAAGTAATTTAGTAACAATTATGGTCATTGGTCAACCATTTATTATTATTATTATTATTATTATTATTATTATTATTTGGCAACAATCAACCATTTATTATTAGGCTTTGCGAGTTGCAACCCAAGACTGAAAATATAAGTGGACAATTTATTTTAATAATGAATAATCAATGAGGATCCCACATAAATTCATTAACCTGCTCTTTGTCCGTTAATTAATAGCAGATTTATTGTAATATCATTTTATTTTCACTTAAATCCCTAAAACTTATCAAATTCACAAAGACAAGCCCCTCTCCAAAAATTTAAAAAACTTTTGATTTCAGGCCCGTTCATCTCCCGTCGAGCGCCTCATCTTGCGGCCGTCGGTGCACATTCGCCGGTCATCGTCACAACGCCACCATCATCGACCACACTCAATTTCAACAACCACCTCATCGCCCGGATGGCCGAGCTCTGGCGACCACAACGCCAGCGGCCGCACGCCGCTGCAACAAGCGTTCATCGGTGGCCACGTTGTCGTCTCGTCGGGAGAACCTCTTGTTCGACGGCGGAGGGTGTTGTGGCGGACGACAGGTGGCAGATGGAAGGCGACGACGGCGGGTGGGGTACGGACGGTGACCGGCGGCGGGATCGGACGATGGCGTGGGCGGCGCTGGGTGAGATCGGAGGCGACGGGCGGTGGTTGTGGACTGGGGTGCAGCCGTTTGTGTGTGTGTGTGTGTGTGCGCGCGTCTGTGGGTATGAGATGAAGATGTGAGAGAAAAGATATGTTTGTTGGTGGTAGTGGTGGGCCCTCTTGGATTTATTAGGAATTTGTAATTACTCTCATGCCCTTATTTAGTGGTTGATGTGTATTTTTTTACCATGAAATGAACTCTCATTTACGAAACTATCACCGTCAGTTTGACTAGCATAATTAATTTTGACTAGATCATAACCATTGATATGTTGAATCCAACGATACAGATTTATTCTCATTTCTTTCACTATCTACCATTCTTATATGATCCTATCCATATATATATATATATATATATATATATATATATATGTATATATATAAAAGGGACTGGTTCCAATGCATCCACTTATTTAAAGTGAGGACGTGAGACTCATTTTTAGCCACAAGATTTGATACATCATGTGTGGCCAAGATTTACTCTTTTTCTTTTTGTTATTTTAATTATTTAAATATTATTTTGAACCGTTGACTCCGGCGTTGACAGTTGACTTCCGGCATTGACTGTTGACTTTCGGCATTGATTGTTGACAACTAACCTTCCAACTAGGTTAGTTCTCTGTAGTTGCTAGGTTAGTTCTATGTAGTTGCTAGGCTAGTTCTCTGTAGTTGCTAGGTTAGTTGTCTGTAGTTGCTAGGTTTTTTTTAAAACAAACAACGCCCCGGGAGGGCGGGAGATTGGGCTGGATCCCCAACCTGTGCATAGATCAAGACCCCAAAACAGGGGCCCAAAATATCACAGTCTACACGGTCTCACAAGCAAAACAAATAAAAAGAAAATACAAAGTCTGTCTACGGGCTATCAGGTGCCCGAAAATAAAAATGGAAATCTAATCAAATGAAAACAATAAACCTAATCTACTGAAAGCGGAAAGATGGATATCCAAGGTGGTCCATCCGTACAAGCGTGCGAAGGCGGAGTGGAGCAGTGTCGGTTTGGAACGTATGTGTATCGGGTATGGTGGCGCCAAGGCTGGCAAGGTAGTCAGCAGGTTTGTTCCCCTCACGGAAAATGTGTGTGATCCTGTGATGGACAGACCGAAGTAGAGGTCTAATGCGCATACGCGGGTGCTGAATCTTCCACGAGCCCTGATGGCCCGAAGTCAGGAGGGTGGCGACAGCCGCAGCATCCAGCTCGATCCATATATGACTAGAGAGGTGGACAGCAATCTGAAGGCCAATCTGTAATGCCTGAATCTCTGCGTCGTAGATCGAGGAGGCCTGAAGGGGCGCGTGGAAGGCGGTGATGATGGTGCCGCTATGGTCCCGGATCAAGCCTCCTTCTCCGGCAGCTCTGGTGTGGTGATCAAAGGATCCATCAGTATTCAGCTTGAGCCACGGAGAGTCGGGTCGAAGCCAAACAACAGCTCTGGGCCGAGGGGGCCGAACAGGCGGTGGGGAAGCCACCATGTAGCGGTGTGGCGGCGTGCATCCTGTCCAGTCTTGGGCCGTGAGCCTGCCCAAAGCTATGAGGAGTGAAATGTGTCTCTCTACCTGCAAAACAATGTGAGAAAACAAAAAAGTAATATCCCTATGCTTCGCACTATTCCTCTCTGTCCAGGTGAACCAAAGGATCAGACAAGGAATGAGGAAGCCTACGTGTCTAAGGTGTGTGCTCTGTGAGAAAAAACTCAGGAGCTCAAAGAAACTGTCTGTGGTGGGTAGGGATATATGTGTCCAGCTGGCAAAATGCTCCCACACTCTCCTCACAATCTCACTCTCTAGAAAAAGGTGGGTAAAGGTCTCGGTCTCATGGCGTCTAGTCTCAGAACAACACACACACCGAGAGAGAAAGGATATCCCCCTCGCGTGTAACACAGTGTCCACGGGTATCCGGTGCAAGAGGAGGCGCCAAAGGAATACCGAAATGGTAGGGGTGAAAAGGTCGCTCCAGATGGCCCCGAAGAGAAGATTAGGCCGATCACTCAGCCTGATCTGCTCCCAAGCCGATGTAGTAGAAAACACACCCGATGAAGTAAGTCTCCACCTAATACTATCCGAACCGTCCCCCGAGATAGGGATCTGCTGGATCTGATCTAATAAATGCTCGCTAAAACCCGCCCCAGAGCCTAACTCCCTATCTAGCTTCCCCCCTATCCCACGACCCGTCCGTCCAAAGGTCGCTCACAAGCAGGTAGGGGGAATGTGACACCTGCCTCTCCCTCGACAACGGCCTATCACCTACCCACCACTCATCCCAGAAACTAACCTCGCCCTCGCCCAAAACCCAAAAGATGTGATCCTGGGCGGGCCTACCGACCCTAGTGAGGCGCCGCCACTGTCTGATATCATGATCGACTGCCGTCACCCAACAAGGGTGGTTGGCACGTCTAAGGCAATACTTGCCGCGAAGGTACTGAGCCCAAAGCGACTTTCCCTCCCTGAAGCGCCACCACAGCTTGTAGGAGAAAGCTGTAACAATGTCCCTGAGATGGCGGATTCCACGCCCACCCTCAGAGAGGGGGCGGCAGATAGAGTCCCAACTCACCCAGTGGGTACGTCTCTCCCTCCCAGAACCGTCCTCGTAACCCCAGAAATAACGAGCCATAATCTGGTCAATCTCGTCAAGAGTAGACCTAGGGGGGTCGAGGACCATAAGCAAGTGAATCGGAAGAGAGCTAAGGGTGCTCTTGATCAGCGCAAGCCGACCACCGAAAGAAAGATGTCTATGCGACCAACCAGATATCCTATCGATCATCCTCTGCCTGACGCCCGCAAAGAGCGCTCTCGTGAGGTTGCCCTTATATAAAAGGACCCCAAGGTAGGTAATGGGAAGGTCGCTACGCGCAAAGCCCGTAATGCCGTGGACCCGCTGAGCCCACCTGTCAACGGTGGAAGATGAAAGGATGAAGGTGCTCTTCTGCACGCTGACCAACTGACCGGTGACCGAGCCATAGTGCTCCAGAAGGCGCATAAGCTCGACCAGTCCATCATCATCCGCCCGGGTGAAGATGATGATGTCATCCGCATAAGAGAGGTGAGAGATGGTAGGACCATAGCCACGGGTGCTATAGGTCATATGAGGAGAGTCGCGGATGAAGCCGTCAAGGCAGCGAGAGAGGTAGTTCGCCGCAAGAACGAAGAGGGAAGGGGAAAGGGGGTCGCCCTGTATAAGGCCTCTAGAGGAGGGAAAGAAATCGGTGGGGCTGCCATTAACCAGGACCGAGAACGTGCAGTGCTCCACACACGCCTCCACAGATCTGATACAACGCTCAGGAAATCCCATCCTAGCCAGTGCCTCCCTAAGAAACGGCCACCCAACCCTATCATACGCCTTAGCCATGTCTAGCTTCAGCGCGATATTTGGAGCCCGCTTCCAGTCCGCTCGGGAGATGTCGTGGATCATCTCCTGGGCCAGAAGGATGTTATCACTAATGACCCGATCCTTGACGAAGCCACTCTGGTTCGAAGAGATGAGGGAGGGGAGAAGGGGTGAAAGGCGGCTGTTAAGAATCTTTGAAATGAGCTTGTTGGTCACGTTACACAAGCTAATGGGCCTGTAATCGGACCAAGAGCTTGGGTTGGGTCTTTTGGGGATCAAGACGACAGAGGTAGACGTGAAGGAATCCGAAATCCAGTGACCGGAGAAGAAATCCAACATTGCCTCCTCGACGTCAGTCTCGACTAAATCCCAGCAGACCTGGTAGAAGAGAGAGGAGAAACCATCCGGGCTAGAAACACTGTTGGGATCAATCCCGAAGACAACATCCCTAACCTCCTCCCTACTCGAAAGCTCACAGAGACCAACGAGATCTACCGAATGAGGGATGGTGGGGAAGAAAGAAGCGGTCGGGGCCACGAGTTACCCTCTGTCAGAGGTGAAGAGGGTTTGGAAGTGAGCAACAGCCGACTCCCGAATCTGATCCTCCTAGGTCAGGGATGACCCATCAGCCTCGATATTATGGATGTACGACTTAGCCCACTTCTACCTAACGTAGCCCTAGAAAAACCTAGTGTTCCGCTCGCCCTCGGCCACCCAGCGAATGGCAGCCTTCTGTTTCCAGAAGTCCTCCTCCATAAGGAATCGGAGCTGGTACTCGGCGTGGCAGCGGTGCATCGCAGTCCTATTCTCCGGAGTGGGGCCCAGGTCATAAGCCCGCTCAGCCGTCGCGTGCGCACTCTGAGCCGCAAAAAGGCGCTGATGAAGGTTTCCAAAAACATCCCAGTTCCACTATCTCAACCGACGCCACAGTCTGCCGAGCTTCGCCTCGAGATTGCGCATCCCGAAGAGCCCAGTCAGCTGAAGCCAGGAATCCCTGACACTGTCGTGGAAGGAGTGGTGGCGAACCCACATGTTCTGGAACCTAAAGGAAGAGCGGCGGGGGGTGCTCGAAAATCGACACCGGATGAGAAGGGGTGAGTGGTCAGATCCAAATCGAGTAAGGTGTATGACGGTCGTAACCGCAAACACCTTCGCCCACGCCTCAAAAACCAAGGCACGGTCGAGCCTCTCTTTAAGTCCGTCCCTCACCCACGTGAGGGATCACCATCACATCCAACGTCAATTAACTCACAGTCCGCCACCTCCTGAGCAAAATCCCACATCTCCCATGACCGGTCCGAACGGCCACCCACATGCTCATCGGAATGCAGAAAGATGTTGAAATCGCCACTAACCATCCATGGCAATTCCTCCATACTCTCGGCAATCTCACGCAGGGTGTCCCGAAGATCATATCGCCCGAACCTAGTGCACTTGGCATAAACCAAGGTGTGAAAGATGGGCTCTGGGAGGTGGGCAGCAGAAAGCTCTATGTGAAGCACCTGATCGGTGTCGCGGAGGACCCGACAAGTGTAGTCACGCGAGTGAAAGAACCAGATCTTATGCGAAATATTACCCACGCCCGAGTGAAAGCCAAGGCGACGCGAGTAGTAGTCAAAAAAGGGGGTGCGAATCATCGACTCAATAAAGCCAACAAAATCGAGTCTGTGATCACGAAGGAGAGAATGAAGGTGAGAGAGAGTAGCCCTATTCGCCAGGCCATGACCATTTCAAGTAATGGATGTGATGGACATATCAACGGTCGCAAGAGCCACCGGACATAGTCCGCCTGTGGCGAGGCTGAGTCGGGCCACCTAAAGAAGGCATGTGGCGGAAGGATCGAATAGCAGGGGAGATCGTCCGTCGTGTCGTGCGTTGCGTGGCTCTGGTCCTCGTGGACTACCGGCCTCGGTAGATGCTCGTGGCATGCGTGTCGTCTGGCTGGGCAGTCTGACCTAGGGCGGCACTAACGGATTGCCCCATCTCCGGGGTTGTCTCTTGTCTGTCGTAGTGAACGAAGGCACTAGAGGCGAAGCTCTCGCACGAAACGTCATGCTGAGCGCGGTTAAGACCGCATGCCTGCTCGGGGATGGGTGAAAGAGAGGATCTAGCAGGCAGAGCACTCAGGTGCTCACCGCCAGAGGGAGGATGGGAGCTGGCTATAGGCTCAGCCGAGCTCCCAATCTCAGCAGGGAGGAGATGAGCCGACTCATCCCCTTTCGGGGGAGCGGTGACGGCAGTAGCCCTCAAATCCGAAGATCGGACCGGGCTAGATACATGCACAGTCAAAGGACCGGCATCGCGCGCACTGTCATCCGATAGGTGGATGGACTCTCCCCTGGACGAGGCGTCCGGCTGGTCCATATCGTCTCCGAGGAGGTCGTCGTCATCCAGAAGCGTAAGGTCCGTAATCTTAGGTGGGCCGCTGGAGGAAGGCACAGCCTCATTCTCTTTGTCTGGAGAGAGAATAGCAAAATACGAGTGGTTGGCCTTGAAGGCCGACTGTAAGGTCTGTCTGGGGAGAAAGCCCATGGACTTGGGCTTGGGCCCTACTATGGCCAACTACTTAGGCTGGTTAGAATGAGCATCCTTCCCAGTTTGGGCAGTGTCGACAATCACAGCCTTGCCCTTATCCTTAGACCCTTTCGGGGTATCGGGCGCGCGGAGAGGGCTTTTGCCCTTTCCCTTCGGGTCCCTCCGGCCGGTGGAGGGCCCCGGCTGGGTCACACGGTGGCGCTACGGGAGAGTGGGCCGTGGCTTATTGCCACTAGTGTAGTAATCAGCCGCAATATGACCCACATGACTGCACAAAGTGCAGAATGCGGGGATCTTCTCATAGATCACCCGCTGAGCAAAGGTCTCCGAGCCTTGCTCAATCGCAATCTCATGGACGGGCTCAACTCTGAGGTCTATCTCTACGCAAAATCGCGCCACGTTAGCCCTCGACTGAAGGGTCGTCAGGGCGTCAATGCGAATCGGCTGTCCAATACACTTAGCAAGTGTAGTAATGGAAGTACGGTCGTAAAGGTGGGGTGGGAGGCCGGGAAGACAGCACCACACAGGGACAACAAGCGTCTCCGTCTTCGGGTTAAACCCGGCAGTATACTTGAACACCCTAGCTGGGCATCCACAAAGATGAATCGAGGTCTTAAGCCAAACCTCGTTATAGTCCTCGGGAAGATGACATGTGACTAGGAGATGATTGAAATTATACCACTTAGATGACACTCTACCCTTAAAACCCAATTTACCTAATCCAGCAGATATATCTCGGGGGGTAGGGATAGCATAAGTAAACTTAAACACCAGGGTGTTAGCTAACTTACCTACTAGGGCGTCAGATTCGGCTTCAGTGAATCGGGCCTTCACCTTGTTTTCCTCCAAGCGGATAATGGTTCCGCAAGCATGTTCGTAATTCCCGTCAAAGGTAAAATCCTTGGCCGTCGGCCGCGGGGCGCCCATGCCGCTATCTCTCCTCCCCGTAATAGCCTCCCGGAAGGAAAGCGGGCCAGTGGATGTGGCCAGAATGGGCCCGGCTGCAGCGTGGGTGGCTGTAGAGTTGCCCTTCGGTGGTGTCCCGTTCGTGGTAGGTCCGGTAAAATGACCCGCGACCGTCGGACTCGGGCTCGCAACAATCACACCGTCTTCCCGAACATACATGATGGTCGTATCAGAGTCTCCGTCGGCAGGAGAAGATAATTCGACGAGTTGCTTGGTCGGAGACGATGAAAAGGGTCGGGGCCCAAGAATTCCTTTCGAAATACCCGCTTCCGAGATTGCCCCGGCTCGAGCTCCGGCTAAATGAGATTTTCCGGTGGTCCCACCGGTAACGGTGCTGGCGAGGGGTGGATCGATTTCTGCCGTTTGAGTGGTGGCGGGGATGCTGATTCGATGGCATGGAGCAGGCTGGAAGGATGGCTGTGAGGGGACGGGTTGGGAGGTAGCAAGTTTAGTGTTGGTGGGCTGGGGGTTGGATGGGTTGACGGGCTGGGAGTTTGAGTGGGTAGTGGGCTGGGTGGTTTGGGATGTGGCCTGAAGTGACCCGAAAAGTGGAAGGCCTAAATATGGGCTCAGTTGTTGTGGGTTGTGCTGGGTGATTAAGGCCTAAGAAAGGTTAGGACCGAAGTAGGTTGAAGAGGGGCTGTGGGCCGTAGGATTCGGGCCCAAGAGGGATAAATGGGGGTTGGGACGACAAAGGGTGATATGGTATGAAGGATTTGATCCAACGAGTGGGCCATTATGTGTTAATTGTTTGGGCTCGGGTAAATTGATGAAATTTTGGCCCAAATTGCCACAGTGGCTTGGATTTTCTGCAAACCCTATCATTTCGCCGTCGTTCAATTGCTGAGGAGGGGGACGAGAGGCCTGGCCATTCAACGTGGCGACTGAGGTCAATTTTTCGGGCGAGGCGAGTTTCAGCGGCGGAACACACGCCCCGGCGAGGTGAGTGTCCATAACCCGACTTCGATTAACGTGACCATACGGAATCTTGGTTATAGGAGGTTGGGCTTGCCGAGATTTAGTAGCCTGACCTCGGTCAACGGGACCACTCGAGACCTCGGTAACAAAAAGTAGGGCGAGGCGAGATTCAGCAACCGGACGTTGGTCGACGGGATCTCGCAGATTCTCGATTTCTAAAGATGGGATTTCTCCTTCTTCCAGGCGAGAGTTTCTGTCCAGCAAATTCTTTATAAATTGATGGAACTCTGGAAGCGAGATGAGTTGCAGTAACTCCGGCGTGAGGCTGACCGGAGATTGGGTGGGTGGTGACGGGGTAATCGGCAAAAGGGAGGGTTAGGATCCATGACGGAGACTGACGGAAATAACTGTAAAATGAAAAAGCGAGAAGAGGAAAAAAATCCCCGATGGCCGGGGAGGCCCCGGAGGCCGCCTCCGGCGGCGGTCGGTGGTGTTGGCTAGGCGGGGTTAGATGCCGACGGGGAAAATGGGTGGTGTTTGAGGGTGAAAGGTGGGAAGGGAAATTCTAGAGAGAGAAAGCTAGAGAGAGGTGAGAGCACTTTTCAAAGGAAATTGTCTGTAGTTGCTAGGTTAGTTGTCTGTACTTGCTAGGTTAGTTCTCTGTAGTTGCTAGGTTAGTTCTCTGTAGTTGCTAAGTTAGTTCACTGTAGTTGCTAAGTTAGTAGTTGCTAGGTTAATTCTCTGTAGTTGCTAGGTTAGTAGTAGTTAGGTTAGTTCTCTGTAGTTGCTAGGTTAGTTCTGTGTAGTTGCTAGGTTAGTTGTCTATAGTTGCCAAGAGTTGTCCGCATTTTAAGAGTTAGACGCATTTTAAGTGCTGACTGCATTTGATCTGCCCTCTATAAATATATATATATATATATATATATGAAAAGCGAAAAATCTTAATAAAAATCAATATACATATAAAGAAAATAGTATAAAATATGTATAGAAATGTAAAAATATTTACAGTATATTAATAATTAAAACTTATCTTTTGTACTATTTTTATTTAAATTAATATTATATTTATATATTAAAAAATGTACTAACAATCCTTATATTTTAAATTTCTAGATAAGCTTTTAAAAATGTTTATAATGATTTATTCATTTGCTCTCTTAATTGCAAATAGATTTAGTGATTTATAAAACCGAGTATTTAGCTGGATTGTTACATTTTTTAATGTTGATTTTTTACTCTTTTTATATGTAATATTGTTAAACTTTTTTTATTTATTTCTTAAAAAATGTATTTGATAAGTTCTCATCAACAGGAATGTTATGCAATATAGTGCAAAAGTTCAATTTAAATCAATTTTTCAACAAAAAACTTTATTTTCTATAAATTATAAATGTTGAACTTATATTATAAATACATAAAATCTCATTTTTTTAGGGTAATGTGGATTCTAAGTTTCTAAAAACTTGATGGTACACGTATCTAGAATTTATATTTATTGTAAATAAATTTTTATATGAAATGAATGTTTCAACTTAAACTACAAGCTCGTTATTCAATATTTTAAATCTGTTCCTTGAATAAAATTTCTAGATCCGTCACCAGTTGGGATTGATTCACATGTACAATTATTCACGCCATCTTTACCATACATTCATGAAATCAATGTTTTTTTTTTCTCCTTATAATATATTTAAAAGTTAATATATAAAATTGTTTGTCGATGGCCTCGAGGGCTAGTTGAAGGCTTGAAGCAAGAATGTAGCTCAAAGCAAAGCTCTTTTTGGTTTAGTAGTGACGGACAAAATTGGTGAGCCCATAGTTGGACTTTGATGTTTGATCGTGCCAGCATTCCATTTCCAAGAATTTTAAAAAAAAAAAAAGAAGTGGACAAAAATAAAAAGCACGGATTCTGAAAATACATTTTTAATTAGAAAATGTATTAAGCAAATACGTTTTAATCAATAAAACGTATTCGACGAATACGGTTTGGCTAAAAATGCTTAAATAACGTAATTAAGTTAATTAAACTAAATGAAAACATATAACAAAATTACGTTTTAATTAAAAAAAGAACAAAACACATTATTGAAATACGTTTTATAATTAAAATTAATTTTACAATTATGTTTTAATTATAAAACGCATTCTTGAAATGCGTTTTATAAATAAAATAAATTTTAGAATTCTTAAAAATAATGTTTTTGCAGAAAATAAATTTTCAAAACATAAAACGTATTTTGTCAATACGTTTTTCTTTGAAAATCAATTTTCCCCCAAATTGATTTTTGCCCCAAATCAATTTTGCCCTAAATTGAATTTCTGCATAAAACGTATTCCTGGAATACGTTTATCTCTGCAGAAAAATAAAAACAGATTTTTTTTTGGAATCCATTTCACAACCTGTTCAACCGATCACAACCTGTTCAACCAACTAATATGAATCAATTCGCCAAAAATAATCCAACATACACTATATACAAAAAGTCAACCACAATAATTTATTCAAAATACAAATATGGGGTTTAATACACCAAATCCCCCTGTATTATACTAAATCTGTGCGTTTTCCCCCTGTATTTTAAAAATTGCTTCATACCCCTTTGTAATGTAGTTTTGCATGCGTGAAGCACCCTAAACCGTCTAAGATGACGGAAGTGGTGTGCACGCGCGTGGTGAGAGCTAGATACTTCTGGCCGAATATGAAGGAGGACGCAAAGGCGATGGTGAAGAGATGCCTGCAGTGCCAGAAACATGGTCCACTTATCCACCAACCGGCCGAGACAATGACGACGATGAGTGACCCTATCCCATTCGCCCAATGGGGTATCGATCTGGTGGGGCCAATGCCGCAAGGAACAGGGCCAAGGAAATTTCTGATCGTGGCGGTGGACTACTTTACAAAATGGGTGGAGGCCGAGCCATTGGCCAAAATTACGGAAGAGAAAGTCATACAATTTTTATATAACAGTATTTGCTATAGGTTTGGTGTCCCCAAGGTGTTGGTGTTCGACAATAGAACACAATTCAATGGCAAACAGATTCGAGCATGGTGCGAAGATATGAAGATCGAGCAGCATTTCGCATCAGTCGCTCATCCACAAGCCAACGGACAAGTCGAGGTGACCAACAGAATCATACTGAATGACCTGAAAACAAGACTGGAGAAGGCATCGGGCGCGTGGGTTGATGAGCTCCCTTCAGTACTTTGGGCGTATCGAATGACCACGGGAGAAACACCATTTAGTCTGGTCTATGGCGTAGAGGCACTACTTCTGATAGAGATCGAGGTCCAGTCACAGAGATCGAGCACATATGATCTAGAACAAAACGAGAACTTGATGATGGCGGCCCTCGACACAATTGAAGAACTTCGAGAACGTGCCTCAATCAGAGTCGAGGCGTACAAGCAAAGAATGCGAGCAGCCCATGACAGAAAAGTGAAAGTCAGAAGATTCCAGGTGGGTGGCCTGGTCTGGAAAAGGGTGGACGTGCTCAAGCATGTGGGCAAGCTCGAGCCCAACTTGGAAGGGCCATACTTGGTCGAGAAGGTTCATGCGGGAAGAGCATACTCGCTCAAGGACGCCGAAGGAAGATCACTCCCCAGGTCATGGAAAGTGGCTAACTTGAAGAAATATTATGTTTAAATTTTTCTTTAGTTTCTCCCATTCCTCCTTCCTTTTTGTTAGAAATGTTTCACAAAAACGATGTAATCGAATTCCTAGTTTATGATCAATGAAATTTCAGTCGCAATTTTCAATACCTTGCCTAATTGTTGCTTTATTCTATTTTGCATATGCGGTGTCATATAATGACTGACTGGTCGAAGGAGAAAATCCATCATGATTAAGGCCGAGAGGCTAGATGGTCGCATGTAACAACCACCCCTTTGAGGGTGGACATGTGCTCGAAGACAAAAATCCATCATGATTAAGACCGAGAGGCTGGATGGTCGTATGTAACGACCACCCCTTTGAGGGTGGACATGTACTCGAAGACAAAAATCCATCATGATTAAGGCCGAGAGGCTGGATGGTCGCATGTAACGACCACCCCTTTGAGGGTGGACATGTGCTCGAAGACAAAAATCCATCATGATTAAGGCCGAGAGGCTGGATGGTCGCATGTAACGACCACCCTTTTGAGGGTGGACATGTGCTCGGAGACAAAAATCCATCATGATTAAGGCCGAGAGGCTAGATGGTCGCATGTAACGACCACCCCTTTGAGGGTGGACATGTGCTCGAAGACAAAAATCCATCATGATTAAGGCCGAGAGGCTGGATGGTCGCATGTAACGACCATCCCTTTGAGGGTGGACATGTGCTCGGTGCATTTTAAGTCATTTTGATAAGTGGCATTTAACCCATTATCAGAACTAATCAAGGAGATAAACGGTGTGATTTAAATAAGCGATGAACATGCCACCGACATATAGCGACAGCGCACGCTTGTCGACAATGAAAACAACGTGCAAGGTAACACATCAATAGACGCATCAATAAGAAATAACAAGGAAAGTTCGCGTACTTCAACAAACATAATACTCGACATACTTCAACAAAAATCATACCCAAAAGGAAAAGTGTACAAAGTTCAGCAAAAGTAAAATGCAACAACTTTAAGAGGCAGCATTATTGGGATCTTGGGAGGTCTGCTCCGCATTGAGATGGGCATCACTAGGAGTTTGCTCTGGAGGTGGCTCGAGCTGCTGCTGCACTGGCTGACTCGAGCTAGAAGTCGACCCCGCTCCATCGGACAGCGGATTCTGACGAGCGAGAGGAGGAGTATAACCGTCAGGCAACTTAAAATTACGCTTTAACAGGTCTTCACGATCCACGACAAGCTCGAGAAGGCCCAACCACCAGTCATGGTCGGCAGGCAGATCGAGGGCACTCTGGTAGCCGGCGGGAACCTTGGGCATAGCATCCCAAATAGCTTCAATGTTGAATTCCTCAAAGCTGTCTTCCGCGATTTGGGCTCCCGCCTGCTGCATGATAGCCCCAAAGCAGTCAGTGCCATACGCCTGCACCTCCTTTAGATATTGGGGTGACTGTTTGAAGGCAGTCACCACTTGCTTGCGATACCCTTGAAGAAAGCGCTGGCCCGCGGTGGTGTGAAAAATCATCCTCTTCGCTCGGAGAGCAGCCTCATCGATTAAGGGCTTAGCCCTTTGCTCGAAAGCGACATTCTCACGTGATCGAGCCGCCTTTTCTTCCTCGAACGCAACCTCGAGGGTTTTCTGCTTAGCCCCCTTAGCCTCTAAGGCAGCTTTGAGAGCCTCTTTCTCCGCCCACTCAGCTGCGAGCGCCTCCTCAAAAGACTCGAGGGCCCCCTCAAGCGTCTCCTTCTCGGCGGTAAGGACCCTAACCTGGGCGGCCACCTCCTTTAGTTTCTGCTGCAAGGCGTGCCCTTTGACAACGAGATCGGTCACTCGATCACTGAGGACGAGAGACCCTCGCTCGATTGCAGGAATAGAGTGGCTCGAGCTGGCTAGCGTCTGCTCGATCAAGGGCACGAGTTCGACCATGCCCTATCAGGACATATAAAAAGAAGAATTAGAGCACAAATAATAAAAGCAGGTGAGATAAAGTAGATATTCACTAAGTTATAAGGGATTACCTGAGCTAGCCATCGGGCAATACGGTCGCCCCGGTCATGGAGGGTACAACCGTCATTGTACCGATCGGTAGGAAGGTCGATGGGGGGGAGAAAATCCCTGAGGAAGGACGAGAACCCTTGGCCGTCGAGAGAAGTGATTGAGACGGCGGTCTCCTTGAGGCGACGGCGCTTGCTAGCTCCCTCATTCCCCTCGACAGAGGGACGCTTGAGTTGACTCTCCTCGAGCAGAATCTCCTCAGGGGAAGTGGGTATGTGGATGATAGGAGTGGATGGATCGTGGGGAAAAGGTTCCGGTTGAGGAGAGGCTTGCTGCTCGAGCTGTTCAGGTTGTTCGGGTTGCCGGTCGACTTGAAGGTCGGTCGAGGACGGCTCCTCGACGACCGGCCCGGCCATGGATGGAGGACGAGGATCATCTATGGCAGAAGTCATTTGCTCCGGTGGTGGTGAAGCCGAGCGGGTGGACCAAGAAGTGGTCAAGTCAGCGGGCTTCGAGCTCGATCCCTCGATCGTTTTCTTCTTTAAAGGAATTCTCCTCTTGGGCAAGGAGATAGCGGGCATCTCTGCAAGAAATCCTGAACGAATTTGAGCCATAACAGATAAATCGCGTGTGAAACAAACACAACAATACTCGAGCATATTTAACAGCAAGTACCTGGGTCATCTTCGACCCGGATAAGGTCGAGGGTTTCTTGGGTAGGAGGGGACAAGGACTTGTGGGTGAGAAGACCGCATAAATGCAAAAGGTTCTCGTTTGCTAGAAGGGTTAGGGACGCAACGGGTTTTCGGCTCCATACAATAATCCGTTGGTCGAACAGAGCGCTTTGAGCAGGTGGCGCATGCTCACGCTTCAGCTCCTTAAGCCATGGAGTCGATGCCCAAGGAAAAGCAGGGCTAGGCTCGACAAAAGCAAACCTATCCTTCCACCGAGGAACATTTGAAGAAGTGTCCGAAATAAAATAGACATCATTGCGGCTCTTAAGATAAAGCCCATGAGAAGATTTCGAGGGTGTATAATAGTAATGGAAAAAGTTTAGGTCGAGTCAACCTAGACGGATATGGCAAAGGATGATGAAAATGGTTATAAAACGGATAGCATTAGGTGGGAGCTGGTTCAATGGGAGGTCGAACCACTTACAAAGATCGAGCAAGTCTTGGCACAGGGGAAAACGGACACCAAGTTTGAATTGGATCTCGAAAAAAGTATAACAATGTTTGGGAGGACAATCGTATGTGTCCTTAGGGCCAGGGGATACAAAGACCCATTTGGTTGGGTGGCCGACCTCATCGGTATTCAACCAGCCGGCTATATGAGCACGGGAAGAAGCCTTTGCAGAGGAGAAGATTTTGGTCAATTTGCCCTTCTTCTTGCTAGACTTAGAAGAGGAAGAGATAACGCGCTGAGAAAGAGGGACATGGTCCTTATTCTAATCACGAGACGCTTCAGCCGCATCGAGAGCCTCCTCAATTGCGTCAGAAGCTCCGAAGGCTGGCCGACGGCAACGAGTGGGAGAAATATGGTCGAGAGCATCATCATCTGATTCATCGATCAGACGACGAGGTTGAGGCAGAGGAGAAGAGGTGGTGTGATCGGAAGGACGGAAAGTGTTAAGGGGAACATGACAGTAAATTTCCTCCACTGAGCGAGAGGGAGAGTGAGGAACAAGCCGACGAGTTGGAGATGGCGACGTAGCAGTCACATCTTCGCCGGAATGATGATTTTGCGCGTTAGAAGCAGCAGAATCTGAAAACCAAAAGAAAGGAGAAGCAAGAGGAGAAGGAAAAAGATTAGGGTTTCGGAAGATGAAAAAAGGGGTTTTTTCTTCACAGATGAAAGGAGGAGATTTTGAAAGAGGAGAACCAACAGAGAAGGCCGGAAATTGACAAAATAAACAAACAAGAACACAAAATTAGAGCACAAAGAACTTACTCATGGTCGCAGTAGAAGACGTTTGCCGGAAAATGTTTGATGAAGGCGCCGAGAGCGAGAGAGCACGATTTGCAGAGGAAGAAGTTAGGACGCAAGGGAATTCGAGATTTGCAAAAGTGAGAAAAAGTCGAAAAATTTGCTAAGTACGGTATTTATACAGAGGCATAAGGTGAAGGGTCGGTAGAAATAGCCATTAGATGAGAGCGAGATCTGACGGCTTGGAGAATTAAAGGGGCACAGATAGCGAAGCGGCGCAGATCGCGAGGAGACGTGATGATTAAAGGTACTGGATTGAAAGGACACGTGGCACACGAAAATCGCTCTAACAATAATAGGAAATAAAGGGTGGATGAAATGCATCATAAAACCGGTCAAATGGTCGAGAAGTGGGAGCAACGTTGGTCGGATGATCGAAGAAGGAGACAAGACCCAACCAGGAGGTCGAAGAGTCAACAGATCAAAGAGGCAGACACCAGTTCACTCTTGGATCGAGTCATTCAGACTCGACCAGAGTGGGGGGACTAGATGATATGGGATATTATATGCCGAAAGAATAGACCGGTTTACCACATTGGTCGGGCGAGCTCAATGTCGGGAAAAATGTATTGGTCGAGCGATAATCGACCAAGAGGGAAATGATCGAGCAGGATAGCAGAAGTGGTCGATGATCGACCTAGCGAAGGGGGACTCGGTCAGATCGAGCACTCGACAGGTGAAGGGTAATCGAGAGCGTGGCTTGAACGTAAGAAAGCGCGTGGGCTTAGTCTGAAGATCCTAACGGAATGTGCAGAGAATGATCTCCCTCTGCTCAGAGGGATACGTGGCGGGAGTACATTGGTGCAGAGCAATAATGGCGATAACCACCTCTAACACCTCTGGCACACGTACATTGTGTGTGCACGGACAGGCAGCATGGGTAGGACAGCTCACCAAAATCCGGGCAGCTCCTAGGGCAGGTATCTCACTCCTATATAGATAAAAGTGAGCCCTTGACTTACGATTTATCCATTATATACTTTGGAGAATTGAGTAAAATATACACTGACTTAAGCATCGAAGGCTCTTCACTGGAAAAACCCCCCGGTGTCAGAGTTCTTTACAGGTACGCGAAGTTCTACCGGCGAGGAGGAGGAAGACGAGCCGATTTCAAGCCGGTCGGAGTGTTTTGCGTTACCACATGTAAATGTGCTCTAATTTTTTCAACAAATAAATTACTATTTGTGAATTAAATGACAAATAAATTAAACAATAGTAATGCAATGGGGAGAAGAAAAGGTTTGAATTTTCTTAAAAAGGTATGAATACCAGTATTAAGAAACAAAAATATTTTAATATTACTACTTTTTGTTGCTAGCATTTAAATATATGTTTTCTATAAGAAATTGGTTATCATAAATAATGATTCCATATTATCATAATATAAACCATAAACTTTAATAATGACTATATAATAATAAAGTTCACAAATATCTAAGAGTATCATAATATAATAGAATCCAAGTTATTCTCATTTAAAATATTTTGACAAATAATATGTTTCTTAATATTGTCTCATTATTTCGTTATTATTGAAGAATCAAGAAATTATCTTTATGTTGAATTTTCGAAGCATTATGTATGATACAAAAAGTTGGACAATAAATGCATTAAATATATTATTAGACACATAAATATTGTAACTTCGAATGAATGTGAAAGGCATTATGATAAACAACTCTAAAATCATTGCAACAACCAAAATGATTTGCAAATAATAAATTATGCTGTTCGTCTATCTTCCAAATAAATAACATTGAAAGGGAATGTTTGATTCTGATCAAAATATTGAAATGTTTGAATAAGTTGTCAATTGTGTAGTGTGCTCAATCATATGCACAAGTACTTTAGACTTTACAGTACATACTTTCATATAATGTGAGATGATTTCAAAAATATAATTTAGCGTCTCTAGAGAAGTACATGATTTCGGAAAGTTAACTTTTATTTAGAGATGACATTCATTTCCACCTAGGTACCAATTTGTCTATTTGGCCGAAGCTAGCATTTGAGCGCAAAATATTCAAGAAATGCATGGGCTTAAAAAGAACAAATAAAAAACACTACACTTTGTTTATAATTTGATCAAGTTTGTCTTTTTGGTGCAGCTTCTGGTGAGCCGCCGCTGCTTCTGGCGGCATCAGTGCACTGTGCCACGCGGGCAGTGATTAAGGATGCAAGAAAATAGCTCAAGTCCTAGGGAGAATTGAAAGGCGCTGAGTCGACATTCCAGCTGGACGTGCCAGCTACTATGCCTGTCGTTAAGGATCTTTGCGGTCTCGACTCGGTTGAGACTTATCTGCGCGCGTTGCTCTCCATGCATAACCCATTGAATATTTTGAATATTGCATAATAATTTTGAATAGCCCGTCGAATATTTTGAATATTGCATAATAATTTCGATAACAACTTCTAAGTTTTATAATGGACTAGTGTGCAACTCGTGCGATGCACGAGATGTATTTAATTAGGGAGTATTATAAGTTTAAGTGTATTTAATTGTACAATCATAAAATGTTCGTAAAAAAATCATATATTTTTAAAAATCTTCTTGTACACAACATTATTAGTTTGACTACTGGGCAACTCATCATGCGAAACCATAAGTGGGAAATGACGCCGCTAGAACATAAATAGAATTATCAGAAGGAGTTAAATTCATTCTAAGACTCAACATTTTCTCGCAAGTGATACCCGTCAATATCATGTATTCAAGCACATGCGTGGAGAGTTTGGTCACAAGTAATCATGTCTCATTGCACAATTCCATATAATGATCCATGTTTTGTAATAACATGATCGGGGTTCCTATCTTCAAATGCAACTCATTAAGAAATTATTAAGAATTTTTTTATTTTTATTTTTTTTAAAAAAATCAAAAGAAATTATTAAGAATTTTTTTATTTTATTTTTTTTTAAAAAAAAAGTAATAATATGAGTGATCCACCAAGGATCTCTGAACAAATAGGAACACTTATAGAAATAATAAAGGAAACCCGATTAGAAACATTAGAAAAATTAGAAGAAATAAAAGAAACAATAAAAGAGTTACGAGCTTTAGTACAAAAAGAAAAAACACGGAAGAAATTATTTAAACCAATTCAAATAGAACTGCCAAAAGTTCTAATGGATGATATAGATCGATTAACTCAGTTATTAGAAAAATGTATTATTGAAGAAACTAGAATGGAAAAAATAGATGATGAGTATAAATAAGGAATAATATATGGAATAGATAGCGAAAATGAAAATGAACCCATATTTAATATGACTTACCAAAAACCACATACAACATCACCATTATCAACAAAATGACCTAGAACAAATAATATCTAGTTCATGGAATAATTATGTTGAAAGAAGTCTTAGAGATTTTATATATAAAAATGATTATAGCTATCATCAAGAAAAAATTAAGAAAAATATACCACCGTCATATTTTGAAAAGAAAGAAATCTATCTAATGGAATATTAAATATAGTTTGTGCAACCGATGCAGAGGATTTATTAGTCACTTGGAGTAATCAACTAAAATTACTAGTTCAAACTAATGATTCAATGATAAATGGAATAACATTAACATATTCTCTTAATTATATAAGATACAAAACATCCGGAGTATTATTTGACTATCTAGAAAATCAGTGAAACAAGAGAAGAAAAAACTCTAGGAATTTTAGAAAAATATGCCAAAGAATATAAAGATGAGCTTTGTATAAGGAATTTTTGCCAAAACGATAGAGGATATTATATAACAAAAGCGCACAAATGTGCAAATACAAGCAGCCCAAGGCTGAAAAGTGGGAGGACAGGTCAGGAGACCGCCTAGAAACCCGGCTAGCAAGTGCTAGAACAGAAACTCAAGACAAAAACAACTAGACACGACCCCCAAGGGGTAATACAACAAAACAACTCAAACAACAAAACAACAACACACGACCCCCACAGGGTAATATCCGAGTGTCGGACCCCCACAGGGTAATAAATTTGACACCCGGATGCACCGAGGCCAACGGCCCAAACCTAAAACACAAACACAAATACAAAACAAACCCAAACAAGACAAACACAGACACCTAATTACTACACCCTCCCCCGTAGAAAGACGATCCCGAACGAGCAGCAACCGGATCGCAGCTCGGCCCCTAGCCAAGGAACAGCTCCCGAAACTGCAATTAAGCCTATACAGAAACCGAACCCCCACCCCTAACCGGCACACCCCAAGCGCACCTAACACCACTAGGCTACTCGGGGGCGTCGGACTAAGGAAATTAGAACAGCATGAAATGACTAAAGTCGATTCAAGATGTTGTAAACAATTAGAATGTGTACCACAATAATTTGGTTGTTATGAACCATATAGAATGAAAAGATATTATAAATACAATAAGTTTAATAGACGATATAGACCAAGAAGATATAAAACATTGAGAAAACCGTAGAAACCAAAATATAAAGGAAAGTTTAGAAAACAAGGAAAATACTTAGGAAAGCCCAAATATTGTCCTAAAGGAAAAAAGAATTGCAGATGTTGGAAATGTCAAAAATAGGATACTACGCAAATGAATGTCCTAAAAACATGCCAAAAAAAGATAAGAAGTTATAAATGATATTTTCTTTAGGTTATGAACCTATAGAAGAAGAATACGTAGAAGGTAAGCTATTAGACTTTGATATATATGATTTAGAATCAGAAACAGATAGTGATTTAAAATCATTAGAATCAGAAGATGAGTGAAAATAGTTCATTTATAAAATTTAAATTATTTAACAAAATTTTTACTATCATATATAGACACGGGTGCAACGATATGTCTAGCAAAAGAATCTATATTACCTAATAAATATTGAAAGAAATTAGACAAAGCAATTATAGTGAGAATTGCAAATAATAAGACAATAAGTATCGATTATAGAGCAACAGATTTAGTATTGTTAATAAAAGAAAAGCAATTTCCTTTACCAAGTCTTTATAAACAAAATACATGTTTACCATTAATAATTGAGAATAACTTTCTTAAGTTATACAGTTCATTTATTCAATGATTAAACAACATTAGTCTTAGATGTCCACAATTAGATATGCAGTCTAGTAAAATAACTACCACAAAAATATATAATACGTCTTCTTTCATAAGGGGGGAGATATTAAGAAAAGTTCCATTTCAAATTTATAAAGTAATAAGCATAACATTAGAAGAACATGTTAATCAGTTATTAGAAAAAATATGTAGTCAAAATCCATTATATCCAAATAAAAACATAAATAATATGATAGTAAAAATAGAACTAATAGATCCTAACAAAGAAGTCAATGTGCCCAATAGAATACCATACAGAAAGAGATGTTAAAGAATTTCATGAAGAAACTACTAAAATGTTAGAAAAAGGTATTATACAACCTAGTACAAGTTCACATAGTGCACCAGCATTCTATGTAGAAAGTTATAATGAAATAAAAAGAGAAAAACATAGAATGGTTAAAAATTACAAAGAAATGAATAAAGCCACTAAGGGAGATGCATATAAGTTACCGAGACAAGATCATATTTTTAGTCGAACTAAAGTATAGTACATTAGACGCTAAATCGGGATATTGGCAGTTAAGGTTACATGAAGAAACTAAACCTTTAACAGCATTTAGTTGTCCACCTCAAAACCACTATGAATACAATGTAATGCCATTTGGACTTAAACAAGCACCTAGCATATATCAACGACTTAAGGATAATAATCTTAAGGGATTAAAATCAATAAGTCTTTCTCATATAGATGATATAATGTTTTTACACAAGGATCAAAAGAAGATCATCTAAAAGAACATGCAAAGGTTTTAATACAATTAGGAAATAAAGGAGTTATTTTAAATAAAGAAAAAACAAAAATTTGCAAAACTAAACCAGAATTTGTGGGAATGAAAATAGTTGAAGGAGGCTATATTGAACCTCAAAAACATTTACTCGAAAAAATACATCAGATTCTGATGAATTAAACAGAAATCAGGTTCAAAAATTTCTTGGGTGTTTAACATATATTGGTGAAAAAGGTTTTATAAAAAGTCTTAAAAAAGAAAGAGAGTTACTACAAAAAATGATTTCAGAAAAAGTACCATGGAAGTGGACAGATAACAACTAGAGCAGTACAGTCCTTAAAAAGATTATGTACTCATTTACCACGGCTTTACCTACCAAAGCCTACTGATTTACTTATTTTAAACACTGATACAAGTCAGGATACTTGGGGAGCAGTCCTTCAAACAATCTCAGATGCATATGAAGAGTTTAATAAGTTTATTACAAACAACAAACCATCTGAAGTTAAATCCTTTATACGGAGAATGATTAAAGATAGTTTTGATGAAAATAGTGAATCTAATTATTCTATGCAAACAGCATTGGGTAAAACCAATAGCAAGCAATTATTGTTATCCAAATAGGTATCAAAAACATTTAAGCAAGCAGAACGCAACTATACAACACATGAAAAAGAAACATTAGCTTTTATAAATGCTTTGGAAAAATTAACCTTGACTTACAACCAGTTAAATTCATCTTTCAAACAGATAGTTTATATACAAAAGATTATAAAAGAACCGTACAACAAAGGCATACTTTTAAGGTGGAGTTTAAAAGCACAACAGTTTGATTATATATTTGTATATATTTCAGGAAAAGAAAACTACTTAGCAGACACATTAACACGAGAATGGAAGCATTCAGACCAGTCTTAGAAGATAGTCTAAGAATGCTGGAAAAACAGGTAGAAAAGCTCTTTGAGCAAATAAACAAAAAAGAAAAAGAAATTAACCAGATAAAAGCCATATTGTTCTTAGAAAAAGGCAAAGAAGAACAAAAAGAAAAGAAATGAAAAAGCCGAAACATCAAAAGAAAAAGAAAAAGAAAAAGAAATAGATGAGGAAGAAATGGCAAAACCTCATTATGATGAGGAAGAAAAGGTAAAACCTCATTATGTAATATTTATAGGACCTAATCAGGGGATATTTTCCCAATGGAGTCAAGCAGCCATGTTCATAACATGACATAATATTATACACATAAAAATTTTTAGTCTGTTCGAAGCAAAGAAGCGCTAGCCCAGTTCAAGGCAAGCTATGCAGGAAAGACACAATTACCAGCCACAGCAGCACAGAAGCAGATGCCTATATTAGGCAAGGTTCCAAATAGCAGACCACTCACGATCGGTAGCATACAATCAAAACAACAAAAAGAACAAATGACCAAGCTCACCAAAAACATTTTTGACCATGAATTTAAGTTTGTGGTTAACTACACATATGAAGATAAGCAGACAAGCATTTACCCAATTGATGGTTCATATCTTGTACCAACAACAATCGATCTACCAGAAGCAGATCCGATGAAAGTATATATGATACTCCAATCAGGATTACTCAGTCGTATTTATTTCAGGGATGAAAATATGTTCCAATACTTCCCGGTTAACATCAAGAGAACAGTTTCCCAATACTGTTCAAAAATACTCGGATAAAAGAAAGGATTCTTGAAGATATTTTCAACACCACCAATTTTTGGTGAGGGGGAGAACTCTCAAGAAGTCATACAACTAGCAATCTAGTTTTGCAAATTGGAGTAAGCAATAGTAATTACCCAGACATTGGACAAGCACAATATGAGGATGAACTAATCCAGTTCCTAACCAATTATGTCATGATTTTACACAAAGGCATTAAGATAAGAGGATGGATTAATTATGCAGTCAATTCCATTATCATATGGAGTATGCAAGCACGTGATCCAACGGAGCTAGATATCAAGTTACTCAATAAGTATCTGGATACACTAGTAAAAATACAACTCGAAATTCCATAAATAATTAAGAAAGAAATATGCATTAGACTACAGAAAGAATTTACAGAAGATCACATTTGTGAATTACGCAGATTCGACAAGGGAATTTGAGCCTATTCAGGAATGATGTAAGCAATTACGTCAGGAGGCAATGGAGCAGCTAGTGGAGGATCCCACCTCCTTTTGTAATTTGTCCATTTGTAATAATAGATAAGACCACATGCTTTATCATCTATGTAATGGGATGGTGAGTCACCACCCACCTTATGTTCACACCCACTTTATCTTCACTTAGGGCATAACTCTGTGATGTAATATGTCGACCATTTGAGACCATATGTAAAGAGGCAAAGCTATATCTCTCGCCTATAAATAAGTGCCTGAAACTCATTTGAGGATACAACAATTCAGAATAAAATCATTTCCTAAAATACTCTCTCTCAAAAATTTTATTTTTCCATACACAATGAGTTTCTAAACACTTAAAGATATAAGAAGAAAGATTATAAGTTTTGGTTGATTCAGCAATAGTCTCTCTGGAGCACTGGAAGTCCTGTGAGAAGGCCGAAGCTGGTGTGCGTCAAGGCCACAAAAGTTCGGGATTGTGTTGAGAGCAGGCACAATCAGGTAACTCTTTTAATCAAGTATTCTTATGTCTATCTTGTTAAAACTTATTATCTAAAATTCTTAATTTATCATGGATAATAGTGATTTTTGGCATATGCTATTAAGAGAAGTATTTACAGATATAAATTGCCTCAAATCGTTAAGAAAACAAATTGTTGCATTAACAAAAATGTTAAAAAAAAATGAACAAAGGTTAAATAACCTAGTTAAAACATATCGATATGCACCTGCAGATGTTCAACAAATAACCGTTAGAATCTATTTCCAAAGATGTAATGGAATGATTCCCTTAACTAGTACAGTACCTGTGCGATGCACGAGGCTTTATTATTTCTGTCATTTTTAAAAGGCAATTTTGTATTCAAATTCAACTAATATAATAGAGCATAACGATCATGATTATAATTAAACCTAATAAATACTTAAAATATGGTATGTGTAATTATTTATATTAATCATGTTGGACTTGTAAAATAGGAATGCGTTTGAAAGTGTGGGCTTTCACATAATTTTTAAACATTGAGTTGGGCCAAAACCTGGCCCATTTAAAATAAAAATAAAGCCAATTCATTTACAATGTGGGCTTTGAAAGTTCATATCGGCATAAACAAAACAGGAAAAATAATCCAACGATCCAGTTCAGTCAACACAAATCGACGACTTAGATTACACTAAACATAGTATAAGTAGCAAAATTATTGGATATAGGGCTTCATTTCTTCCTTCATTTTTCGCCGCTTCCAGCTTCTTCTTTAATATTTGTTCATCAATCTTCTTCCAACTTTTGCGATCTAACACTGAGGGTCTTAGATTTACATTTTTTTTTCATTGAATCGATGCTTTAAATAAATTGTTTTAGGTGTTTTTTTTAAAAAAAAAAATATGTGATAGGATTTTTTCTAATTTAAATTGTAGAAGCAACCACATTTTATGGCAACCAAATCATAAGGGATATTGAATTTAAATTTTAAATTCAAAATTTACATCTATTATATGCAATTTTTCATTCTGCCCAATTTTATGTCAAACAAATGGCAAGGCATTTTGAAATTTAAATTATCAATTCAATATTGCCCCCAATTTTCATTGCAATCAAAATTTTTCTTTAATATAAAAGGAGAAGATATACAGTTTGTTAATATGCACGATTTTTTATATTGAAATTTAAAAAATACGATATGATATATAATCCAAAAACTGTTGCAATTAGTATAAAAATATTTAATTTTGAGGCAGTATATTTATATAAAAAGACTTTCATAGAATTTTACGTAATTAAAAATATTTATTTAGCCCGATTTTATGGCAACAAAATTTAAAATTTGAATTTTAAATTCCAAATGAGACTTGATTTTCATTGCAATCGGTTTTTCTTTTTTTAAGAAAAAGGTGCTTTTGCATATATTTATACGTGCTCTAAATTAAATATATACAACCCATTAATTTAGGAACCTTTTAAGGCTAACCGAATTTTTTGAGAATGAATTAAAATTAAAACGTAAAATAAAAAAACTACTAGAAATAGTAAGTAATAAATGTGAGTTGACTTTTTTTGTTACTATTTATGGTAGATGTTAATCTATATATATATATATATATATATATATATATATATATATATATATAGGATGTGGTTCAAATAAGAACTAAGTCCTAGCGTGAGAACCGCTATTTTTAATTGTATGTTGTGCTATGATTGATTGTATTTAGTGCTATTTTTAATCAGGATGTATTTTATTAAAAATAGCAACACAATTATGTTAGCATTCGTAAAATTAATAGCACCATGTGAGATTAAAAATAGCTTCATACACAATTAAAAATAGCATCAAATATGGTTCTCACGGTTCTCACACCAGGACTAGTTTTTATTTGAACCACTCCTTATATATATATATATGATGTGGTTCAAATGAGAACCAAGTCTTAGTGTGAGAACCGCTATTTTTATTTGGCGTAGTTAGACTTGTCAAAACGGGTCTGGGCCCGCGGGCCCCGCCCCACCAAACAAGTGGGTTGGGTTGACATTTTATAGGCCCGCCAAATGGCGAGCCTAAACGGGCTGGCCCGCACAGGCCGCGGGCTTTGGCGGAGCGGGCCGGGCGGGCCGCGGGCCAGCCCGCCATTACAGAAAAAAAAAGAAAAAAAAAAATTAATATATGTAATATAAGTATGTAAGTATGTTGTCTTTCATATATGATTTTTAATTTTTTTTTTCATTAAGTCTTAAAAATTAAAATTAAAAAATAAAAGCAAATTAAAACAAATAAAGAGAACATAGTTGCGGTCGGGGTCTAATTAAAACAAATAAAGTCTTAAAAATTTTGTGTATCTTTTACCACCAGGTGGTTTTCTTATTTATGTTGTATGCAATTGTCTAGGCTAGCAGGTGGCTTATGTTGGGTTCGTTAGTACCGTACGGGCTGTACGCAGCGGAATTTAAAATTTTTAAAGTAAGTATTTATCGTATAAATACAACACCCGTACATACTAATTGCGAATTAACTTATCGTCATCTTTACGGTGTTATTGTGCGGATTACACTTTTGTTTTTTGTCACGCAGTGTCATTATGCGGAATGCAGTGATACGCTAATCTGCATTCTCGGACGCATTAAACTACATTTGGTATAACACTATTGTGTAGTCTGACAGTTGTGTGCATCATGTTTAATATTATTATGCATTCTGCAGTGTTGGTTTTTCTTTTATTTGCAAATCCAAACTAAAACCAAACCGAAATAATCGGGTTACTCGGTTAGTTAACTGTATTAACTTTTTTTTTTCCAAAACGATAGGGATTTTATAAAACGCACAAGAGTGCAAAAAGAAAGCAACCCAAAGCTGAATAATTACAACTAAGAGCTTAAAACTAAGAGGACAAATCCGAAGATCGTCTGGAGACGTTCTAGCAACGCTAGACCAACACTACTACAACTTAAAAAAAACCAACTACAAAGTTCTCAACAGAGGAGAATGACCGATCCCAAAAAGGATAATGCCCGCTCTCACTCGGGTTTACAGAGGCCAACGGCCCAAACTAAAAACACAAATCTTAAACAACAAAGAACACAACAAGACAACCAAAAATAAAAAAACCTAAACTAACAAGCACATCCCTTCCCCAGCAGAATAAAAAAAAACCTAAACTAAGTCTATCACAAGGCACCAGCAGAATAAGGGCCGACTATCCTCACAGCTTGACCCGAAGTCTAGAACACCACTCCCTAAACTGCCCAAACGCCTAGCTGAAGCTGAGTCCCTGAACCTCAAACCACTCCTAGCTAGGATATAGCTGACCCCAAGTTGGACGAACAGACAGACCCCACCCACAACCCACCACCCCGAACCCGGCCATCATCACTGGCCCAAATCTGAGAATGCCGGTCTTTCCCATCCTTCGCACCAAAAGGAGTAGAGAAACAGGGGGGTCGAACCATGCCCCTCAACCCCTGCTCGCTCGTCACCGACAACAGCGAGCAGTTAGGTCCACATCCCACCCCCAGTCCCGCACCACCACCAAGAACCACCATGCAACCAAGGTGGCTGACAATTGCGATAGTGACCGGCAAGAGTGCACTGCGAGATCCGGCAGAAGGGCGACTATCTTCCTCCATCGGCGCTAACGGGCAGAGAATAGCACAAAATTGGGTTAAGGATGCACAGCAAAGGGCCATCCGCCAACAAAAAGGCCGGCGAAACCGCCGGAGAAGGCACGGAGAATATTGAAATGGCGACTCTCTTTTGTGGAAACAGCGGAGGCATCGATATCTCGATTTCACAAGAGCAAGCATCGACTGGCGGGGGAAGTGGGACCCACAAGAGGTTGTACGCGTGCAGTGTGTGCGGAAGGAGCTTTAAGAGCTACCAGGCCCTTGGGGGCCACAGATCGCATCACGTCAAGATGGAGAAGATTAGGTCGTCGTCCGTGGACGATGATGGTGGGGTGTCCGTGGGTGTTGCATCTTATAGTTGGGCGATTGTGCCGTATGTGGGGATCGCAATTTTTGATCAGGTACAGTCAGCAGGTGAGGTGCCCGGTGACCACGAGCAAGAGGAGGAGCGTGCACTGGTTTTGGGGATTGATCTTAACGAGCGGCCGCCTGAATGGATCGAATGAAGTTCATCATAATCAACCTCATTCTTCTTTGGTTGTAACTAGTCGCAACCTGTCACCCGTGCATGAGCATGATATATTTTTCTGGAATGTTTAACATGTGCATGCAATATTAAAATTAAGGAGTTTTTATATATTTAACAAAAATAAACGGGTCACAAAGAATGTAAAAAATCAAATATTATCAACACTTTCTTGTACACAACATTTTTGGTTTGATTTGTTGGCGAGTCATCGTCACTACATATTAATATTTTTCAAATCATTTCGGTTGGTGACACGGGAGACAAGAACATGTGACTGATCATGACCGCAAAAGGGCTTCTTAAGAAATAAACCAACATGCGATAACGATTGTCCATGGCTTTTGTTTACAGTCATGAAGTATGAAACCATAATGGAAAACTTTCACAACTCAACTTGAAAGAAATTAATTCTGACATCGGAAGGAGTTATAGACATTCTAGGAAGTAAAACCTTCTCGCATGCATGATCCCCAGTCAGTATCTTACACTCAAGAACATAAGTGGAGAGTTTTGTCACAACCCATCTCATCCCATTACATTGACCCATAGAATGATCCATGTTCTGCAACAACATGATGGGAGTTCCAATCTTCAAATGCAACTAATGATTTGAAATTCTCGAATATTTGATGCTATTCAAGAACTCGGGTATGTGGAGATCAAATAGAAAATCATTATTATAGTCTGACTTGCACGTACTATTGGAACTTAGGTACGTATGGCCATCAAGAAAATTCAACGATGTAATGTGCTCATTTATAGACTCAACAACATCCCGAGTCAGTGCTAATGTAACATCGTCCTTCAAATATCTGGGATCATCAGTTGTTTGCTTAAACATAGGATATTTGCTTTCACCGATTTGAGTAATCGAATTTGAAGAGGGCTGAAGCAATATATCTTTAGGTATGTCTATCATTGCGCAACTATCGTTGGACTCCATTATAGGTCCATGCCCAATGCTAACTATCAATTCAACGAACTCATCAACCTTTTTATGTTCGTCTGAATCACAAAGGCTTTGAAAACGCATGTTTTTTGTAAGTCCGAGCATAGTACAACTCCTCCATATGCCATAAGCATTAATCGCAACATTCACTATGTCCTGACAGTTACGCGCCCTTCGAAATAACTGGAAGGATTCATCGAAATCTCCACCAAAAACAATAAGTTTGCCGCCAAATGATTTGTCCTTGTTAGAAGGATCAATTGCTCCCATAAAACCTTGCAACGATGTTTGGACAACTTCAAAACAATGGTTATGCATCATCGGAGCCTCATCCCATATTATACGAGAAGCGCATATTATTAATTCCGCGAGAGGGCTAGAGCCTGATTGATATTGCAAGAAGATTCATGGTGTGGATTCAATGGTATGGCAAAGCGAGAATAATGTATATGTATATGGTTTTTATCGACTGATTGATCGATTGCCTCTTTTTTGGACCTGAGAGGTGGTATTTATATGAGAAAAAATGATGACGCATTAATTACGGAATGGCAGATAGGGGCATAGAGTGACGCCACATGTTTTCATGCTTAACTGAATGGGACGGCTTGGGTGGTGCTATCAGCTTTGCCAATTTTAGTTCCGACGATAAAGGTGATCGTCAATCTTCCTCGAAAAGCTTCCGTGAATGATCGGTAGGTCGATCAGGCGGTCGAAAACCCTAATCTTATACCTCCAAGGTGGTTGTGGAGCATGTGTTGTGTTTCGGCCAGGTTCCCTACTCTTTTGGACGTCAATTCGCATTTGGGCCACACCTTTTTGAATTTGAGAACTTAGTGACCGGTAAATTTGAGGTACAACATGTGTTAATTTATTTATTACTGTGTTCAAATACTTTAAGTGATAATAATAAAATCTAAGAATGTGCACAAATGGTAAATTTTAGTAACTATGTTTCTTATGTTTTAATGTTTTATATTATATTCATAACTTTTAGTGCAAATACACTTTTTTTTTTCTTCACGTTATCTCATGTGCTTTTCTTTATTGTTTTTAGTTGTTTCTCGTACCTCCTATTTAATGAGAACATGACCGTTTCCTTCCACCCGGGCTAGTTTTATCGCCTCCTTGTTTTATATTTTCCTAAGTCTTTGATACTATTTAAATTCTGAAAAATCCAAATTTCACATTTGTACTCATTTTTCTCCCGTATGGAAAGTTTTGTACATACAGAGGTTTTAGTTTTTTATTGATTATTAAATGAAGATTCTCTAAAAGGGAGTTTGTACACAGTTTTAATTTTTTGTATATATTTCTATTTGTTATTAAATTAAAATCCTTTNATTGATTAATGAAATGGGACACGTCGTTCATGAGGGAATGATCAAAGGGGGCGGGGGAGGGGGAGGGCGAAGGCGCTGCCGGAGACAGCGGGAGAGAGGAGAGGCAGATAAGGGAGAAGATGAGCAGCAATAGTGATGATTTGGAACACCTAAAGCTAAAAAATGGGAACATAGCTAAGCTATATGCTGATCGAGTTTTACTAACTAATTAGATACGCGAGGAAAAATTATTATTAGTAGGATTATGAAATTGATGTTCAGAGTGACTTGATATTTTTGTGCAGAGTATAACATGTGTGATGGGTCAGTTTATATAATTATAGGAATTAATGTTTTTCCTAATTCTAATAGGAAATAATATTTTTTTTAATATTTTTAATACTAATTAACGTGAGACCTTAGTGTTTATATTAATGTTAGACTCAACTAAAAATTAACTAATCACATTTTATTATATATATTTAAACTGAAATGCTATAGATTATTTTAAAAATAACATAAATCAAAGTATAAAATTTCATAGCATAATTATGTTTTTTTATTAAAATAAGTATCACCAACCAATCTAATTAGGCCCATCTCGTAAACAAAATCTACAACCACTTATAGCTAAACAATACAATTTGCTAACTTTTTACATATGGGCGGTTCCAACTTTGAAATAAAATGTTTATTGTCTCTAATTTGTATAAAGTTATAGTATTTTATGATAATATATATATATATATATATATATATATATATATATATATATATATATCGCTATTGAATAGTACATACTATTGTTGAAATATAAAACCAAAGTAAATTAATTCAATCTCAAAATTATTCATGTCAAATAAGTAAGGATCAATCAAATATAACGGAAGCGTAAATGAATTATCTAGTGTGTAAATGAATTATCTGGTGTGGTCTTTCAACAATTGAAACCTTACAGAAAATATATTATCTGTATATTGTTTATGGTACGAGTAGTATATATTTAATGTACTGATTATACATGAATTCATTAACAATGAGAATTCTTTTCTTCAGTTGGAATGGTGTGGTCTTCCAACGATCCAAATCTTATAGAAGTTATATTTTTTATATACTATATATATACATTTAATGTACTGATTGTGCTTTTAAAGGGAGAAAACAACTATTTAGAAATATGCTCGTTAGAATTATGTGCGTACTTTTTCGTCGTTTGAAACAACTATTTAGAAATATGCTTGTTAGAATTATGTGTTTGCTTTTTCGTCGTTTGAAGTTATAACCAAATAAATAAAATTTATTTATTCATCTAGAAACTATGACAAAGAAGATCGCGCAGCCAATGAGCAGTGGTATGGCCACGGCTTGCGGAAGGCTTTTCAAAGGCCGGCCGGGGATGAGCACACACAAGCGCGTTAGGTCCCATCGCAGTCATCACCTCTGAGCAGGGCAATAGATGGGTTTGTCGCAATTTGTTTCGACAATAATCCATCCAATATACTATTTCATCATAAGGACAATTAAATATAATTTGCATTGGACATTAGTTATCCTTCCAACATTACGACGCAAATACTTGTCCGCATTTTACTGCCAAAAATTATTTACGAACCAACAGAAAAATTACATTTAAACAAAATCAATTTTGTTCCGTACAACCTGTCTCACATTTGACGATAGTCCAATGTAAGTGTAAAAACACACCACCTGATAGATCAGTTGGGTGATCAAGGATAGAGCGACCAGAATGTCACTTGTCTAAATGAGCAGTCAATATCTCCATATATGATGGCGCAAAGATAAGGTAAACAATTTATAGCACCACAAATGAAGTGCATTGTCATTACAACAGAATGCAAACCTTTATTATGCACCATTACAACATAGTTGAACTTACCAATTGCACTGCAGACAAATATTACAACAAAACAACACACTTTGCTAACTATTTCTAAACCCTATACATGTCATTTGCATCAACTAAAATATGGATGCACAAACAAACAAGTTGACGAACTTCACAAATATATACTAAACTTGTATATAGACAGTGAAACATTCGGTGCCTGACACAACACGTGGCTGCAAAATCACGTAACTTACAGTTCCATAGACATTAATATCCTCTGATCTTTTGACATAGGACAAGCAGCAGCCTCAACAACCTGCCATGAGTCAACTGTTAGGCCATAGAAAAGCTCTCTACTACACAATTCATTTAGCAATTGAGTACCACATGCAACAGGACAATTATTACCTAACAAAAACAAAAAGTAGCAATTGGGTAATAATAGCTAATTCTCTCTCCAGATTTTGGATACTGAGTTCACCGGCTTATTGAAGATAAATTAGAAAACAAGGTAGTTCCACAATCAAATAGAGATTTGGAGACGTGTGAAACCATCTACTCCTGAGAGCCATTACACATTTCATAAATGGACTTCTCAATCAAGACCTAGTGCAAACACTGTGTTATATATATGTTACACCTTTTAGAAAGAATTGCATTGACCAAGTTCTGTTCAACAAAATAAAACTGCTTTGAAATAGCCAAAGTAATCCATACCTATATCTACATCTACATCAATATAATGGTTTTGACTTAATGTTCCTAAACTGGCATATATTTTCCCTCCTTAAGATTTTTGATCAAATTTTGACATATACCACCACATAGTGCATGGTTTAAGAAATGATGAATAATATAATTAATTAATTATTCATCAAATTTCAACGTACAGTCGTCCATGTGTATTAAACACGAACATTGCTGATTATGACATCCATGAATAATGGCAAGTAACCTTGTGCAGTAAGTAGAATATTTATTCATTGAATGGACTTAAAATTAAAATTGGGTTTGATGGAAAAAAAAAACCGTCAATAATATATTGTTTATCCGGAATCAATATAACAAATCTTTCCCTAAAATATTAGGCCACAACTTTCTTATTCATGGATCGGTGAATAATGCAAAAACTTTTTTGTCCAAATAAGATCAATGAATGTTTTTTCTTTTTAAAAAAATCTTTGCCTATGACTAGTGAGCTTATTTAAGGGTTAAGATCGTAAACATAAAACAAAAATGTTTTAGCAATATTACCATATACAACTAAAACTAAGGGCTACAATGCATGGGGGAAACGTGAATCACTTTAATGAACAAATTTTTCACGACTTCAAGGTGCGGTAGTTGTCCAAAATTGATTGTATCTTCAACTTTTTTTTGGGAGGGGGGGATTCAGGTGTAAGATGATTTTGAAGTGGTGCAGCTATAAATTCAGACCACCAAACCATGATCAATCATCAATGTATTTTCATGTATCACTTTTTGTTGAAATTGTATTATTTTATCATTTTCTAATATGTTTCGCTACTTTATGCAAGTTACGATATTTCTACAACTTGATGAAATTTTCATTATTTTATAAAACTCATGTTATTCTTTTCATGTATTTGATAAATTTTTACTTCTGGTCTGATGAAATAATATCTATCATGGCATCTATCACTTGATCCAAGATTAGATTAAAATCAAATTTGTATAGTTCATTACAAATTATGGAATATTACAATATATTAACTAAATCAAATCATGATAGCCTGCCTAGTCACATATTAAATTCAAACACGTAGATGGAACAAAGAGTTAAGATGATATGAGAATCTAATTATTCTTCATCAGATGATATCAAACTCATGAAGAAAAAAGAATCAACTAAAGATGATATTGAACTCTACATATTTATATACTCGTATGTATGCAAAGAGCTTAGATCAAGAAATTTATTATAGGCATCTAATAATTTGCCGACTAAAAATATTGAAACGCATTCAGAATTACAAATCATATAAACTAATCTAACCTTATACCTAAAATGAACGAACTACATAAGTTACAGCTTCATAAATGATTTCTGCTAATATGTCAAGTATTTTAATAAAAACTTACTTCCTTTTTGTTATTTGATTTTTTTCGGACTAAGTTACAATTCAAATTTAGTTATGTTTATAAACATTTTGACCATTCAATAATGAAATAATAATGAATATTTCAGTATGAAAACAAGTTTGTTTATGCTTTCTGAAAAAGATTAATATTACGCTTTTAACATGCCATCCATCACTTAATATTAGATAAGACAAATTAAAAGTAGATTTTATTGTATCAGATGCGAAACAATCCAATAATAATCATATCAATGCAAAGAATTAAACTGAGAAGAATAAAATATTGTAAGTATGAAAAAGAAAAGGATATGATGAATAATGAAAATTCGGTATGTTGATTCTGGGATATATTTCCATTGTTAAACGACTCACCATGCCAAAAAAAATTGCCGATGATTGGCCTACACTTATTATTCCTTTATCTTCTGAAATTTCTTGACGGTACTTTCAAGTCGTGGTAGCATGAATCATAAATTTTGGACCGAGCAGACCCTTATTGTTTTAACAGCTAAGAATCATGGCACATTCATAAGACAACTATATGGATGGAAGATTAAAATGCTCAAGAAGGGTAAGCAATTAACCTTGAAACCAGTTTTCTTGTACAGATCACGAGCAGGCTTGTTATCTGCATTTACATGGACAAAAAGCTGCTTCATCCCTGCTCGCATGATAATAGAGATGAGCGAAAAGCCATTTCAATAACAAAAAAATCAAGACAATTTAAAAAAAAATACATGAAAACAATAACAAGCGAGGAACAACAAATGCTGATATTTTTATTACAATATAAACCTGCAATTATGGCAACATCAGTAGCCAAGTATATCATGTTTGAAGCAATACCCTGACGCCGAGCAAACTTTGCCACACAAACATTTGCAATATAAGCATATTTATGCATACCAAAGGGCTCTTGACAGGAAAAAACAGCCGGCAGTCTCTTTATTTCCTACAAAATAAAAATAACTGATAGATTAAGCATTCTCAGTTTTCCAGAAAATAATGAAAATAAATCATATTATGTTGGTTAAGAGATGCTCCCCACAAAACTTTAAGGTACAAAAGGAGTGTGTCACCATAACCAATAAAGTGGTATAGGAAAATTATAATGAACAAAAGGAGTAGGTCAGAATAACCAACAAAGTGAAATAGAAAACTATAATGAACAAAAGAAGTTGGTCAGAATAACAACAAAGTGAAATAGGAAAATTATAATGAACAAAAGGAGTTGGTCAGAATAACCAATAAAGTGAAATAAGTATGATTATTAAACAAGGATTAATGGACGACTCTCAGGTAAAAAAGGTGAATGGTGGCATAACCACAATATCCAATTGAGGAGCTAATCACAGTATCACACGGAAGAAGAAATGTATGTCATCTTTGAGATAAACAGGAGTGAGGAAGTAACAGATATGGATTTGTATTTGTACCCCAGGATATTTTTCTCCTTGAAGGAACTGCCTGATACTCAAGTCCAAAGTCCCCACTAAACTGTTCAGAACTGTTCGTCTAACATTTTTATCTTCCTTCTTAACCTGCAGCCCGGTAGAGGAAATAATGTCACTCATGATTAGTGAGCCTCCAGATAGAAACTGCAATTTATAACATACTGCAGGATTTAAAATTATGAAGATGGCCTAGGGGATATAGTTTCATATTAATTTGACCAACAAAATTTATCTCTTAGCATTAATACTGTCAGTTATTTCCCACATGGAAGTCGAAATCATATGTGCGCGTACAAGAGTCAAATTCATGTGTTTGTGTGTGAGAAAGAGAGAAAGAGAGAGAGGGAGGGACGTGCATATTTCTCAATACTTGTCCAGATCACAAAGAGACAATTTTAACAAGTTAACTGTTCTGGAAGTCGAATGAATTCACAGAAAGATCTCGTATGAGATGTGAATCTAGACAATCTATATAAGAGTCTGTTTGCTTACTGCAACAAAACAAAAACAGTTCAATGACTTCCCCTGCTGTCCAAAACATCTTCGCTTCAAAGCATAGAATTCCTGACAATATGAGAAAAATTGAGTTCAGAAAACAATAGTGCCCACACCTACACTTAGATCATAAAGTTGCACGAAGCCAGAAGAGAACTGAGTACATCTACTGAGTCATCTCTATTGAAACTCACCTCCTCAGCATACTTTCTTTTGTAACCATCAGCATGCCTGAAAAATCAAGCATTATTATGGAAGTTAACAATAACTCAAATGATAAGATATAGGATGCCCAACACAATCCTATAACAAGACGTCATGTTTATCAAGTCTCGATTGAAGTACAATCAAGATTAGTAAACGATATTAAAATACAAATTATTGACCTCATATAGGATAAGGATTCCCAATGCGCTTCTGCTCGGAGCCATGCTGCTGTCTGCCATTGCCAAGTCAGACATGGAGAGAAGAAATCTAGAGTTCTTCTAAAATATGCAAACCGAAATAGTACATAGCATGATGAGGTTAGCTTCCTACATTCAATAGAGGATAATGAGAGAGAAAAACCAACCCAGTATTCTTCATCAAGTATCGCCTCACGAGCAACAAAACGGCCAAAGTTTCGTTTTTGCAGCCCACTACATTCTTGATCGGTCAGCTGTCGCCGGTCAAAAGAGAGCTCAGGCAGCTTTGAGCCCCCACTCTTAGAAAGAGCCAAGTGTCTGATACTTTGGTCACTGTTGCAATGAACTTCAAGATTCTTCCATCTATGAGAAGGAAATGACTCCATAGAAGAATTTGCCATCCTATGTGGAAAATGTATCAAGTAAAGATTTTGAAAACCAAAGATCCAGTAAGCAATGATATAACTCAATTTACCTAGTCATGCAGACAACTTGAACAAACAAATTTAATATCCAAACTACCCAGACAGTCAGACCAAGCATAAGGTAACTACAAAGAGAGCAAAACACTTTGTGTCTTCTGGGAATTATTACATCTTTATGTAAATGATAGGGAGATAGATAATTGATGTAAAATCACATTAATGCTTGCAAGACATAGTTCATCTCTAATAACAGTGAGTAGGAAAAAAAATCTAAAGTGGGAATAATTGAGGCACGGAATACCCATGTAAGCCAAAGAGAACGAAATACATAAGGGCAGCATCTTGATGGGTATCAACAACCATAATAACGCAAATCTACTTGCACTCAAGAAAATGATACCATTAAGTCATTAAGCTTATGCAGTTGTTTTAAGCACGTGCAGGGTATTCCTTCTCAATAGACCACAGAAGCTTCTCTCCATTAGTCCAGTATCATTACGTATCTTGAATGAAATTACAATGCGAATTGTGCAGAAGTCGATCTGATCACCGAACCATTAGACATAGAAATTTTTCCAAAAAAAAAAAACATATGTCTGGTCAAAAATAGAGATGGATAAGTGGAAAAATATATTATTTAGAGAAGTGAAATATATTTTAGATTGTGAACGGATAAAGGCTAACAGTGTAATGATTAGAGTTGATGTGCTATGAAAAACAATAATATATTACCTAAATTGACCATGCAACGTGACCATTCAAAGTGATAAATTTCCTCTTTATAACAGAACATTACCTAGAAATAAACATGGTCAACAAGCAGAATCTAGTACTAAGCCACAAAAAAATCACGAAAATCCTGCGAGACAACCTCCATTCAAATTGCGTCTTTGGGCATTTTGATAGTAACTCTAGTTGCATTATGTTTTAACTTTTCTTTCTTTCTACTCATCGGTGACGGTTTTTTTTCCTTTCTGTAATGAAAAGTACGGCTACCTAGGGCCTATGCCATTATTTAGTATCTATCTGAATAAGAATAACAACACACCCAAATACTAGAAAACTGCAACGAGAAACTAGAGCACGCGGAACGCCACAAACAAATGCACATAATCATACACATTCTATGCATATGCATATGGACTTCCACATAAATACTCCACAATCATAACATTATAGTCATCATTAAGATACCTGCTAAACATTCCAACTACAGGTACAGAATCGCGTTTGGCCATCGAGGGAAGCTGCGCCGATTGGGCCTCGCCTACTTTAAACTGCGGCACAAAATTCCCCTTCAGCTCCATTCCTCGCTAATTTTGTCTCCTTTTTCTCTATTTTTTTTTTTCTGGGCGTTTCATAAAATCACATATATAGCGATCAAAATCTTCCAACATAACATGCGTACTATAGATCGACACGGAATTTTTCAGAAATTAAGCATAGAGGAGGGATAAAATTGAAGGCGAAGAAACTGGGAATTTTGGACAGAATGAATTGAAAAGAACAAATGGATTGTCCTGTTGATGAATGTTCCCAGAAGAGAGAGGTCAACATCCGTTATTATCCACTCTTGGGTAATACGGGTCCACAACCACAACTACGATTCGCTCTCTAAATAAAAAAACAACATGCTGGTATTTCTTGGGCTAAACGTAGGGATGGCAATGGGGCAGGTCGGGCCAATAACTACCCGGACCTGCACCGCGACCCTAGGCCCACGCCCCGACCTGGCCCGTGAACCGCCACGGGTCCAAGAACGCGGCCCCGTGACCTGGCCCGCGCCGGGTCGGGCCGCCCCGCCATGGCCCGCCCAAATTACACTTTGATTAAAAAAAAAGAGAGAGAGAGAAACACAAGGCAGCCATGAATTGATGAACACCATCAATTGAAAGAGTTCATGATCAGAAAGCATAAGAAATTTGTAACAAAGCTAAGCTAGTCCACCTGATTTCAAGCAAATTAAACACTATACAAAATTAAAGGAAATTACAAAATCAATTGCAAAGATAAAAGCTTACCAATTTCAAAGATAGTAATTACATTTTAAATCTGCAATTTTAGTCGTCCAAACGTCGAGGCAGCGAGGGCGAGGCGGGACGTCGAGGCGGCCAGGCGTGACGGAAGAGAGGCGAGACGGTGGCTGGTGGGAGAGGCGGGACGGTGTGACGATGGTGAGAGAGGCGAGACGATGTGACGGTGTCGGAGGCGAGGCGGACGGTATTTTGAGTGGGATTGTCTGATTCTCGTTTCCGATTTTGGAAGAATGAAAGAGCTGCGATTGAAATTGATAAGAAATGAAGGAGATGAAGAAAAGTGACGGGTGAGGAAGAGAGGAAAGAGAAA